>JAJHZJ010000944.1:0-120499 GCA_023548195.1 Bettongia penicillata ogilbyi
TACTAGAAAGCCATAATGAAAAAATAAATATAGCCTGGACAATATCCTCCAAGAAATCATCAAGGAAAACTGCCTAGAAGTCCTAGATGCAGAGGGCAAAATGGTCATCTAAAGAGTCCTCTGTTCACCTCCTGAAAGGGATCCCAAACTATAAACACCAAGGAATATTGTCACCCTGTTCCAGAACTGTCAAGTGAAGAAGAAAATACTGTAGGCAACCAGAAAGGTACAATTCAAATATTGAGGAGCTACAGTCTGAATCACACAGGACCTTGGCAGCTTCTACATAAAAAGACTGAAAGGATTGGAATATGATATTCCATAAGGTGAAGGAGCTGAGATTACAACCAAGGATCAATTACCCAGCAAAATACCCAGCAAAAATATTTCAGGCAGGGAGATGGACATTCAGTGAAATAAGGGATTTCCAGACCTTCCTGATGAAAAAGTCAGAAGTCAATAGAAATTTAGATCTTCAAACACAAGTCTCAAAAGAGGTATAAAAAGGTAAACAGGGGAAAAAAACCTTGTTGTTTAATATGGGCAAACTGTTTACATCCTGTAAAGGAAGAAGATATTTCTTGATCTTGAGAATATATATATATATATATATATATATATATATATATATATATATATATATATATATAATATGTGTGTGTATTATGATGTTTAAAAGGGATACACATAGAGGGAGTTAGTATATATTAAATGATGTGATGATAAAAATGTGATTTAAGGCTGCAAAGGAATTTTAATGAGAGATGTGAAAAGGAGGAGGTAGAAAAAAGTAAATTATATCACAGGAAGAGGCACAAAAACACAGTACAGTAGAGGGAAAGGGAGGATAAAAGGCAGGGAAGAAGTAGTAAGGGGAATAAACAAAATAAAAGGGAGTGGGGCCGAAGGAAGGGAGGGAAGACTGAGGAAGGCAGTAGTCAAAAATTAAAATGCTATTGTGAAGGAGAAGGAAGAACTAAAATCACAAATGGGAAGAAAGAGGATGGAGGGAAAGATACAGATAGTAATCGTAACTGTGAAGGTGAATGAGATGAACTCTTTCATAAAACAGAGGCAGAGAGCAGAATGGATTAAATACCATAATTCCACAATATGCTGTTTTCAAGAAACATATTTGAAACACAGGAATACACGCATTGTAAAGATAAAAGATTGGAACATAATAGATTGCGCTTCAGCTGATTATATATATATATATATATATATATATATATATATATATATATATAAAACCAGGATTGCAATCCTAATCTCAAACAACACAGAAGCAAAAATAATTCAAATCAAAAGAGATAATGAAGGAAACTATGTCCTGCTAAAAGCCACAATAGATAATATCATGACTAAAAATATATGCTCCAAGTGTTACAGCATCCAAATACTTAGAGGAGAAGTAAAGGAGGTACAGGAAGAAATAGACAGCAAAACTACATTAGTAGGGGACCTCAACCTCCCCCTCTCTGAACTTAATAAATCTAAGGTCTAAACAAGAAAGATGTTAAGATGGTGAGCAAAACTCTGTATAAGGTAGATATGATAAATCTCTGGAGAAAACTCAATGGAGGTAGAAAGAATTATATCTTTTTCTCAGCTGTTCATGGCACATATAGAAAAACTGACTATTTACTAGGGCATAATTACCTCACAATCCAGTGCAGAAAGGAAGCAGCAGTCAATGCATCCTTCTCAGATCATAATGCAATAAAATTTATATGGAAAATAAACATGGAAAGATAAACCAAAAATTAATTGAAAACTAAATAATCTAATCCTAAAGAATAAGTGGGTTAAAAAATCAATCATAGAAACAATCAACATCTTCATTCAAGAGAATGACGATAATGAGATAACCTACCAAAACTTATGGGATACTGCAAAAGAAGTTCCTAGGGGAAGTTTTATATCACCGAACACCTATATGAATAAAATAGAGAAAGAAGGGATCAATGAATTGGGCATGCAATTGAAAAACGTAGGAAAAGAACAGATTGAAAATCCCCAAGTAAATACCGTTAGAAACACTGAAATCCATAGGAGAAATTAATTAAATTGAAATTAAGAGAACTGTTGAACTAACAAATAAAACTGAGTTGGTTTTATAAAAAAACAATAAAATTGATAAACCTTCGATCAATTTGATTAAAAAAAAGAAAAGAAGAAAAATTATCAATATCAAAAATGAAAAGGTGAACTCACCTCTAATGAGGAGGAAATTAATACAATAATTAGAAATTACTTTGCTCAGCTGTATGCCCATAGATTTGACAATCTAAATGAGATGATTGAATGTTTAAAAAAATATAAATTGCCCAGTTTAACAGAAGAGAAAGTTGAATACTTAAACAATTCTACCTTAGAAAAAGAAATTCAGTAAACCAACAATGAGTTCCCTATGAAAAAATCTCCAGGTCCAAATGCATTTACAAGTGAATTCTATTAAACATCTAAAGAACAGTCAATTCCAATGCTATATAGACTATTTCTGGAAATTGTCAAGAAGGAGCCCTAGCAAATTCTTTTTATGATAAAAGTATGGTTCTGATACCTAAACCAGGAAGAGCCAAAACAGAGAAAGAAAATTGTAGGTTAATTTCTCAAATGAATATAGATGCAAAAATTTTAAATAACATTTTAGCAAAAAGAACACAGCAACGTATCATGAGAGTAATACATTATGATCAGGTAGGATATATATCAAAAATGTAAAGCTGGTTCAATTTTAGGAAAATTATCAGCATTATTTATCATATCATCAATAAAACTAACAGAAATCATATGATTATCTCCATAAATGCAGACATCTATACCTATTGAAAACACTGGAGAGCATAGGAATAAATGGAGAGTTCCATAAAGTAATACGTGGTATCTATCTAAAACCATCAGCAAGCAATATATGTAATGGAGATAAGTTAGATGCATGCCCAATATTAGAAGTGAAACAAGGATGCCCATTATCACCGCTGTTATTCAGCATGGTACTAGCAATATTAGCTGCAACAATAAGAGAAGAAATAGAAATTGAAGAAATCAGAACGGGCAAAGAAGAAACTAAGTTATCACACTTTACAGATGATATGATGATATAATTAGAGAATCCCAGAGAATCAAGTAAAAAAAAAAAAAACTACTTGGAATAATAAACAACTTTGGCAAAGTTGCAGGTTACAAATAAACCCCGATGTATCATCATCATTTCTATATATTACCAACAAAGCCCAACAATGAGATAGAAAAAGAAATCTCATTTAAATCTATGTCAGTATAAAATGTCTGGCAGTAAACCTGCCAAAACAAACCCAGGGACTATATGAACACAGTTACTAAATACTTTTTGCACAAATAATATTAAATCTAAGTAAGTGGAAAAACATCATTGCTCATGGGCAAGCTGAGCTCATATAATAAAATGACAATTCTACCTAAATTAATTTGCTTATTCAGTGCTATACCAGTGAAGCAACCCTCACTTAAGTTGAGACAATGCCCATTCATTGAATAAGCCTGTTTTAAGAATTAGTCAGGGTATGGCCCCTTTAATGAGGTCAAGATAAAGAAAGACATCAGGCTGGGAGGGAAACAGCAACAGTTACTACTGAGAGAAACATAATCAAACAACCAGATAATTACTTTGTAGAGGTGGAAAAAAATAATATCAAAATTCATCTGGAAGAACAAAAGGTCTAGAATAGCAAGAGAACTAATGAAAAGAAACACTAGGGTAGGTGGCCTACCCCTCAATTTGTATTATAAAACAGTAATCATGAAAACCACTTAGTACTGGCTAACAAATAGAGGGGTAGACCAGTGGAATAGCTTAGGTACTCAAGGCACAGTAGTCAATGACTTTAGCAATCTATTGTTTAATAAATCCAATGACTTTAGCTTCTGGGGTAAGAACTCAGTGTTTGACAAAAATTGCTGGGAAAACTGGATAACATTGTGGCAGAAACTGGGCGTAGACCTGACACCATACACAGGAATAAAGTGCAAATGGACACATAATCACGGTACAAAGACTGACACTATAAACAAATTAGGGGAGCAAGGAATAGTGTACTTGAAAGATTTGTGGAGAATGGAGAAATTTTTACCAAACAAGAGATAGAGAACATTAAGAAGAACAAAACAAATAATTTTGATTGCATAAAATTGAAAAGTTTTTGGACAAAGCCAATGTAACCAAGATTAGGAAGGAAGCTGAAATCTGGGAAAAAATTTTTGCAACTATTATCTGTGATAAAGGTCTCATTTCCCAAATAAAGAGATAACTGAGTCAAATGTGCAAGAATATAATTCATTCCCCAACTGATAAATGGTCGAAGGATATGAACAGGCAGTTTTCAGAGGATGAAATTAAAGCTATCTGTAGTCATGAAAAAAATGCTCTAAATCCTTATTGATTAGAGAGATGCAAATCAAAACAATGCTGAGGTACCACATCACACCTATTGGATTGGCTAACATGACAAAACAGGAAGATGATAAATGTTGGAGAAGATGTGGGAGAGTTGGAACACTTATTTATTGCTGGTGGAGCTGTGCACTGATCCAACCATTCTGGAGAGCAATTTGGAACTCTGCCCAAAAGACTACAAAAATGTGCATACCCTTTGATCCAGCAATATCAATTCTAGGACTATATTCCAAAGAGATCATAAAAATAGGAAAGGGTTCCACATGTACAAAAATATTTATAGCAGTTCTCTTTTTGGTGGCTGAAAACTGGAAATTGAGGGGTTGCCCATCAATTTGGGAATGACTGAACAAGTTGTGATGTATGAATATCATCGAATACTGTTGTGATATAAGAAATGATAAAACCTCAGAGAGGCCTGGAAGGAATTATATGAACTGATGCTGAGTGGAAGGAGCAGAACCAGGAGAACTCTGTATAAAGCAACAACCACAGTGTGTAAAGAATTTTTCTGGTAGAGTTAGCCCTTCACAGCAATGTAAGGATCTAAAAAATTCCCAAAAGACTCTTGAAATAAAATGCCTTCCACATCCAGAGAAAGAGCTATGGAATTGGATCTCAGGATAAAGAAGACCATTTTTTCTTGTGTTATGTTTTGTTCTGTTTTTCATGGTTTTTCCCACTCATTTAATTCTTCTATGCAACATGACTAAGGTGAAAATGTATTGAATAAGAATATATGTGTAGAATCTATGAAAGATTTCACACTGTCTTGGGAAGGGACAGAGCAGGGAGGGGGAAAAGTCTAAGATATATAGAAGTGATTGTAGAAAACTGAAAACAAATTAAGTAATTTTTTAAAATGTTCTAAACTACTATTACATATAAAAATGAAAGTTCAAACAACTCTTAGGTACCACCTCACACCTATATAATATGACAGAACAGGAAAATGATAAATGTTGGATATGAATTAGGAAAATTGATACCACTAATGCATTGCTGGTAGCACTGTGAACTGATCCAAGCATTCTGGAGAACAATTTGGGAACTATGTTCAGAGGGCAATCAAACTATGTATACCCTTTGATTCAGCAATTTTCCAACTAAGTCTGTATTCTAAAGAGAATATAAAAAAGTGAGAAAGGACTCATGTATTAAAAAAAAATTGTATCAGCTCTTTTAGTGATGGCAAGGAATTTGAAATTGAGAAGAATGACCATCAATTTAGGAATGACTGAACAAGTTGTGTTATATGGATGTAATGGGATACTATTGCGCTATAAGATATGATGCGCAGGCAGAATTCAGAGAAAAGAAACTTGGTAAGAACAAGGAGAACATTGTACACAGCAACAGCAACACTGTCGCAAAGATTAACTATGATAGACTTAACTCTTCTCAAGTAATGTGATGATACAAGACAACTCCAGAAGACTCTTGATGGAAAATGCTACCAAATTCCATACATCTTAGATTTTTTCCACCTCCCTACTCCGTCACTCCTCAAGATAGTGTGCAATCTTATATAGGTTCTACACATAAGTTCTTATTCAACACATTTTCACCTTCGTCATGTTGCATAGAAGAATTAAAATGAATGGGAAAAAAAACATGAAAAACAAAACAAAACATAACACAAAATAATATGGTCTGCTTTGTTCCACGAGCCAAGTCCATGCTATCTGAATTCATATCAGAGCATACTATTTTCACTTTTTCCGTTTTGTCTTTTTTTCCCTTCTCATAGTTTTTCCCTTGGTTTCTGATTCTTCCTTCACAACATGTCAAATATGGAAGTATGTTGGGATATATATAACCTATATGAGATTGCTTGCATTCTTGAGGAAAGGGAGAAAAATTTGAAATTCAAAATTTTACAAAAGTGAATTTTGAAAACTATTTTACATATAATTGGAAAAACTAAAATACTAATAATATTAAAAAATAAAAAGACAATTAAAAGATAAATGAGACCTACATCATGCAATTATCAGATTAACAGATCCACCATCTGTTATAATTATTGCTAAATGGCTTTATGGTGAGTGTACTAAGAGAGAGAATGCAACATTCTTAAGTTCCTACTTAAGGAAGTGGATTTCAAATTGCCATTGGTTTCTAATCCTTTTTTTTTTAAGAAGATATCTCTTAAGTTTATAGCAGTGATTATACTTGGTGTGTGAGAAACTTGTGTGATTTATGTTTGTGTGATAAAGATTCTCTGTAATTTGGAGCTTGAAGCTTGGAGCTTCAAATTGAGCTCAAAATTTTCAAAGGAAGCTTTCAGAATCAAAAGAAAGATGAGCCCTATAATTCTTCTATGTCCTGGTCTACAGGATCAACTAATTCCAGACTTTTCAAAATTGTGGCAGGATACTACAAGAAACAACAAAACAAATCAGTATGCAAAAGAAAAGGTGAAGTCTAACCCTCAGATAGATTAAAAACAAATGGGGAAACAACAATCTAGCAAAGTAAATGTTTGTGTTTTGTGTTTTCTTCTAGGCCTGGTTAAAGTTCCATCTTTAGCTTATTTTTCGTAATTTATTCCTCTTCCTTTACACACACACACACACACATACACACACACACACATATATATATATATTGACACATATATGCAATAGCTGAGAAAATGATAGCTGATAAGACTACATTGGGTATATATGTATACATATAGTAATAATCAGTGTATATGATGTCTTATTTTTACTGATCTCATTATGTTTCACTGAATGTTTCACTAAGTTTCACTTAGTCATCACTTTTTTTATATTTGTCATTTTATGTCATAATATCCCATTTCTTCAGTATACTATAACTTACTTATTCAATATGCTTCTAGGTTTTAGACATAAAGATGGTCTCCAAGTAGTATTTTAGCATTATTCTTGTTGCTATTATACGAAATTTGCTATGATGTTTTTCATAATTTCACATTCCTTTCTCCTCTTTTTTATGATGTTGCTGAAATAGGCTTCTAGTAAAGGCATCTGGTTCAAATGGTATATGGAACAATGTATATTTCTATTTTTTCATCTGAAATGTTTGCAATGGTTTGCAGACTCGTTAACAATGTATGAGAGGGTCTTATTCACTCCCACTGAACCCTTTCTCTTCGTGGATTCATGTGACCTCCTTATTTAGAAACTTAAATGACTATACTTTGGAGTTTTGTATTTTGAGTAGCTCAATATACTTTTAAACTTACCATCCACAAGGTATTAAAACAGTTTATCTCTGTTCCAACATACTTTTTAATATACAAGGAAAGAATAATAAGGAAAATGCAGTTCCTAAAGATTGTATAAAATTCTGGTTGTAAGAATGTCTTTATTTAGAGATACTGAGAAACGCCTGAAGAGTACTTGATTTAGAGTATGAAGTTCTGATTTCAAATTCTTTTTTTTTTTGGGGGGGGGTGGATCATCAAAGCCAGAAGTAGAATAGATTTTATTTTTTTTCTTTTGTTCCTCTGAATTCTTTTTTTTTGTTTTTTTAATTTTTTTTAATGTTTTACAATCATTTCCTTAAAGTTAAGATTTTATCCTCCCCCACCCTTCCCCCACTATCCCCCTCCCTCCCCGTGACAGCATACAATTCTGTATAGGTTCTATATGTACTTTCCTATTCAGCACATTTTCACTACACTCATGCTATGTAGTCGAACTAAAATAAATGGAAGAAATCATATAACAAATCAAAGCATAATACACTGAAACCCACCCACACACAAACATGATCTGCTACATTCTGCGAATGACTTCCATATTTCTTTCTCTGAGTGTGGAAGGCATTTTGCCTTAGAAGACCGACAATGGGATTTTTTTTTTTCCTCAGTAAGTTCTTGTGTTATTACAAAGTTGCAAGTCTACCAGAAAAAACTCGCACACTGTGGTCGTTGCTGTGCACAAAGTTCTCCTGGTTCTGCTCCTCTCACTCAGCATCAGGTCATGTAAGTCCTTCCAGGCCTCCCTGAAGTCTTCTGGTTCATCATTTCTTATGGTGCAATAGTACTCCATTACATTCATATACCATAATTTATTCACCCATTCCCCAATTGATGGGCATCCCCTTGACTTCCAGTTTTTGGCTACCACAAAGAGTGCTGCTATAAATATTTTTGTACATGTGAGACCCTTTCCTGTTTTTATAATCTCTTGGAGATACAGTCCTAGTAGCGATATTTCTGGGTCAAAGGGTATGCACATTTTTGTAGCCCTTTGGGCATAGTTCCAAACCGTTCTCCAGAAGGGTTGGATGATCTCACAGCTCCACCAACAATGAATGTGTTCCAACTCTCCCACATCTTCTCCAGCACTTATCATTTTCTTGTTCTGTCATGTTTGCCAATCTTATAGGTGTGATGTGGTACCTCAGAGTTGTTTTGATTTGCATCTCTCTAATCAATAGTGATTTAGAGCACTTTTTCATATGATTATAGATATCTTTGATTTCTTCCCCTGAAAATTGCCTGTTCATATCCTTTGACCATTTATCAATTGGGGAATGACTTGTATGGTTATACATTTGAGTCAGTTCTCTATATATTCTAGAAATGAGGCCTTTATCCATGAGCTTAGCCATAAAATTTTTTCCCAATTTACTACATCCCTCCGAATTTTGGTTGCATTGGGTTTGGTTGTGCAAAAACTTTTCAGTTTAAAGTAATCAAAATTATCCATCTTGCATTTCATAATGCTTTCTATTGTTTCTTTAGAAAAAAATTCTTCCCCTCTCCATAAATCTGATAAATACACTATTCCTTGCTTCTCCAGTTTTATTCATGGTATCAGTCTTTATACCTAAATCATGTATCCATTTGGACTTTATTCTTATGTACAGTGTCAGGCATGGGTCTATGCCTAATTTCTTCCACACAGCTAACCAGTTTTCCCAGCAATTTTTGTCGAACAGTGAGTTCTTATCCCAGAAACTGGAATCTTTGGGTTTATCAAACAGGAGGTTGTTATATTCCTTGCCTACTGTGTCTTGAGTGCCAAGTCTATTCCATTTGTCTACCCCTCTGTTTCTTAGCCAATACCAAGTAGTTTTGATAATTGCTGCTTTATAATACAATTTGAGGTCTGGTAGCGCTAGGCCACCTTCCCAAGCATTTCTTTTCATTAGTCCCTTTGATATTCTGGACCTTTTCTTTTTCCAAATGAATTTTGATATTATTTTATCCAGCTCTAGAAAATAATTATCTGATAGTTTATTTGGTATGGCACTAAATAAGTAGATTAATTTAGGTAGAATTGTCATTTTTATTATATTAACTCAGCCTACCCATGAACAACTGATGTTTTTCCACTTACTTAAATCTGACTTTATTTGTGCAAAAAGTGTCTTGTAATTGTGTTCATATAATCCCTGGGTTTGTTTTGGCAGGTAAACTCCTAAGTATTTTATAGTGTCTACTCTAGCTTTAAATGGGATTTCTCTTTCTATCTCTTGCTATTGGGCTTTGTTGCTAATATATAGGAATGCAGAAGATTTGTGTGGGTTTATTTTGTAACCTGCAACTTTGCCAAAGTTGTTTATTATTTCAAGTAGTTTTTTTACTTGAATCTCTGGGATTCTCTAAGTATATCATCATATCATCTGCAAAGAGTGACAACTTAGTTTCTTCTTTGGCTATGTTTATTCCTTCAATTTCTTTATCTTGTCTAATTGCTACCGCTAACATTTCTAGTACCATATTGAATAATAATGGTGATAATGGGCATCCTTGTTTCACCCCTGACCTTATTGGAAATGCATCTAGCTTATCCCCATTGCATATCATGCTTGCTGAAGGTTTTAAGTAGATACTGCTTATTATTTTATGGAAAGTTCCCTTTATTCCTATGTTCTCCAGTGTATCTAATAGGAACGGGTGTTGTATTTTGTCAAAAGCTTTTTCTGCATCTATTGAGATAATCATGTGGTTTTTCTTAGTTTTGTTGTTGATATGATCAATAATGCTAATAGTTTTCCCAATATTGAACCAGCCCTGCCTTCCTGGTATGAAACCTACTTGATCATAATGTATTATTCTCTTGATAAGATGCTGTATTCGTTTTACTAAAATCTTGTTGAAAATTTTTACATCTATATTCATTAGAGAAATTGGTCTATAATTTTCTTTTTCTGTTTTGTCTCTTCCTGGTTTGGGTATCAAAACCACATTTGTATCATAGAAAGAATTTGGGAGGACTCCTTCTTCCCCAATTTTCAAAAATAGTCTATATAGTATTGGAATTAACTGTTCTTTAAAGGTTTGATAGAATTCACTTGTGAATCCATCTGGTCCTGGAGATTTTTTCCTAGGAAGTTCATTGATGGCTTGTTCAATTTCTTTTTCTGAGATGGAGTTGTTTAAGTATTCAATTTCCTCTTCTGTTAATCTGGGCAATTTGTATTTTTTAAAATATTCATCCATCTCATTTAGATTATCGAATTTGTGGGCATAAAGCTGGGCAAAGTAATTTCTAATTATTGTTTTAATTTCCTCCTCATTGGAGGTGAGTTCACCCCTTTCATTTTTAATATTAGTAATATGATTTTTTTCTTTCTTTTTTTAATCAAATTGACCAAAGGTTTATCAATTTTATTAGTTTTTTCATAAAACCAACTATTGGTTTTATTTATTAATTCAATAGTTTTCTTAATTTCAATTTTATTAATCTCTCCTTTGGTTTTCAGTATTTCTAATTTGGTATTTTCTTGGGGATTTTCAATTTGTTCTTTTCTAGCTTTTTCAGCTGCATACCCAAGTCATTGATCTCCTCTTTCTCTATTTTATTTATGTAGGCATTCAAATATATAAAACTTCCTCTAAGAAGTGCTTTTGGAGTATCCCATAAGAGTTGGTAGGTTGTCTCATTATTGTCATTCTCTTGAATGAAGTTGTTGATTGTTTCTATGATTTCTTCTTTAACCCATTCCTTCTTTAGGATTAAATTATTTAGTTTCCAATTGATTTTTGCTTTATCTTTCCATGGCCTTTTGTTGCATATAATTTTTATTGCATTATTATCTGAGAAGGATGCACTGATTATCTCTGCCTTTCTGCACTGGATTGTGAGATTTTTATGTCCTAGTACATAGTCAATTTTTGTAAATGTTCCATGTACTGCTGAGAAAAAGGTATATTCCTTTCTATTCCCATTCAATTTTCTCCAAAGAGCTATCATATCTACCTTATCTAGAATTTTATTTACCTCTTTCACCTCTTTCTTGTTTATTTTGAGGTTAGATTTATCAAGTTCAGAAAGAGGGAAGTTGAGGTCCCCCACTATTATAGTTTTGCTGTCAATTTCTTCCTTCAACTCCCCCAACCTGTCCTCTAAGAATCTGGATGGTATACCACTTGGAGCATACATGTTTAGTAATGATATTCCTTCATTGTCTATGGTGTCTTTTAGCAGGATATAGTTTCCATCCTTATCCCTTTTGATTAGATCTATTTCTGCTTTTGCTTTGTCTGAGATTAGGATTGTTGCTCCTGCCTTTCTTACATCAGCTGAAGCACAATGTATTCTGCTCCATCCTTTGACCTTTATCCTATGTGTATCCCCCCGTTTCAAATGTGTTTCTTGTAAGCAGCATATTGTTGGATTATGGCTTTTAATCCATTCTGCTATCTCTCTCTGTTTTATGGGAAAATTCATTCCATTCACATTCACAGTTATGTTTACAATCAGTGTATTTCCCTCCATCTTCTTTCCCACCATTTGTGCTTTTAGCTCTGCTGTCTCCCTTCCCCTCCTCACTAGTATTCACTTTTAACCACCTCCTCTTGCCACCTTCCCCTCCTTCTTTTAGCCCCGCTCCCTTTAACTCCCCTTTACTCTTATTGCTTCTTCCCTCCCTTTTAACCTCCCTCCCCTTTCTTCCCCCTTCCTCTCCCACTGCTTATAGAGCTATTTAGGATTTTCTACTTAAGTTTATTGTTCCATCCTTTAAACAAATCCGATGAGAGTACCTCTCATGCAAGCTCATCTCCCTCCCTTCTTTCCCTCTATTATGATTTTGTACTTCTTCTTGTGATGTAATTTGCCATTTGCTGCTTCCTCCTTTTCACACCTCCTATTACACTCCCTTCTCATACTTAAATCACATTTTTTATCATGATATCATTTACTTTATACCCGTTCCCCCTATGCTTATCCCTTTTATATTTCTTAATAGACGCACAGTTCTCAAGATAAACAGATATCATCTTTCCTTATAGGGAGGTGAACAACTTGCCCTCATTGAGTAGCAAGTTGTTCCCCCCCCCCCACTGTTTACCTTTTTATGATTCTCTTGAGACCTGCATTTGAAGATCGAATTGTCTATTAAGTTCTGGCGTTTTGGTCAGGAAACTCTGGAAATCCCTTACTTCGTTGAATGACTTTCTCCTTGCCTGAAATGTTATGCTGAACTTTGCTGGGTAGTTGATCCTTGGTTGCAGTCCCAGCTCCTTTGCCTTACGGAATATTGGGTTCCAATTCTTTCGATCTTTTAATGTAGAAGCTGCAAGGTCCTGTGTAATCCTGATTGCATCTCCTTGATATTTAAATTGTTTCTTTCTGGCTGCTTGTAATATTTTCTCCTTCACTTGATAGCTCTGGAATTTGGCAACTATATTTCTTGGGGTTTTGAGTTTGGGATCCCTTTCAGGAGAGGAACGGTGGATTCTTTCGATGACTATTTTGCCCTCTGAGTCTAGTACTTCTGGGCAGTTTTCCTTGATGATTTCCTGGAAGATATTTTTCAGGCTCTTTTCTCCATCCTGGGTTTCTGGCAGTCTAATAATTCTTCAGTTTTCTCTTCTGGATCTCTTTTCCAGGTCAGTTGTTTTTCCAATTAGATATTTTACATTTTCTTCTATCTTTCCATTCTTTAGATTTTGTTTGACTGATTCTTGCTGTCTCATTGAGTCGTTAGTTTCTACTTGCCGAATTCTAATCTTTATCCAATTGTTTTCTTCCATTAACTTTTGCATCTCCTTTTCCATCTGCCCAATTTTTCCTTTTGGGATGCTATTTTCTCCAGTTAATTTTTGTACTTCCTTTTCCATTTTCCCTTTTAGGAAGTTATTTTCTCCAGTTAATTTTTGAGCTTCTTTTTCCATTTGTTCAATTTTCCTTTTCAGGGAGATGTTCTCATCAGTGAATTCTTTCTTAATAATTTTAAAATCATTGGCCAGTTTATCTTCTATTTCCTTCTTCAGCTGTTCCAGGAGAGCTGCTTGTGCTTGCGAGCAGTTCATAGTCCCTTCTGATGTTTCAGATGGAAGTACAGTCTCAGCTGTGACCTCTTTGGGGTTTGTGTTTTGGTCCTCATCCTCATAGAAAGATTCTATGGTTCTTTTGGCCCTCTGCTTTTTCCTGTTCATGACGTTGATTGAGTGTTGTGGCTTCTGGTTCTTTCAGTCAGAAGCTAGAGAACTTTTTGCTGAGCTGATGTGTGAAAAAGCTAAAAGCAGGTTTTTGTTTGGTGTTTCCCTGATCAGCCCTGGGTTTAGCTTGTTAAGTGTGGAGAAGGGGTGGTCTGGTCACAGGAGATCTCCTCAGCTGAACTGAGGCAAAGGCAAGCTCAGGGGCTGGTAATCCCAGCTGCCCTATTGTCTTTCTGATTCCCCTGGACAGCTGAGGCAAGCCTAGATGTTAATGTATGTTCCCATCCCTCCTGGGGCTCCTCTCCTGGCACTGAAGGTTGCCTGGGTCCTTGGTGAGTTTTCTCTGCCCTGGGTCCTGTCCTCCCGGTTTGCCTCTGCCACTGTAGGAGGAATCCCCCTTAGCTATTTTCCTCGTCTTAGGTGTTACCAGACTATTGGTTTCCTTCTTCTATTTCTACTGATCTTGGATTTTTCTGGGGAAATATTTTATGGTTCTTTCATGGTCATCAAGGGGAGAGGAGAGAACATTTACTGATCACTCCGCCATCCTGGCTCCCGGAAGTTCAAGTAGGTGACTTCCCAAAGTTTGGTATTTGGGATCAAGGTCTCAGGAGCTGCTGTGCTTATATCTGGCGCTCCGAGGCTCTCACTGACTCAGATCAGCTTGTCTCCCACCCTGGGTGCCGCTCCTCTGGTTCCACCTGCCATTCAGGTTTCTTGGATCTCTTCTGCTCCACTGTGCTGGCCACGCTGCTCTGTGCGCTGTGGGCTCACCCCCGCAGAACAGATCCTTCCCATGGACCTTCCAGTCCAGCCTTAGCTCCGAATCCGTCACCGTCTGTCTCCCACTTGATTCCACACCTCCAAAATTTGGTCAGATTCTCCTTTCAGAGGTACCTGGAGGAGTTTGTCTGAGAGCTTAGGTGAGGCGTTGCTCTCACTCCGCCATCTTGGCTCCTCCCTCCTGATTTCAGATTCTTACTCTGCATCTGTTAGAGGTTGGAAAAGTCATTTCCCTTCCTCTGGATCTCAGCTTTCTTGTTTTTGAAGTGCGACTAGTGCATTAGATGAACTCTGTAATCCATTTAAAATCTTAATCGATTATTCCATGGTCAGTTGATTGATTTATAAACTGCAGATATAATATCTGAATTGAGATAAGCAGAATTGGCTTTATCATTTTTTCCTTATCATGATCTGCAATTTTATTAGTATAAAGCACTATTGCCAATGAAATTGCTTCTCTCCATTCAGTTAAGCAACTCTTCTGAAACTTATAGGGAAACTCCTGGGCCACAAAGTATTCCAACAACTTACCTAGGGTTACAATGATGTTATTTATCAGGAGTAGGTTATAAACCCAGATCTTCCTAACACAAAACATCTCTGTCCATCTGTCTGTTTACTTTACCAGACTTTCTAGTGAAATTTAAAATACCTCAAATTCCCATTTACCAGTATTAGTGGTTTTCTGAAATATGTGCGTATGTGTGAACGTATTATCAAAAAGGGCTCAGAGTACATGCTTTGTTCACATTTTATATAGATCTTTCAGGTTTATGAAACATTCTGAAAGAAACAAAAGTACTAAATAAAACAACACAGAGAATACAAATGATAAGATAGATTCCTACAGAGACTAGAAGGAGGTTTCCATTGGCTGAGGATGATTATGAAGTCTATGCTCTCCTGTAGTCCAAGTTTAAAATTGTGATGAAAAGGAAAGGAGAAAGAAAGAGAGAGAGAGAAAGAGAGAGAGAGAGAGAGAGAGAGAGAGAGAGAGAGAGAGAGAGAGAGAGCGAGCAACAGAGGCAGATATACACACAGAGTGAGGGAAACAGAGACAATGAAACAGAGAGACACAGAGAGATACAGAGAGACAGAAACAAAGACAGACAGACAGACAGACAGACAGAGAATGAGAAAGTGGAAGATAGTACTATAGGCAGTAGACAAAAATGAGTGTTCTCAGAAGCAAAATACTTATGTGAAAGGAAAATCTTAAAAAAAATACTATGAATAAAAGCTGTCATTTGACTAGAAAGCTGACAGACCATCTAAAACCGACTAGCAGCCTAGAAATATTCAGTAGCAAATGACCACAGGTCTTGAAGGTATCCCTGTATTATAATATAGTAGAATAACAGATACAATTATGGTGATGATGATGAATTAGCTAGATATAATTAAGCTATATTCTATTTACAAAGGCTAAGAATAGAAATGTGTTCTATCATGAATAGTGTATTGTCCTCAGAATTTGGAAGAACTGGCTTGAGTCCCATCTCACAGTGTAACTTTAGGAAATTACTTAAACTCTCAGGACCCACAGGCAATTCCATAAGATTACAAATTGAAGAGTAGACGCACATCTATATTGGTAAAGGAATTCCCTGTACCATTGAAATAACAGCACGAGTCAAAACAAACAACAAACAGAGGGAAGAGAAATAGAAAGATTTCCATCAGTCACCTTGGCAGTTGTTTGGGGAGTGCAAGATAATAAGTCTCCTTCTCTAAAGGAATAAACTTCATTTATTTGGAAAATTCATTAATGCAGAATGTTTCTTTCTCCAAACATTTTGAACTTGTGATGTGATGTGTTTCCTAGAAGGAAATGGAATGAACAAGCAGCATACTCCAAGGCTTCGAATACTGGATTTAGAGTTAAGGGTGCTGTGTTCCAAACCCTACTCTTGATAGTTTCTACCTACATGACCTTGGACAAGTGACTTGAGTTTTCAGACCTCAATTTCTGTATATATGTAACACCTCTCTTACCCCACCCTTCAAAATAAGGCAGTTTACAGAGTTGTACACTACATTTCCACCAAGGGTTCCAATAAGAACTAATTTCATCATGGGAATTGTGGCCTGCACACACACACACACACACACACACACACACACGCACATGCACACGCACACACACACACACTTGCCTGAAGGAAAGAGGAGAGTAAAAGCCTGAGCCAAAGCCAAAAACAAAAGGCAAAGGCTGCTCGAGAATGGAAAGCAACAAGGTTACCTCTATGAATTTCATTTTTATACTTGATTCTTTCTTTAAACAGAAGTTCTATTGATGGTTTTTTCAATAATATTTTTCCCAGTATATTTTTGCCTTCCCTTTCCCAGAGAGCCATACCATATAACAAATATTATTTAAAGACAAAACAGTAAAACAATAAGAAAAAGTAGTTATAACTGACCAGTACATGGGAAAAGCCTGAAAATATGTGCAATGTGCAATATTTGTGAACTTTCAAGTAAAGGGAGTAGGGGAGTGGGTATGTTTTCTAATATTTCTTCCTTTCACCCTTAATTTTGGTGTCTCACTCAAAGTGGCAATGTGATAAGACCTTAGTCTGAAAGGGTCAGGGTCTCCCATTGCATCCTGGGCCATCTCCAGTTGTTCTAATGAATATCACGTCCCTGGACCTAGATGGTTCAGGAGAAGAAAGTGAGGCTGGTGACCTTGCACAGTCCTCCCTCACTCAAATCAAAGTCACCTGCAAGTCATGTCATCATCTTGATGGCATGGTCCTCTTTGAAAATGAATGCTAAGCACAGAAATAATTGCTTTTTATGTTACATACAACGATTCTCATAGCTTCACCAAAAACACAGTAGTGTGACTATCTTCCCATATTTTGTACAACATTGGCTCTTCCCACATTTTCTCATTTTTGCCAATATCCACATCTTAATGTGAAACTTCAGGGCAGGTTTGATTCACATTTTGATTCACATGAAGTTCATTTATAAACTTGATTCTTTCTTTAAACAGAGGTTCTGTTGATATCTTTTCCAATAATAATTTTTCCTATTTTGCCTTCCCCTTCTCAGAGAGCCATATCATATAAGAAATATAACTTAAAGACAAAACAGTAAAAAATAAGATATAGATAAGGTATACGTATATGCAGCCATATACATAAATCTATACACATACATGTAAATAACATGATTATGTACACATATATAAACTTATAGGTGTACTTTTACATATATATAATGTACATATATAATTATGTGTATAATATTACTTCGTATATTCTGCATGCATGAATGTGAATGGCTAAAGTTGGCTCTGTAGGGTTTTGTATTTCTCTGACAACTTATGCATGGAATCTATAGCTCTAGTGTAAAAGGCCAAATTTCCACCCATTATTGGGGAGGGCTATTGAATCACACCTTAGTTAATGAAAACAAAACTGTATTTGTCTCAAGTAGAGCCATAAAACTGCATGTGGTTCACCTTGTGGTTTGTCCTTCAGTTTTGAAGAGGACCATGACATCAGGGAGGTGATGCTATGACATTTAAGTGAATTAGGTTTAAATGAGAGAAGGCGTACAAAGTCACTAGTCTCACTTTCTCCTCTAGAGTCATCTGGGTCCAGTGGTCAGATATGGATTAGGACAGCTAGAGATGACCCAGGATGTCAAATAGGTATCTTGGCCTTTTCAGGCTAAGGTCTTTAACAGATTGCACTTTGACTGAGGTGGCAGTGCCTATTCAGTGATTAAGGCTTCATAAAAATGAGGCAAAGAATAGTCTCTTAAAAAAAAAAAAGATCTGGGAGGGAAAGAGCCTCAGATTTTCTGATCAAAACAGAAAAAATTGTTACTTTGATTCATTCTGAGCTATTCAGGCCCCAAACAGTGACCAAAATGTTTTGCCTGGGACCACAGTGATTTGGGGTGCAATTGAGGGACATTGAATAAAAATAAAGGGGTGGTGGAAGTATAATGAAAGAAGAGAAGAAAATTTTGAAAAATCATTTGTACATATTTCATCTGTTGTGTAACAGAGTTGAAGTCCAACATGTCTTAACAAACAAGTGTTGGCAGGCCAGACTGTCACAAATAGCCAGAAAGTTCAGCATGCAACAGCAGGGATATGTATGTGTAATGACTCCATATGATACTATATAGTTATATGATACAATATTGTGTTATCAAAATTTCAATGTCAGAAAAAAGCCAGAAATTTATAATGAGGTATTAAATTTAAGATGTGTCCTTTTATATATAAATATATTTTTTAAAGGGGGCAATAGGTCAAACAAGTTTGGGAATCTCCACACTAGACCTGGTTTGAAAAGCACTTTACCTCCTTTAAAAAAAAATGATCCTCACAGTAATCCTGTAAGGGAAGTAATGTTTATTATCTCTATTTTACAGAAGAGAAAATTGAGACTCAGAGACCTTGATAATTATAGTAATATAGTTAGACTATGAAACAGTGTTTAAACCCAGGTTTTCCAAGTGTGACTCTAGCATGCTCTCCACTTTCCCAGACTGTACTGAATTAGAAAAAATATTTGGAACCCATTTCCTTGAAATTTCAAATCCAGCACTCTTTTTCTCTCAGACCAAAAGTTTCTATTAGCTTTGTGTATTACTACACTTATTTTGCTATGCCCTTACTTTTGTGTATATGCTATCTTTCTAAGTAAATAATCAACCATCTAAGATAGAGATCATGGTTTGCACCCACTTTGAGTTGCAACTCTCCTGAATCTTGGAGTGTTCCACAAGGAGGAAAATTGTTCAAAAAATGTCTGTAGATAATTGTGATAATGGCGATTGAGGGAGTATCATAGGGGTTGGGAAACTGCTATTCCAAAGATTCTGTAATCTTATAGATGGAGACACTCTGTCTTACACATGACTGCCTCCCTCACTCCAGACCCTCTGCAAATCTTTACTGTTGGGAAGCACTGTATGAACTTCCCCTCCAGAGGAAGGACCTGGGTTCAGATTTTGGGATCATGATTTCTATAGTTAAAACCCACATCTCTGATAAAGAAGTAGCTAGCCAGCACAGTGAATGGAATACTGAACTTGGAGTCAGGAAGACCTTAAGTTTATATCAGACCTCAGATATTTAATAGTTGTGTTATCTGAAACAAGTCACTTTAACTATTTTCTTCAATTTCCTCATCTGAAAAGTGCAGATAATAATAATAGCATTTAATTCCCAGGGATTTTGTGATTTTGCAAAACTTAAAGTACTATAGGAATGCTAGTTGCTGTGTTAAATCAGTCACAAAATTTAACCTCTCTAGTCTTGAATTTCCTCAACTATGAAATGAATATAATAGTGCTCACTCTCTTTACTTCACCATGTTTAATAGATCAAGTGAGAAAACTTATTGAAAGCCATTTTGAAAACAGAAAAAATATATATAACTTTGGACACAAGGGATAGACAGCATCCTTTTATGTATAATGTGACTGTGTATTTCTTGATATAGTAAGAGATTTATATTATCTCCAAGAGTTAGAATTCTAATTCTCTACAATACTTTGCCTAATTGAACTGATGATGTTTAAAACAACTCTAGTTAAAGATTCATGGAATTTATGAGACTGGTTTCATACCATTGTTTTGTCATTACAATATTAAGAAATTAATGTATCATGTCTTCTCTATTAAATTCTTCTTCAATAAAATTCTTCAACATTTGACTCTATTTCTTTTAAAAATTTTTTCATATTAAATGAAATAGGCAATCCATTAAGTGAATGGGGGAAATAGCATTAATGATATGTTGCACTTGCTCTATAAAATTAATTGGATTTACTAAATTAGCTCTTTTAGATTCAAGTCTGAAGTCTATGTATGTTTTTTAATGCTTGGAACCGGAAATCATCAAGGAAACGCTTTCATTTTTTTTTTCTCATTCATTGAAAAGTCAGTCTAATTTACTTATTCCTGATACTTATTCCTAGGACTCACCTTGCCCACTGGAGCCATTGGAAAAGGGTACAAAAGGAAAGAAAGAAGGGTATGTATGATAAGCTCAATGTTCCATTACCTTACTCCTATCCCCATTTCTCTCAATAAGGATGTTTTCTCCAAAAGCAAAATAGTTGTCTTGTGGACCAGTTGCACACTTATAACCTAGGTGTCATTCTCAACCTCTCACCCTTCACATCCATTTTGTTATCAGGGTTTTTTGTCATTGTTGTGATTTCTCTCCAATACACTCTTCTGTCCTCTGACACTGTCATTACCTTCATGCAAGCATTCATTATCTCATACTTATACTATTGCAATGGCCTGTTTGTAGGTCAGCATATCTCAAGTTTTCTCACTCTAGTTCATCCTCCATTTAACCATTACTAAATGGATTTTATTTCATTTTATTTTATCATATTATGTATATGTGTGTAACCTGCTCATACCTATTCATTTGTTGTCTCCTCGATTATGAGTTCTTTGACGGAAGAGATTGGATTTTGTCTTTTTTTTTTTGTTTGTATCCCCAGCATTTAGCTCAGTGCCTGACACATAGTAGACACTTAAAAAACACCTTATTAACTTACCAGTTAATTGTTTTCTACCTTTCTTGATACATTTTCCTGATCACATAAGTTTATAAACAGTCTATTTCTGTGCATTCAAGGGTCTTTCGACTAGGTGGATGTCTGAAGATCTGATTTCATCCTCCAATCAAATTTAAAGTAACAGGATGCTCTCATCAGATTTGCCCTACATAGAAGGTAAGGAAAGGAGAGACCACAAGATAAAAGGGAGAATAGAAGAAGACAGAGATAAGCAGGGTAAGTGATGGGAAGTAATTCAAATCCATCTATCACTGCTCGAATGTTATGCATGACTAAAACAAGTGAACCCACCTATAAATTAGTAAGATATTTTATAAAATCAATATAGACTTATTCAATAGCCAATGGACAACTGTTGGTATCCTTTGATCTGGCAATATCACTACCAAGTTTGTTGATAGGAAGAAAAATATAGTTTATTTTATGAAATTGGGTACAGGCATACATGATTACAAAAAAATATCCTTTTCTGGAGATTCTCAGTGGTATCAGGAGCATTACACAGTTCATATCGGCTTTTTTAGAACTGCCTCAAAATTTCAGAATTCCCTAGACCAAGATTTGATCTAGAATGGTAGTGGTCCATTTTAGGTCACTGTCTTCGCTTTCTCCTTCTATCTTTATCAAAGGTTAGGTTTACCCAGAAATCACTGTACTGCTACATATATTTGCACAATATTATATGGGTCCCCTACCACTTGCCTTTGTTATAAATCTCACTATGGAAAAAAGTGGCAGGTGGCTGGGTAATTACTAGGGCAAACCAATTATTAGTTTAACATTATAAAGTTAACTGCCTTAGATAATGGTATATACAAAAGTGCTCTATGAAAATAGACTATTCTTTATATCAAGGACTTTTGTAAAACAATTAACTCTGCTTCTAAAGTCTTTATCACACTATCTATTCTATTGCATTTTTCACATTTAGAAGCAAAAATTGATTCTGGATTGCTTCCATTCCAATTTTCCAGTAACTGGCAAATAGCATATGCCTTTGAGCACCAGCGGAAAGGAGCTGGATAGCAAGCAATGCAAGTCATCATGAAGACAAGTCCTGCCAATACACTTCATATGCTGCAAGAAATAAAACTCTGCTGTCTGCTTTTACTTTCATCATATCATATTTGGAGTCAAGGAGCAGATGCCTTTAGGCTAAAGTCCTATTTTGTCTTCTATAGTGAAGATCTGTAAAACCTCTTGTTATTTCACTAGTTATCAAAGTCTTAAGTCAGAGTAAAATGTGAGTGAACTTTAGTCTTCATGTGTTAGCTAACATTCTCAGATATAGTTACTTGTTTTTCAATCCTTAACCATACCTTATATACACACATATTCCTAGATCCAGAGAATAATTATGGCAAATTGAAAGCAAATTAAATGAGAAGAATGTACTTTAGATTTGGAACCAGAGAACACTGGTTGGACTGTTATCTGTGCTAACTACTAGCTTTGTTATTTTTGGCAAATTATCCAATTGTCAGTTTTCTTGTTGATAATGCTAGAGATAATACCCTAAAATCTCTTCCAAGACAAAATCTATGAATTATCCCCTGCCACATAATCCCCATATCTACTTTTGATCAATCTATCAGTCAATCAACTAGCTATCTTCAGCACATACATTGAATATATAATTAAACATATTAAAATCAGCATTCAAATTTGTTAAACACTTCTGTAAGTGTTTGTTAAACACATGTTCTATATATGATTCCTTGCAGTTTTTAGAGTGCTCTCTCATATACTATCTTATTTGCTTTGCATTGCAGCATTGTCAGATAGGGTAAATATTTTCTGTCACATTTTATAGATAGGGAAACTGAGACTCAGAAAGGCTAAGTGATTGCCTGAAGTCATAAAGTAAAAAAAATAAAAATAGAGTTAGGACTTGCATTAGCAAGAAAGAGATATATAATTACTTATTAAGTTCATTTGCAGGGCATGGTAACCTGAGTTCAAAACTTTCCTTTGGTACATATTGAATTATGATCCTGGATAAATTGCTTAAGCTCAAGTGCCTCAGGGAAATCTTCAAAATTATAACTTACAGAACAGTTATTGATCTGTATTTGTAGAAGGAATTGTGTTGTCAGGGAGCTATCTATGCAAATGAAAACACAGGTATAAACAAAAGAAAGTCAGTGACACCCATAATCCAACTAAATGGTGGATTTCTTCTTTAATTTTGCAGGTTCTTGCAAGAACGTAAATTAAAGCTGGTCACATTAAATGAAGTTGAATATATAATATTTTATTTGAATTTTTAATTGCTTAAAATTGTACCAACTTCACTTTCAACATTTCTAAAAACTATTTTTATACCATCTTGTCTTAATACAAACTGTCTTTGGAACAAAATTAAATTGTTGTGAAAGTCTAAATAAGATATACCTATTTTCCCTTTGCTATTTGATTCAATTTCTACAATTTTCTTTTTCCTTTTACATAGTGACAAAAGTGTTCATTTCTCATTTCTCTGAGCTTGGCCTTTTAAAATGTTCCAGTCTATTGTGGTCAAGGGAGCATTATTGCATGGATAATGATAGGATAATAACTTTGATTTTGAGCCTCCATTACTTAAGATTTTGTTGCATCCCCCAGATGGACTGAACATCAGGGCTTGTTAGTACTATAATTGCAAACCTTTCCTTGGAGGCATTTTCTCTGCCTAACATTTACCTGGAGTAAAGAATTGGAACTCAGATATGTAATATTCATTCTTTTTTTGTTGTTGCTCTCTGAATATCTTATTTTAAAGATACCTTTTTGTAAAACAAATCAGAAGACTTCCTTAGTGCTCAGTTCATTTACATTTGGAATTGGTAACTAATACACATCTTCTTGCTTATAACTAAAAATGAATGAATAACTGCAAAGTTGATCTGACCACATGGAACAGAAGAGAATTTATAATCCAATTTCAGATAGGAAAGATCAGGATA
The DNA here is from genome assembly GCA_023548195.1 of Bettongia penicillata ogilbyi. Classification (NCBI taxonomy): domain Eukaryota; kingdom Metazoa; phylum Chordata; class Mammalia; order Diprotodontia; family Potoroidae; genus Bettongia; species Bettongia penicillata. Next base: position 24,113 of record JAJHZJ010000944.1, read on the forward strand.
GAAATAGCATAGTCATTAGCCCTTTAATTCAGTTTATAGTGATTTTTGAAAGTTCTAGACAAATTAAGTACTGTAATTAAATAAATTCCCAATGTTCTATCCTCTCTTTCTACCCATGCATCAACTTTTGAAATATGAAAGAAAAGTAACTGCAGAAATAGTCCATTCAGGAGGAGCCAAGATGGCAGAGTAGAAAGACACACATATGCTAGTTCCCAAAACAATAGTCTATAAAATACCTGTGAGGAGGAAATCCTGACAAGTTCTGGAGCAGAGGGAGCCATGGGATGACAGAGTGGAGGTGATTTCTGTTCCAGAGAGACCAGAAAAACCTACACTGGGGGTGCATTGCGCACTGTACCCGGAGCACAGCCCAACCCTGCCCTGGCTGTGTGGCCCCAGGAGGAGCAGATCCAGGTGGGTTTCAGGGACTGAATCTCCAGCAGCCAGGCAGTTCCCTCTACCCACGGGTGCAAAGGTCAGTGAGAGGGCTTGTTTGGCTGGCTGAGAAGGGAGCTGGGTGTCTCCATAACTTGGGCCCCCTTGGGAGGCAGCAGTTGACAGGGGCTCCCAAAGCAAGCAGGAGCTCCTGTCCATTGTTGAAGATATCCACGTAAAACCCCTGAGGGAACTGAGTCCTGTGAGGCGGCCCTGAGGACCTGAATTTAATCTTACATTGAATAGCAGCCCTGCCCCCTCTGAAAGCCCTGAGGCTGGGAAGCAGCATTTGAATCTCAGACCCCAAGCACTAGCTGGGCAGAACTCGAGGCCAGGTGGGTGTGGAAAGGAATATCAAAAGTCAAGTAACTGGCTAGGAAAATGCCCAGAAAAGGGAAAAAAAAAGTAAGACCATAGGATGTTACTTCCTTGGTGAACAGATATTTCCTCCTTTCCTTTCTGATGAACAAAGAAGAAAAACAAAGCCTACCATGAGGGAAAGACATAGAAGTCAAGGCTTCTGAATCCCAAACATCCAAAATAAATATTCAATGGGCTCAGGTCATGGAAGAGCTCAAAATGGATTTTGAAAATAAAGTTAGAGAAGTGGTGGAAAAACTGAGAAGAGAAATGAGAGAGATGCAAGAAAAGCATGAAAAACGGGTCAATACCTTGCTAAAGGAGACCCAAAAAAATGCTGAAGAAAATAACACCATGAAAAATGGGCTAACTCAATTGGCAAAAGAGATTGAAAAAGCCAATGAGGAGAAGAATGCTTTCAAAAGCAGAATTAGCCAAATGGAAAAGGAGGTTCAAAAGCTAACTGGAGAAAATAGTTCTTTCAAAATTAAATGGAACAGATGAAGGATAATGACTTTATGAGAAACCAAAAAATCACAAAACAAAACCAAAAAAATGAAAAAATGGAAGAGAATGTGAAATATCTCACTGTAAAAACAACTGACCTGAAAAATATATCCAGGAGAGATAGTTTAAAAATTATGGGACTACCTGAAAGCTATGATCAAAAAAAGAGCCTAGGCATCATCTTCCATGAAATTATCAAGGAAAACTGCCCTGACATTCTAGAACCGGAGGGCAAAATAAGTATTGAAAGAATCCATCGATCACCCCCTGAAAGAGATCCAAAAAGAGAAACTCCTAGGAACATTGTGGCCAAATTCCAGAATTCCCAGGTCCAGGAGAAAATATTGCAAGCAACTAGAAAGAAACAATTCCAGTATTGTGGAAATACAATCAGGATAACACAAGATCTAGCACCTTCTACATTAAGGGACTGAAGGGCATGGAATAGGACATTCCAGAATTCAAAGGAAGTAGGATTAAAACCAAGAATCACCTACCCAGCAAAACTGAGTATAATACTTTAGGGGAAAAACTCATCTTTCAATGAAATAGAGGACGTTCAAGCATTCTTTTTTTAAAAATTTATTTATTTATTTAACTTTTTACATTCATTTTCACAAAATTTTGGGTTTCAAATTTTCTCCCCATTTATCCCCTCCCCCCACCCCAATACACCAAGCATTCTAATTTTCACTAACACCAATCTTCCCTCTCTTCTATCATCACTCCATTCTCTTGTCCCCATCTTCTCTTTTGTCCTGTAGGGCCAGACGACTTTCTATTCCCCATGAACTGTATTTCTTGTTTCCTAGCAGCAAGAACAATACTCCACAGTTGTTCCTAAAACTTTGAGTTCCAAATTCTCCCCATCCCTCCCTCCCCACCATTCTCTTTGGGAAGGCAGGCAATTCAATATAGGCCATATCTGTGTAGTTTTGCAAATGACTTCGATAACAGTTATGTTGTATAAGACTAACTGTATTTCGCTCCATCCTATTCTGCCCCCCATTGTTTCTATTTTGTCTTTTGATCCTGTCCCTCCCCAAGAGTGTTGACTTCAAATTGCTCCCTTCTTCCATTGCCCTCCCTTCCATTATCCCTCCCTTCCTGCTTATCTCCTTCTTCCCCATTTCTCTGTACTGTAGGATAGGTTTTCATACCAAAATGAGTGTGCATTTTACTCCTTCCTTTAGTTGAATGTGATGAAGGTAAACTTCATGTTTTTTTCTCAGCTCTCGTCTTTTTCCCTCCACTAAAGTCTCCTACTTTCCTCTTGAATGAGATATAATTAACCCCATTCCATTTCACCCTCTCTCCTCCCAGTACATTTCTCTCTCACAATTTACCTTAATTTCTTTTAAGATATGGTCCCATCCTATTCAATTCACTCTGTGCTCTCTGTCTCTGTGTGTGCATGCTTGTGTGTATGTGTGTGTGCACACATGTACATGTGTGTATGTGCGTGTGTACGTCTGTGTATGGTCCCACCAACCACCCAGATACTGAAACGTTTTAAGAGTTAGAAATATTGTCTTTCCATGTAGGAATGTAAACAGTTGACCTTTGGTAAGTCCCTTATGACTTCCCTTTGCTGTTTACTTTTTCATGCTTCTTCTCATTCTTGTGTTTGAAAGTCAAATTTTATTTTCATCTCTGGTCTTTTCATCAAGAATGCTTGGAAGTCCTCTATTTCATTGAAAGACCAGTTTTGCTGGGTAGGTGATTCTTGGTTTGAGTCCTAGTTCCTTTGACTTCTGGAATATCCTATTCCACGCCCTTCAATCCCTTAATGTAGAAGCTCCTAGATCTTCTGTTATCCTGATTGTATTTCCACAATACTGGAATTGTTTCTTTCTAGCTGCTTATAATATTTTCTCCTTGACCTGGGAATTCTGGAATTTGGCCACAATGTTCCTAGGAGTTTCTCTTTCTGGATCTCTTTCAGGTGGTGATCGGTGGATTCTTTCAATATTTACTTTACCCTCTGGTTCTAGAATATCAGGGCAGTTTTCCTTGATAATTTCATGAAAGATGATGTCTAGGCTCTTTTTTTGATCATGGCTTTCAGGTAGTCCCATAATTTTTAAATTGTCTCTCCTGGATCTATTTTCCAGATCAGTTGCTTTTCCAATGAGACATGTCACATTACCTTCCATTTTTTCCATTCTTTTGGTTTTGTTTTGTGATTTCTTGGTTTCTCAGAAAGTCATTAGACTCCATCTGTTCCATTCTAATCTTGAGAGAACTATGTTCTTCAATGACCTTTTGAACCTCTTTTTCCATTTGGCTAATTTTGCTTTTGACAGCATTCTTCTCCTCATTGGCTTTTTGAATCTCATTTGCCAATTGAGTTAGCCTATTTTTCAAAGTGTTATTTTCTTCAACATTTTTTTGGGTCTCCTTTAGCAAGGTATTGACCCATTATTCATGCTTTTCTTGCATCTCTCTCATTTCTCTTTCCAGTTTTTCCTCCACCTGTCTATCTTGATTTTCAAAATTCTTTTTGAGCTCTTCCATGGCCTGAGCCCACTGGACATCCACCTTGGATGTCTGGGATAGAAAGGCCCGTATCTCCACATCTTTCCCTGATGGCAAGCATTGTACTTCCTCATCAGAAATGAAAGGAGGAAGGAACATCTCTTCCCCAATAAAGTAGCTCTCTATGGTCTTATTTTTCTTCCTTTTTCTGGGCATTTTCTAAGCCAGTTACTTGACTTCTGAGATTCCTGTCCACCCCCACCTAGATCTGCCCAGCTATTGCTTGGGGTCTGATATTCAAATGCTGCTTCCCAGCCTCAGGGCTTTCAGTAGCGGGCGTGGATGCTATTCAATGTGAGTTCAAGTTCTGGTGCTGGGGTAGGGGCAGGGCTGCCTCCCAGGCTCAGTTCCCTCAGGTGGTTTATGCAGAGACCTTTGGTAATGGAGTGGGTGGGGGCAGGGCAGTGTCCCAGGCTCAGTTCCCTCAGGGGGTTTATGCAGATATCTTTGGTAATGGAGCTCCTGCCTGCTTGGGGAGTCCCGGCCACCACTGCCTCTGTCGCTCCCTCTGCTGCTGCCTCCCAAGGGGGCCCAAGTCACGGAGACACCCCGCTCCCCTCTCGGCCAGGCCAGATGTCTCTCTCACTGACCTGTAGCGCCTGTGGGTGGAGGGACTTTTGCGGCTGCTGGAGATTCCGTCCCTAAAGCCTGCTTGTATCTGCTTCTCTGGGGCCGCATGGCCAGGGCAGCTCAGGGGCAGGACGTACCCCTGGGGATGGCTCTCTAGGGCTCTCTGGAATGGAAATGTCTTCCACTGTGTTTCTGTGCACCTTGCAGTGATCCAGAATTTGTGGGGAGTTCTTTTTACAGGAAATTTTTGGGCTATGGATTTGGAGCTCGCATATGTGAGTCTTTCTACTCTACCATCTTGGCTCCTCCCTGCTCCTTTCCAGCATTCTTGATGAAAAGACCAGAGCTGAAAAGAAAATATGACTTTCTAACACAGGAATGAGAAGAAGCATGAAAAAGTAAACAGCAAAGAGAAGTCATAAGGGCTTACCAAAGGTGAACTGTTTATATTCCTGCATGGAAAGACAATATTTGTAACTCTTAAAACTTTTCAGTGTCTGGGTAGTTGGTGGGATTGCACACACACACACACACACACACACACACACATACACACATGCAGGCACACACAGAGACAGAGAGCACAGAGTGAATTGAATAGGATGGGATCATATCTTAGAAAAATGAAGGTTAGTGGTGAGAAAGAAATGTCTTGGAAAGTGAGAGGGAGAAATGGAATGGGGCTAATTATCTCTCATAGAAGAGGCAGGCAGGAGACTTTTTAGTGGAGGGAAAAAGAGGAGAGCTGAGAGAAAAACATGAAGCTTATTCTCCTCACATTCGACTAAAGAAGGAATAAAATACACACTTATTTTGGTATGAAAACCTATCTTACAATACAGGAAAGTGGGGGAGAAGGAGATAAGCAGGGTGGGGGAGATGATGGAAGGGAGGGTAGAGGGAGGAGGGAGCAATTTGAAGTCAACACTCTTGGGGAAGGACAGGATCAAAAAAGAGAATAGAAACAATGGGGGACAGGATAAGATGGAGGGAAATATAGTTAGTCTTACACAACATGACTATTATGGAAGTCATTTGCAAAACTACACAGATATGGCCTGTATTGAATTGCCTGCCTTCCCAAAGGAAATGGGTGGGGAAGGGGTTATGGGGAGAAGTTGGAACTCAAATTTGTAGGAACAGCTGTTGAGTATTGTTCTTGCTACTAGGAAATAAGAAATACAGGTAATGGGGAATAGAGAGTTATCTGGCCCTACAGGAGAAAAAAGAAGATGGGGACAAGGGAAAGGAGGGATGTTAGTAGAGAGGGCAGATTGGTAATAGGGGCAGTTAGAAGGCTCGGCATTTTGCAGTGGGTGGAGGGGAGAAGGGGGGAAAATTTGGAACCCAAAATTTTGTGAAAATGAATGTAAAAAGTTAAATAAATAAATTTTTAAAAAATAAAACAAAACAAAAAAAAAAGAAATGACAAGCAGGATGCTTTCAGAAACCCTGGAAAGACATGCATGAACTGATGTAAAGTGAAGTAAACAGAGCCAAGAGAACCCACAGTAACAGCAATATTGTAACAATGACCAACTATGAAAGACTTAGCTGTTCTGATCAACGTAATGACTCACGACAATTACACAGGACACATGATGAAAAACACTATTCTCCTGCAGAGAGAAATGATGCACTCTGAGTATGGATTGACGTATAATGTTTTTCTTTCTTATTTTTTTTTCCTTTTTTACAATGTGGCTAATATGCTTTGCATGATTTCCTATGTATAATTGATATCGTATCATTTGCCTTATCAATGGGTGGGGGAGGGGGTCAGTGGGAGGGAGAGAATTCAGAACTCAAATTTTTAAAAAAATTAATTTAAATTTAAATTTTAAATTTAATTTTTTAAAAAAATAATGCTTAAATTTAATTTTAAAAAGAAAAAAAGAAATAGTCCATTCAGTTTGAAATTATACATTTTCATATTAATACAATACGTTGCTTAATCTTACCACTTAAGATTAGCCAAATTTAGGTGTTTCCAAAAATCAACCCTATTTAGTAACAATTTTTTTGCACCTGATGTGATAGATTCTGTCTTTAATGAAAAACAGCGTCTAAACATCGTCAATCTTTATTTCATCTTGTTATATGTGTTTTCCCAGTATCCACAATGCTAAGCTGCTTGTCTTTGCCCACTCAAAATATTGGGAGGAACACACTTTAACACATAATATAGAAAGTATCAGGCCTACCTACCTACCCTGTTTAATCTCTAATCTATTCAAAATTCAATGGTATTCTCATCCATATCAAGGTACAGGAGATTCAAGAAAAGCTTTAATTTGCATTATCTGTTTGATTACAGAAATTTTGAGAGCATTTTTTCTGCTCTCTTGGTAGCACCTACATTTTTCTGATGACAATGTGTAGCTCTGTGGACAGGGCAAAAAAAAAAGAGATTAAAGCAATGTGCATGTAAGTATTCATTGGTGGTTTGTTTGTAAGGTCCCAGCAGTGATAATGAGTTAAATTTTTTATAGTATTTTTTTGTTTTGTGAAACACTTTGCATAATTATCTCCTTTAGCCTCACAAAAAAATTCTTTGTGATGGACACTACAAGTGAGAGTATTTCCATTTTACAAATGATGAAACTGAGACTTAGAGAGATTAAATGCATTGCCCAAGGTTTTCCAGCAAGTTCTCATCAGAAGGGGAATCTGAATACAAATTTTGCTAACTGTCAGCACTCTAACCAAGATGCCACATTGAATCTCAGTGACTACAAAGAAGGAATATGTACAAGTGATTGGGATCTAAATAGAGTAGACCAGGAAACAAGAAGAAGAGATCCTGGGGCAGGGAGTAGGAGAAGGGGCAGCCACTAAAGTACTGTGAAGGTATAACAGTGAACTGAACAGATAGGTGTGTCCAGGCAGGTTCACCGTAATGAACAGTTCAATGTAATACAGCAATCAGTAGGAAGAGAAGAGGGTCAGGAAAATGCTTGGCATGATGGAAGTCTTAGCTCTGACAGCAGGACAGAGTCAAAAGACTTTTGGGGGGCAGAAATATTAGTTCAGGAATAGCTGTTCAAAAAAAAGAGAACTGGAAAGAAGAGTCAATTTTGACAGAGACAGGAATGGCATGTATCCAGTTCTTGAGACAGAAATATGAAGTAGAAGACTTGATTACAATGAAACAGGTAGTAGTTGAGTTGGTAAATAAATATGTAGACACTATTTTCTTCAGCACATGTAGTATTTCAGAAATGAAGAAAGGGAAAAAAAATCAGTAGTATTACATTTCAGTCTGTTATTTCCTTGAGCAATCTGATCAGCTCTTACCTATTCATTAATTCTTTTCTGTTGATCCCTAGCCCCATCATCATGTTCAAGGAAGAAATGAACACAGACTTTCTAAGGCTCATCTAAGAAGTTTTAGTGTGCCTGCATAGCTGTAATTAAAAACCAGAAAAAAAGGTCCCTTTGTACATGAGTTTTGGGTTCACCAATGACTTGGTCATAGAACATTATATTAATTAAGCCCAATCTCTCTAACTTTACTGAGAAATTCAGGATATAATCTACCTTATTCCCCAAAAAGTCCTATTCCCCTTTTATTACTGAATGACATAACAATATGTTCTGAGCTGATACCCCCTTCCAATTGTTTGGCTGAGGAACATTATTTTGTTACTAGATTGAAAAAAAAGGCTGGAACATTATAAACAACTGTTGATTGATTGAGTAATTGATTAAAGATGAGGCTGGTGGTAGCTTTAATAAAATTTTCCATTGTACACAGCCAAACTGCAAAATTAGATCCTTTATTAAGCTTTGAAATTTCCAGGGGTGGTGCAAATATAGTTGCTCAACATAAGGAAGGTAGTCAGCAGAATTCTTCCAACATTTCCCTCCAAACAATTTTAAAATGGCACCTCAAATAGAATTTAGGAATGGTGTGGCCAACAAAAGCTCAAAGTGAGATTTTCTTTCAGCCCAAGACAATTTTGGAGGTCAGAAAGAGAAATCCATGTCAATGGGATGGAGACTGGATCTGAGCCTACATGGATGAAATACTAATGATGGGACTAGGTCACAGTAATAGGAGTAGCAACAGTTTCTGGAGTTCTTAAACCAGAAACAATAAAGGGACCTGGCAACTGGTCAGAAAGAGATTATAAGGGATCCTTATTTGGCTTCCTATCTACTTACTTATATTTCACTGGATCTTACATCCCCAGATCAATCTTGAGTTACTATATTTCATTTCAGGGTTGTAGGCATTCCTTTTTATTTTATATTCAAATAACCCTGGTTATTGAGTCAGAAAATGTTGGGAAAAATCCTACTTCAGATCCTTATTACCTGTATAGCCCCAATAATTTAATTTGCCTGGATCTAATTTTACTCAACTGCAAAATTGAGATTTTAGGTTAGTTGGCTTCCAAGGTAATTTCTAGCTCTCAATCTAAAATCCTATAATCCTATTGCTTAAATAGTCTAGTGATTTAACTCATAATTATACTTTGAAGACAAATGTAGCAGTTGCTTTTTAACGAGGATGTAGGTGGCTATATATCCTTTATTATTGAAAAAACTCCACTTACTGAAAGAAGTAATCACACATTAAAATGACATCATTATTACACATAATTGGTGCTGGATGCCTAAACAGCAGGAAGTGTAGAGGGTGTTCAGGGAAGACTAGTGACTCTGGTGTGAGGGTCACCAAAACCTTTTCAGGGATGCTTTCTATCTTTAATGTCCATCCAATCCACCTTATTTTCACCTTTGGCTCCAAGACGCTGTGGCATGCTCAACAGGCACAGCCCTGTAAACCATTTCAGCAGATGGGCCAAACCAGTTTAAGAATAATTGAAGGATGTCAAACCTGTCAGTGAGATAGGGAGGTATCTACCTCACACAAATGAAGACCTAACCTGGTGAAACAGGTATATATGAAAAATTTGTTCAAATGGCCAGGAAAGTAGCTCTAGCAAACACTGTGCAGTACTTAAGAGCTTGGGTAGATATCAAAGATGACAAAGTCATCCACTTCAACTTAAGCCGTCACCAGTCTTCTTGAATTTGTCCTGTTGTTGGACTGGATGACTGGAAAAAAGAATGAGGCTGACTACTTCTCATAACCCTGTCTCACTTAAATCCAATTTATGTATGAATCAAAAGACCTCATTCATTCCATTTTTAACTACCTTAAAGACTTGTGGTGACAGGAAAGTGCCAAAGCAACAGAAGCATATAAACTGAGAGCTGTAGTCACAACACTGCACACAGACAGCCCAGTCCATAGAGGCATCTTCTTACTGAAAGCAGCAGTGGAATTCAACAGTCTCCTGTGTGTCTGAGAGCCTCTTGAGGATCTTACTGCTTACCTCCTGGTGTGAGGAAGGGGGTTGAAAAGGTACCCCCCAAATTGTCTGCTTACCAAACTCTGACTGGATTACCCCAGCAGGCAAGGATCCCACCCTGTGATTGAAATACACACACACACACACACACACATACACACGCCCACGCCCACACACACACACAAACACACACACACACACAAACACACACATTTCTGCAAAGATGATTCCGTTCACCATTGGTACTTGAAATGTGAGCACATTGAGGTCAAATAAAAATTTTATAAAAGACCTGGACAACCTCATAATTAGTGTGCCAAAAGAGGGTAAACTTATAAATCTGGGTAACTTTAATGCTAGATTAGATACAGACTACCGGCAAGACAAAGAGTCTTTAGGAAGGAATGAATTTGGAAACAGCAAGAGTAATGGTCATTTACTACTGAAGACTTGTGCATCTCATGGTCGTGTCAATACTGTCTTCCATTTACCTAAATGCAATAAAACTTCATGGATGCACCCTTGTAGCAAACATTGACATTTAATAGACTGTGTGATTGTAGGGAGAAGAGACAGACAGAAAGTGAGAGAGGAAGAGTTAATGTGTGGCACAGAGTGCTGGGCTGATCACAGACTTATCCTCTGTAAGCTAAATATTCACATTCAACAAAAGTAGTGGTCCCATGACAAAAAAAAAAAAAAAAAAAAAAAAAAAAAACATGAGGAAATTTAATGTCAACAAATTAGAGCATTTCAATGAGTGGGAACAGTTTATTGCTAACTTGGAGGGAAAGTTGAACCAACACAGAGTTGGCAACAGTGGAGGGGAGGAGCCAAGATGGCAGAGTAGAAAGACACACATACGTTAGCTCCTAACACACAGCCCATAAAATATACCTGTAAAAAAGAACTTCCAACAAATTCTGGAGCAGTAGAAGTCACAGAACAATGGAGTGGAGGAGATTTCTGTTCCAGAGAGCTCTGAAAAACCGACACCAAAGGTCTGTGGCACACTAGACCCAGAGCAGAGCCCAGCCCTGCCTTAGCCATGCAGCACTGAGAGGAGCAGATCTGAGCAGGCTTCAGGGATGGAATGTCCAGCTGCTGCCCAGGGCCCTCCACCCATAGGTGCAAAGGTCAGTGAGAGATCCTTTTCAGCTGGTAGAGAGGGGAACCGGGTGTCTCCATAACTCAGGCCCCCTCGGTAGGCAGCAGCGAAGGCAGTAGCGGAGGCAGCAGTGAATAGAGGCTCCCAAAGCAGAAGGGAGCTCGGATCCATTATTGAAGGTCTCCAAATAAATCCCCTGAGGGAAATGAGCCCCATGTGTTGGTCCTGCCCCCCACCTGAGCAGCTGAACTTAATCTCACACTGAATAGCAGCCCTGCCCACACCTGAGCACCAGAATTTAATCTTACACTGAATAGAAGCCCTGCCCCCGCTGAAAGTCCTGAGGCTGGGAAGCAGAATTTGAATCTCAGACCCCAAGCACTAGCTGGGCAGATCTGGAAGCGAGGTGGGTGTGCTATTTAGGGGCCAAAGATATATGAAGCATCTCAACTACTCAGGGTTTCTGAAATCACATTGATTAGTGATAAGGACATGATCCTAGAGAGATGGGCTGAATACTTCCATATTGTTCTCAACAGACCATTGTCAATTAAAGTTGAAGGCACTGATCATTTACTTCAGGTTGAAGTCAATCCTTCCCCTAGCTGAAGTTCCAACTGAAGAAGAGATTTTGAATGTTATTAGGCATTTTTCATTTGGCAAAGTGCCTGGTGAGGATTCTATTCCAGCTAAGATTTACAAGACTGGGGTGTCCATCGCTCATACAAAAGCTGACTGAAAATTTTTGGATTATATGACAAGAAGAGGATACTTCCAATGTCCATCTCTATAAAGGTAAAAGGCAATCACAGGGGACTGTGGGGGGTTCTTTCTCTTAGTCTTTCTCTTAATCACTGGCAGGATTCTTTCCACAGTCCTCCTTAATAAGCTAATCCTTCACCTGGAAGATGGTCATGTACCTGAAAGCTACTGTGACTTCAGAAAGTACTCATAATATATGCACCGAAAGGCAAAACATGGTGATAAATTAGTTTCTCATTACTTATCAAAATAAAAATAAATGTTGGCACATATGATTGCTGAATTATGGAGTCTCAGAATTTTTAATGCTATGGCAGCTCTTGGTGACTAGTTGTAACGTCAATGTGATATTCACCACACTTATGGTGGCCAGGAATATTTTATGCAACTCTGTGTAATTCTGTGCAATTCTGTTCAGTTCTGGAATCACAAAATACAACAGACTCTCCACATGGAAGACAGAACCAAAATTATTCAGACCAGAATAGCCAGAAAGCCAAATCTATCATAGTAACAAAAATTTATAAACAATAACAATGCACCAGTGCAGAGGACAACACCATCCCCAAGCCTTCCCTCTGTTAGGCTTCCTACAATCCAGCTCCATTAAACAAAATCACAAACAAGCTCTTTCACTCATGCTAGCTAGCTGCCTGCTTGCTTGTATCCTTCCTAGCTCTGACTGCTCTCAAGACTAATTTCCTCTCAGGTCTTCTGTAACTACATCTCTTCCTGTTCTACCCTTCTTATTCTGCCCATTCAGCAAACTCCTCCCACTATGGACTCCATGTGACTCAGGCTTCCTTGTGACCCAGGCAGGTCACATGAGCCTATTAATGAATGGAAAGATCTTCCCATTTAAATTACCATTACACTAGTCACTCCAATCTGTACTCAAAAAGGAATCTCATATAAAATCTAATCAAAGGTGACAATCCAGCCTTTATGCTTTTAGACCTCCAGGAAAAGGATATGCACTATTTCCTGAGGTGAGCCATTCTACTGGTAGATATCTCTAATTTGGGGGAATATATATATATATATATATGTATATATATATATATATATATATATATATATACACACACACACACACACACACACACGTATACATATATACACACATTCACACATGTATATACACACATATGTGTGTATATGTATATTACATATACATTTATATATATACATTGTTATATATTATATATGCATTATATATACATTTATACATTTTATATAACATACATACACACACACACACACACACACACACACACACACACATATATATATATATATATATATATATATATAATTTAAATTTGCATTTCTGCAACCTGTATCCATTGTTTCTAATTCTTCCCTATAGGGTCAAAGAATGTACAACTCTTCTTCCTTATATCAGCCTTTCAAAAACTTGAGGATGGCTAAAATAAACTTTAATATAACATGATTTTAGCTTTGTCAAGACATAGCGAATTTATCTGTCTATATTTGGTAGATATAATTTAATAAAATTATGTTCTGTGCAATAAATGCAGGTTTCATGAAGGAGATGACACACTGTATATATGTATATTTACTTTGAATGTTTTATATGTTCTTTTATGTACATGTGTTGATTTTCCTTGCTGTAGAATATAACCTTCATGAGGTGCCAACCACATAAAACTTGCTTAATAAATGATTACTGGCTGACTGATTAGCATGTTTATGTAATACTATTTAATTCAGTTTGGCTGAATTATAGATGATAGGAAGGAAATAAAAGTTATATAAGATTTGAAATTCAGGTTGATGAATGTTTGTAAATTGCTTTAAATTCCAGGACAGAGAGTTTTTTAACTAATTGGTAATAGTGAGATAATACAACTTTTAAGTATTGGAGAGATAGATGTGTGTTAAGAATAACATATTTGGGAAGATGTAAAATGAGTTGAAAGCATAAAAAATAGTTGAGGCTATTATAATAGATCAGGAAATGGATACAGTAATAAATCTCTGCAGTCAGATGCCTGCAGTGAAAATAAAACAGGAGGGTTTAGACACAAGAATTATGAAAGTAGAAACTTTCAGTTACTGTAGATGGACCTGGACCTTAGAAAACTGCAGTACAGAATGTATTTTCCATCTTATATTTTAAATATCATTTCACTGCTTTCCAGAATCTTATGCGTATCTTACTAACTTTTTTAAAATTTTGCCTTGAATTATGAGTTCTTCTACGTAGAGAGCTCTGACAAAGCTACTTTATCTAGCAATTCAGTTTTGCACCTTCTGTACAAATTATAGTCCCTGGGAGGCTGGAGGGTTTAGTGCCTTGCAGCAGGGTTTCAGAGCCAGTACATGTCAGAGGCAAGACTTGAAGTTACGACTTAATGACTATGAAGTCAGCTGTTTATCTACTATGGTACCATTTTATTTTCATATACTTCTATGACATTATTGAAGATTAGCTAATTAAAATGAGCACTTCAAAATTATATTCCTTTTTACTACAGTAACCCCCATTTTACACTTAAGGAAACTGAGGCAGAAAGAAGTTAAGTAACTTTCTCAGGATGACACAACTGGTGTCTGAGGATGGGAGACAAAAAAAAAATTTCCAGTTTTCAAAAAGGGAAGAATATAGGGTCTTTAAGCTATAGAATAATAAGAATCACATTTTTATCAAAATTGCATAATTGCATACTTATGAGTATTTATAAAGGGTACTGTTAATAACAAAAAAGAATGCATTAGGAATATGTCAAGCCACATTAATCTCACTTAGTTTTATCAGAATAAAATAGAGAGTTGAGAAGTATTCTATGGACATAGCACACCTTGATTTCTGTAAGACATTTAGCAAAATCACTCTTGATAGATCAAGATTTGTGGACTAGATGGTATTTTGTTTGGAACACACTGAATGACTAATCTCGAAGAGCAGTTATTAATGAATAGTCAAACTAGAAACAGATCATTAGTGGAATGTCATGGGGCTCTGTCACTGGCCCTGTTTTGATCTCTGACCTTTGCCAATAACTAGATAAAGAGACACCAAAATAATGGATGTTAGATATCTAATTGGATAGAGAATTATTATTATCAAAATATTGGAAATAGCACTAGGAGAGATTCTTCTATAGAACTGGAATTCAAAAACTTCTTGACACAAAAAGATGAACCAAAGGAAAAAGGATTCAGTGGAACAGAGGAAATGTGTAAGTATGAAAAGCATCAACTGCAGAAATATAGGACATGAAGGCTTGGCTTGGTAACAGTTCACGTTGAGGGGGAAGGGTAAAGATTTGTGCAACATAACAGTTCAAAGAGCAAATGACTCTAGTAACAGCAGCATGAGAAACAGAACAATGTTTTCAATTTGATCTGCCCTGGTCAAACCATAAAATAGCCGATATATCTGGAGTGTGGTAAATATTTATGGGAGCCACCTTTATGATGCCAAACAAGATCGTGTACAGAGAGAAAAATCATGATGCAAGGGGATCTGAAACTATGTCATACTTGTCTCAGTTGAAGAAATGGATCATTTCATCTAGAGATAAAAGTATAGAAGACAAATGTTTTGAATAACGCATGAAAGGCAGAGACATTTCATTAGATTCTGGAGTGCAAAAGTAGGAACAGAGGATAAAAGTCTTGGATAGATCTTGGAATAGACGTTATAAGAAGATAGGTATTGACTTTTAAATTTCATTCTTTCATTTATTTATCTACTTATTTATATGTTTGCTTGCTTGTTTATCATCAGTCTCTTTTATAGAGAAGGCAATCTGTGATTGCATCACTTTAGGGAATTTATAATAATAATCCCATTTACCACTGCAGACTGGAAATTGTTCAGCAACTTTTTCTTTTAGAAAATTACCTGGGATAATGCCAGTTAAAAATGACTTGCCTATGGTGACCCAGCCAGTATATCACAGGTAGGAACTGAACACAGTTCCTATCCAATTTTCTACAATATTTCTTTAAGGTTTCTAATCCTAGATCTTCTACTTAATATCAGTGTTATATCGTGTGAATTTGATGTTTACACATGTAAATAATTCCTTTGCAAAATGACTGTGCAAGGTGGAATGGAATTATAGAAATTCTTTATCATGGGCAATCTTAAAACACAAGATGAAGTGCTAGTGGACAGGCACTGTACCATTTTGATCTTCTACAACTGGCACGGTGTTTGCATACATAGGATCTTAATAAATACTTACAAAAATTAAATTAAGATTGAGCTTCTGATCTTTCCCAAATATTTCATTCTAAACATAGAGGAGGGGTTTGGCTTCATTCTGATGATGTCTCTGGATTTTCTGTGGGCTTCTACTAGTCCCTTTTTAGGAAAAGATGATGTAAAAAACTGGTGGTAAGTGAGTGCAATACTAGTATTAATTTATTATTGGTCATTGCTCCCACACTGTCCAAGGATAATGCAACTGATGGCTATCTAGTGAAAAAATTGCCTATAATCAATAGTCAAGGAAAACTGAAAACAGGAAGTAGAAAACAGTAACAGCATTAGAAAAAGAAAACATTTACAATTCCAAAGACTGCTTTTATAGAGCTAAGAAGGTTTAGTCTATAAGAATTATAAACATTTTTCTACAATCCTTCATTAGATTCTGATTAGACATGTAATGTCTTCCATTATAGAATATTAACTCCAACTTGTAACCTGGAATGGTTTGCCATTTTCTTCTCCAACTCATTTAGAAATGAGGAAACTGAGGCAATCAGGATTAAGTGTTTGCCCAGGATCACATACGTACTAAGTATCTGAGTCCATACTTGAACTCAAGAAGCTGAAGCTTCCTGACTCAAGGTCTAGCATTTTATCCAATGTACCACCTAGCTGCTCCACTATGTGTTAATTCTTTAAAAATTGTTTAATATATTTGACTACTATTTGAGATAAGATAAATTAATTTCTAATTTGTACATATTTACAAATAGTATCTAGATTTTGTATGATAATATTCTATTAAGAAAATATATTTCTAGCTTAATATTTTGAAGTAATCTCTGTTAACCTCTATTTTTAGTCTATTATAAAATTGTGTGGAAACATCCATTACAATTAATGTGAAAACAGAAGGCCAGAACATTTCAATTAAATTAAATAATCAAGCAAAGGCATAAAATTGGAGCAAATAAGTCCTCAATAAATTTAATAAAAGTGAAGTTCTTTGACCGTTTGATCAAAATAAATGATAAAATAGGAAATGTCTGCTGATTGTCTAACAAGATATCCAGTAAGCAGTGGGTTTACCTCTGACCACAGGTGGCTCTCAGAGTTTGAACACACTTTCTTCAGGTATCTGCTGTGAGGAGTTATTGTGGCAGACAGTCTGCATCCCCACATTGCTCAGTGACAGCAGTGAAAAAGAAAGACACATGGGCAGGCGAGAGAAGATAGGACAACTCTGTTTATTGATCCAAGGGTCAGGGTATTCATAGACAGAAACTGCAAGTCTGCGTGACATCCGACTTGTCTCCAGTCCTAGTGATTTGGCCAGTCTTATTGTCTTAAAGAGTGTTAGCATAGAGGGCATCTATTTTACGTATCTCTTGTATTCTGTAGTTCTCTTGTTTATCTCACTGAGGTAGCAACATCCAGGGGGCATGGAGAGTCATTCTGGATGATATTGAGCACAGTCTCAAAAAACAGTTTCCCTGAAGGTCTATCCTGATCTTGTCAACCACACTCCACCCTGGCCCTCAGCAAGTTATGGGAGAATTCTAGTTGCTTTCCTTGAAATCCCAGGGAAATTCACACATACTAGTAGATTTGCTGCCAACACAAGGAATTCTGACAACACTAACCACAGCGAAAATCGTTGCCAAAAAGAAACAACTTGACTTTTAGCAACTCCTGTGATCCTAAGACTTGCAAACTTCCCCCATTCCTCTTCTACCACAGCATGCCACTTCTTGGCTATGCTTTCTAGGAAAACACTAAAAAGCTATTTTTAAACAGTTTGTGCCCTAAAAAGCTGAAGATATTACCAATCTGAAAATTATTCTTTTTGTGCTCTAATATATTTCTTTTCATTTCAGTTTGACCACTCACTTTATTTGACACCCTCACTCCTAAGTCAGACAGCAAAATCTCTAAAATAAAGGAAGTCCCTTTTAAAATACAATAATTCTTATTCATCCTATTTTCCCCATACAGTGGAAAGTAAAATACAAACCCCAAAACTCTCTTTCCTTGGCCTCAGAACTTACTATTCTGGAGAGAATACACTTCCCGAAACTCACAATACTCATGTTTTATCTATCTTCTCTGTAACATTCTACTTTAGTATGTCTTTACAATGATCCAATGAGTCCTTGACCTTTTGGGATGTGAAGGACAGTATTGGACACAGATGGACACAGCTTTGAAAAACTTGGAGTAAATCAGTAAAAATGAAAAATCTTCCCTTATAATTAAGTAGCAAATATTAAAGATCATAATAAATCTGACAGGGAAAAAAAGAAATCACTCTTAAGTCCATCAGTACATTCTGAAATAGCCAACTATGCAACAGAATTCCAAACACCCTTGGGGGCATTGAAGAGCTGAGTCTTACCTCAGCCCTGGGTTGAGGCCCTGGCTGAACTGGTCTTTGTCTCAAACTGAATGGCAGCCCGGCTGAAAATCAGCCCCCAGTGTTGACTTTATCAGAACTGAAGGTCAAGTGACTGTGGAGAGGTATCTGTTAAGATTCTGGGCACAAAAGTCCTTCTCTGCATCCAGACTAGTACACGCCTGATTGTGCCACTTGGGAGGAACTGAGATCTCACAGATTCCCAGAGTATACCCTACTCTTGACAAAGGACCCAAAAGTCAAGTAACTGGTTGGGTAAATGCCCAAAAAAGGGGAAAAAAAATAAGACCATAGAAGGTTACTTTCTTGGTGAACAGATATCTCCTCCCATCCTTTCAGATGAGGAAGAACAATGCTTACCATCAGGGAAAAACATAGATGTCAAGACTTCTGTATCCAAACATCCAAAATAAATATTCAATGGTCTCAGGCCATGGAAGAGCTCAAAAAGGATTTTGAAAATCAAGTTAGAGAGGTGGAGGAAAAAATGGGAAGAGAAATGAGAGAGATGCAAGAAAAGCATGAAAAGTGGATCAACACCTTGCTAAAGGAGACCCCAAAAAATGCTGAAGAAAACAACATCTTGAAAAATAGGCTAACTCAATTGGCAAAAGAGGTTCAAAAAGCCAATGAGGAGAAGAAGGCTTTCACAAGCAGAATTACTCAAATGGAAAAGGAGGTCCAAAAGCTCACTGAAGAAAATAGTTCTCTCAAAATTAGAATGGAACAAAGGGAGGCTAATGACTTTATGAGAAACCAAGAAATCACCAAACAAAACCAAAAGAATGGAAAAATGGAAGAGAATGTGACATATCTCATTGGAAAAATAACTGATCTGGAAAATAGATCCAGGAGAGACAATTTAAAAATTATGGGACTACCTGAAAGCCATGATCAAAAAAAGAGCCTAGACATCATCTTTCATGAAATTATCAAGGAAAACTGCCCTGATATTCTAGAACCAGAGGGCAAAATAAGTATTGAAAGAATCCATCGATCACCACCTGAAAGAGATCCAAAAAGAGAAACTCCTAGGAACATTGTGGCCAAATTCCAGAGTTCTCTGCTCAAGGAGAAATTCTTGCAAGCAGCTAGAAAGAAACAATTCCAGTATTGTGGAAATACAATCAGGATAACACAAGATCTAGCAGCTTCTACATTAAGGGATCGAAGGGCGTGGAATAGGATATTCCAGAAGTCAAAGGAACTAGGACTCAAACCAAGAATCACCTACCCAGCAAAATTGAATATAATATTTCAGGGGAAAAAATGCTCTTTAAACAAAATAGAAGACTTTCAAGCATTCTTGATGAAAAGACCAGAGCTGAAAAGAAAATTTGACTTTCAAACACAAGAATGAGAAGAAGCATGAAAAAGTAAAAAGCAAAGAGAAGTCATAAGGGACTTAGTAAAGTTGAACTGTTTACATTCCTACATGGAAAGACAATATTTGTTACTCTTAAAACTTTTCAGTGTCTGGGTAGTTGGTGGGATTGCACACACACACACACACACACACACACACACATGCAGGCACACACAGAGACAGAGAGCACAGAGTGAATTGAATAGGATGCGATCATATCTTAAAAAATGAAGGTAAACGGTGAGAGAGAAATGTATTGGGAAGAGAAAGGGAGAAATGGAATGGGGCTAATTATCTCTCATAGAAAAGGCAGGCAGGAGACTTTTTAGTGGAAGGAAAAGGAGGGAAGCTGAGAGAAAAACATGAAGTTTACTCTCATCACATTGACTAAAGGAAGGAATAAAATGCACACTCATTTTGGTATGAAAACCTATCTTACAATACTGGAAAGTGGGGGAGAAGGGGATAAGCAGGGTGGGGGGGATGATGGAAGGGAGGGCAGAGGGAGGAGGGAGCAATTTGAAGTCAACACTCTTGGGGAGGGTTAGGATCCAAAGAGAGAACAGAAGCAATGGGGGGCAGAATAGGATGGAAGGAAGTATAGTTAGTCTCATACAACACAACTATTACAGAAGTCATTTGCAAAACTACACAGATAGGGCCTATATTGAATTGCCTACCTTCCCAAAGGGAATGGGTGGGGAGGGAGGGATGGGGAGAATTTGGAACTCAAAGTTTTAGAAACAACTGTTGAGTATTGTTCTTGCTACTAGGAAATAAGAAATACAGTCAATGGGGAATAGAAAATCATCTGGCCCTACAGGAAAAAAGAGAAGATGGGGATAAGAGAAGGGAGGGATGATAGAAGAGAGGGCAGATTGGTGATAGGGAAAATTAGATTGCTCGGTGTATTGGGGTGGGGGGAGGGAGTAAAAGGGGAGAAAATTTGGAACCCAAAATTTTGTGAAAATGAATGTAAATAAATAAATTTTTATTAAAAAATAAAACTAATCAATGTGGCTTCATCAGCACTGAATAGTTGTAATGCACTATAGGTTTTTGTTCTATAAATATCTTTCAGGGAATCATAAAAGCACTTTGGATTGTGACTGTCAGAATGAAACTGAATTTCATCTGCCTTCTTACTGAGTTAGGAATCCTGCATCTCTCTAAGCTTTGCTTTTACTTTGTTTTTGAGGGAATTAAATGCTGCCTTCTTAGAGGTGGATGAACTATCCTGCTGATCAATCCTGTCGGGTTCTTATTTTTCATTTAGCACTTTCTGAATTTCCCCATCATTTTCATCAAACTAGTCATGGTGTTTGTGAGTGTTCTGACCCAGATGAGCAAATGCTGTACACTAGATCTTTGAAAGCTGCCCACTCCTTTTTTGCTCCATTGTTTCCAACTGTTTGTTGGCTCAACTTTCCTTGTCAGCAACAACTGTTCACTCTCAGAGAAGAGCTCTAATTCGCTGACATTAATTCTTCTGGTAGTCATTTTGCCTTAAGGCAGCACTCTTGATGAATGTGAATATTTAGCTTGGAAAGGATAAGTCTATGATCAGTCCAGCACTCTGCACCACACATTGCCTTTGTCACTCTCATGTCTTGCCAGTCTCTTCTCCTTACAATCGCATAATCTATTAGATGCCAATATTTGCTATGAGGGTGCATCCATGAAGTTTTATTGCACTTAGATAAATGGAAGACAGTGTTTATGGTGGGAAGGTCATGTGATGCACAAGTCTTCAGCAGCAAATGACTGTTGCTGTTGCTCTTTCCAACTACATTCCTCCCTAGGACCTACCAAGTCTGGTAGTCTAAGCCTACTCTAGTATTAAAGTTGCTCAGAGTTATAAACTGGTCCTCTTTTGGCACATTATTGACAAGAGTATCTAGGTCTTCATAATATTTTCTTAGACTTCATCAGGATTTGTCATGGTGGGAGCATAGGCACTGATGATGGTGGCATGATGTTTTCCTGCAAAGGGCAATCACATTGTCATGAGCCTGTCATTCGCTTTTATAGCAGACATACTAGCTTGCTGATTAGATTAGCTTTGATTGCAAAACCTATGCCACAATGCTCCCCTTCACTGTGCCTGCTCCAGAAAAAGGTGTATTCAGCTCCAACTTCAGTAAGTTGGCCTTCCTTTGCCAACCTTGTTTCACTCAGGGCTGCTAGTTGGATGAGATACCTGTTGAGTTCTCTTGCAACAAGAGCAGTTTTTCTTTCAGGTCTACTGGATTTTGTATTATCTATTAGTGTGCACACATTCTATGTGCCAGTAGTGAGTGGAATCACCTTTGCAGATGTTTTCTTATATTTTGTGCATTTTTTCTTTTGTTTTGTTTTGTGTTTTGATGACATAGTGGCATTCCCTGCCTGCTGCGGTAATCAGGGCAGGCTTGGGTAAGCAGACAATGTTTATGGCACCTTTTCTAGCCTCCTTCCTCACACCAGGAGGTAAGCAGTGTGATCCTTAAAAGGCTGCTCAGATGCCCAGGGTGCTGCTGAGTCCCACTGCTACTTCCAGTGAGAAACGACCCTATGTCCTGGGCTGCCTGTGTTCTGGGTTGTGACTACAGCTCCCAGTGTATCCACATCTGCTGCTTTATCACTTGTCTGTTGCCATAGGACATTGAAGCAGGATAGTGAAATGGTATGGGTGGTGTCTTTTGTTTCATGCATAATTGGATTTAAGTGAGGCAAAGTTGCAAGAAGTCCTCAGTCTCACTCTCTCCTCCAGCATCATCATAGTCCAGTGGCAGAAAAAAGTCAAGATGGCAATAGCTCAGGATGCAGTGGATGACCTTGGTGTCTTCTGTGTCTAAGTTCTAAGCGTTCGACATTGACTGCTTCATCTGCCTTCATGGCCATTAGAACAAATTGTTCTTACCTGCCCATTCCATCAGAAGAAGTCTTCACATGCTTGGGGTGGGTAGACACCCCCTAATTCTTCAACGGGTCTGACAACCCTTGGTTACCCTCAACCTGGTTTAGCCTGTCTGTCAAAATGGTTTACCACACCAGGGTGTGGCCACTATGCATGCTGCAGTTTCTTGGAGTCACAGTGAGAGTTAGGTGGACACCAGAGGTGGAAAGAGCCTGAAAAGGGCTCCCCAGCCATCACACCAAAGGTACTGGTCCTTCCTGAACACACCTTACACTTAATTAATTTATCAAGCCCAATATAAATCTAAAGCTTTAATTGCTCAGTTACAAAACTTGTTTAATAGTCCCAATTAATTTTCCACATCCACAATAATCCCAGAATCTTTGAAATTAGACAGGTATCATGAGAAATCTCAAAAGTAAGTCCAACTTCCCAAGGAAGAAACAAGCAGGTTTGCAAGTGGAGTTCTAAGCTTTATGGGGCTGAAAAACTTTCTATTCTACCATTATTTCAGTATAATATATATTCATTGAGATTTAAAACTTGAATTTCCTGCAAAATTCTCCAAAGTCCTGGGCTTTTCTTGGACTCAGCTTGGAAATTTTGGCACCTGACTAAGATGAGGGTCTCATTTTTTTCTTTTCTGTTCAAATAACAAAATCATTAGTTCTATACTTGTGTTGTTGGGGAATTAAAATTGGTTTGCATTTTAAATTTTCCAACTTTTAGGAGCAGGTTTATGTATTAATCAGTGACTTTTAATTGATCCTACACTGTCTACACTATATCAGTGTAAATTACCTCTATTTTATAAAATCCTCCCCTTTTTTATTCTTTTACATAAGACCAATTAAACCAGAGTGAGTCTTGAAAATAACATAATTTCATTAATTTAAAAAAAAAATTCATTATTTCACTTTTTCACGATACTGTTAATTTCTTTTTCTTTTTTTTTTGAATTTATTTGGTATTTTAGTTTTTCCTCAGTTACAGATAAAGACAGTTTTTAGCATTCATTTTTAAAATTTGGGTTCCAAATACTCTCCCTTCCTCACTCCCCACATCTCACAATGAGAAGGCAAGCAATTTGATATAGGTTATATATGTGTAGTTATGTAACACATTTCCATATTAATTATGCTGTGAAAGAAAACATAGACAAAATAGACACCTCAAGAAAAATATAATAAAAATATAATAAATAATAATAAAATAAAAAAGTATACTTCAATTCAGATATCATCATTTCATTCTTTGGGAATGGATAGCATTTTAATCATATATCCTTCAGAGATGATTTGGATCATTTTATTGCTGAGAATAGCTTAGTCATTCGCAGCTGGTTCATTTTACAATATTGCTCTTCCATTATACACAATACATTTCACAGTGCACCAACTCATGTAAATCTTTCTAGGTTTTTCTAGGAGCATCCTGCTAATTATTTTTATAGCACAATAGCATTCCATCGCAATCATAGACAACAACTTGTTTAGGTTCCCAAATTGATGGACATTCCATCAATTTCTAATCCTTTGACACCAAAAAAGAGCTGCTTTATTTTTATTTTTGTACCTTTCAGTCCTTTTCCATTTTAAAAATCTCTTTTGGGATACAGACCTAGTAGTGGCACTGCTAGATCAAAAACCAGTGTATGATTTTATAGCCCTTGAGGTAGAGCTCCAAATTGCTCTAAAGAATGGTTGAATCAGTTCACAACCCCAGCAACACTATATTAGTGTCTCATTTTTCACGCATCCTCTTCAACATTTGTCATTTTCCTTTTCTCTCCTATTAGCCATTCTAATAAGTATCAGATATTAAATTAGAATTGTTTTAATTTATATTTCTCCCATCAATAGTGACTCAGAGCATTTTTTCCCATATAGCTAAAGATAACTTTGATTACTTCATTTGTAAACTATTTATATCTTTTGATTATGTATCAATTGGAGGATAGCTCCCCTCCAGTATAAAAACATTTTCTTGCCTCTCTCACGTGAGATAATTTACCTCATTCTTTTATCTCTCTCTTTTCCTCTCTCCCAGTACATTCCTCTCTCACCTCTTAATTTTATTACTTTTTGATGTCACCCTTTCATATTCAACTGATACCTGTGCCCTCTCTCTACAGATACACCTACTAACTGCTCTAATAATGAAAAAGTTTCTGTGAGTGGCAAGTATCATCTTCCCATGTAGGAATATAAAAAGTTTAATGTTATTGAATGCTTCTTCTGTCTTCTATTTACCTTTCCATGCTTCTCATTAGTGCTGTGATTTGAAGTCAGGTTTCCTATTCAGCTCTTGTTTTTTCATCAACAATGCTTGAAAGTCCTCTATCTTTTTGAATATCCGTTTTCCCCCAAATGGATCATACTCAGTATTGCTAGGTTAGAGATCCTTGGCTGTAATCTTACCTCCTTTGCCCTGTGGAATATCATATTCT
This sequence comes from Bettongia penicillata ogilbyi, assembly GCA_023548195.1. Lineage (NCBI taxonomy): Eukaryota > Metazoa > Chordata > Mammalia > Diprotodontia > Potoroidae > Bettongia > Bettongia penicillata. The sequence continues at coordinate 49,033 of JAJHZJ010000944.1, forward strand.
AAGCTCTCTGACCCTTTAATGTAGAAGTTGCTAAATCTTTGATATCCTGACCGTGGCTTCACAAAACTTGGGTTGTTTCTTTCTGTCTCCTTGCATTATTTTCTCCTTCACCTGGGAACTCTGGAAATTGACTATAATATTCTGGGAATTTTCATTTGGAAATCTTTTCCAGGAGGTAGATTGGTGGATTCTTTCCACTTCATTTTTCCCTCTCTTTCCAGAATATCAGGGTAATTTTCCTTGACAATTTCTTGAAAGATGGTATCTCAGCTCTTTTTTGATCATGACTTTCAGGTAGTTCAATAATTTCAAAATTATCTCTCCTAGATCTGTTTTCTAGATCAGTTGTTTTTCCAATGAGATATTTTAAATCATCTTTTATTTTTTTCATGCTTAAATTCCTTTCAGATAAGTGACTTTGTTTCCAATTTACCTTGGTGATTAAATTCTGCCAGATCATTCAAAAAAGACCACAATGACATACTCTTAAAATGATATTTTTGCCTTTCCCCAAATTATTTACCTTTTCATTTAAGCAAGGCTTTTTCTTTTCAAGTTGGAGAGATTTTATCTCTACCCAGGTGACTTTGAGGTACCACATAAGTTTCCAAAATTCAAACTTTAAAGCTACTTCACTGCCTCCACCTTGATTTCTGCGGTAAATTGAGGTAAAGCTTTTAAACTGCCTTTGTTTTTCTTAGAACTGAGTATTTTCTGAGGCTGTATAAATATTCATTTTTTCCTAAAGATAAAACAATACAATTTTTCATCCTTGCAGTAATATAGGGAGGCATTACAGTGAATTCATATGCAAATTTTACAGTCTCTACATGTGAACCTATATCATTCCCTGTAAACTCATTAGAATATTTCAGCACATATAAAAAAAATTTAAACCATAAACCTTTCTATTTTGACATCCACATAAATAAATTACATATTAATAAGAAATTACCTATCTTTTTAGTTTCCAATACCATAAATATCTGCAAATGGGGTATAATGTTTTTCTCTGCCTATGCCTCTGCCTCTGTCTCTACATTCCCAACTTAGTCAAAATTAGGAGTATAGAGAGATGACTGCAACCTTTGAAATCTCTGAAACTTTTGGTTGAAGAGTTCTCATCCTTTTCATCCTTTCCCACTTTTTTTTTGGTTGTTTGGGCAATAGTGGAAAGAAGCCGGCTCAATTTACTTGGAAACAGAATAAAAACAGACAAAGCTGGCAACATATACATCACATAAAATAAACCAAAAAAAACCCAAAAAAACAAAAAAACCAAATCTTTTATTATCTCCTTCTAAAGTTTAAAAGGAGAAAAAATTTTTACTGTGTTGCTAATTCAGAGGCCAATACACATATTTAGAGAGCCGAAAACAATGAGCGTCTCTTAGATTTAGAGACCTGCAAAGAAAATGTCATGTTGCTGAGAGACTTAAAAACAATTATTTTTTTTTTTAAAATCTCAATACAGTTTTGGAAATTTGACTGATTTTTTAAATTATACTATCTTTAAGGACTCTGACAGCAGCACTGCTATATAGCAAAAGAACCAAATGGCTTAGTCTATGTCCTGACTGGATGGACAATAATTAACTGCCTTAAAAATAGGATTGGTGGTGTTCAGTTGTCTTGCCAAGAATAGACCTGTCCCCAGACTGAAGCACAGTCTTTATCCATAGGGACTGGGACACCTTGAACCATTTTAGGGCCAAATCTAGCTGGAAAAAAAAAAAAAAAAAACAACAACCCAAAAACCTTTCCATAGCCTTCCCTTCGACTTGAGAGGAGAAACAAAATTGAAATTCATTGCTTTATCCATTCTGGAACATTTCCTCCACTACTGACTGGCCACAGAGTCAAACCACAGTACTTACATAACCAGGCACAAGTCTTAGATAGTTTTATTTTGTTGGGGAGGTAGAGATATGAGGTTCAGTGCAATCCTTACCCCAGTCAGGGTAGGAGTTGGAGAAAAGTAATAGTCCTTGTCACTGATACAAGAAATTCATTTCCCTAGTGGTTGTTTTCCATTATCTCTGAAATTAAGATTACTACAGTGGGTGTGGTTGTAAAGTAGTTGTAAAGTCTGTCAGCCTTGGGCAATGGTTTATGGAGTAAGCATTTCCTAGACAGAGAATGAGAAAGAATTGTAAATCTAAAAAAGAGTCCCTGGTTTCATTTTGGTTTCTGCCAGACAAATTTCCCCCAAGAGCTCCTGCATAGTCTCCTCTCAAATTTCTATGTTTAACGCTAAAAGACAAGTGTTTTTAGTATGAAGAATCAGGAGCCCTCACCACTATAAAACCCCACCACAACTTTTCTTTCAAACTACCTTATTAATAGTAACAGTTTTATGAAAACTGATAACATTTTCATATATAATAAGTAAACAATCTAACCTTTATCAGTGCCTTATAATTATTCTTTAAAGATTTTCTTATTTTTCTCCCAGATCTTTTATGTTAAATTTTCTGTTGAGTTCTGGTCTTTTTGTTACAAATAATTAAAGGCTCTGAGTTCATCAAATGTTCATTTTTTTAAAAATTCAAAATTATACTTAACTTTGCTGGATAAGTTATTCTTGGATGCAAGCCCCACCTCCTATACTTTTTGAAATACAGTGTTTCAAGACCTACAGTCTTTTAGCATAGAAGCTACTAAGTCTTGTAAAATCCTGATTGTTTTCCACAGTATTTATGTTTTCTTGCTTGACAAATTTTCTTTTTTTTTTTTTTTTTACAATAACTTTCAGGTAGTATGACAATTCTTATATTATCTCTCCTTGATCTGTTGTGCAGATCAGTTGTTTGTCTAATATGATATTTTAGATTCTTCTACTTTTTTTAGTTTTATTATACCTTTGTGTCAAAATATCATTCAGTTCTACTTTTCAAGGAGTTATTTTCTTCTTTAAGACTTTGTATCTAATGTTCTAATTAATTTTCATTTTATAATTTCCTTGATTTCCCAATTTTCATCATTTTTTTCATATATTTCCTTGTTCTCTCTTATTTGATTTTTGAATTCCTTTACACATTTTCTTCCTGATGATTTTGTGTCTCTTTTTTTTCAATTGGTTAACTTTCCTTTCATAATTTTCTTGAATTGCTTTTTTTTTTTGCTTTTTTTCCTCCTTCTTTCTTATTTGATTTTTTAAAATTCCTTTTTAAGTTCTCTCAAGAGTTCTTTTAGGGTTTCTTACCACTTGATGTTTTTTAACCTCACTACTTTCCTCTGAATATGAACCCAGATCTTCTTTAACACCTAGGTTGTCATCAATGGTCAGGTTCTTTTCCTGTGCTTATTTATTTTTATTTTTAATTTGTCTTCGTTTATTTTTAGCAGCTTAAATTATTATTATCAAGTTTTAATCATGAGTTATGGGTAATTTTGACCTAAGCCTCAAGCTGTTATTGTTGTTTTCTCAATTCTGTTCAAGGGCTCAACCCCAGAGACTCCTCTCTTCCTTCCCTAAGCCCCAGTCAAACTTTCCAGAAAATGCCCTTGCTCTCTTAAGTACTGCACGTATTGGACTTGTGCTCTGTTCTCACCCACAGCCACAGTCAGGGATCAGTTGTGGCCAGCACTGCTAGGCCTGACTTCCCAGAAACAGCAAAGAATCCTTCAGTCTTCCTTCACTGAGCATCTGCTGTTCCTTAGGTGGAAGTTTGTCAGGTAAAGCATATCCTTGGATGAAAATTTTTTGGGTAAAAGTTTGTGATATAAAAGTTCCTGAGACTGTGAGGTAAAAGTAGCTGGGATCAAATTTCTTGAGACTATAAAGGATTTGAAAACTGAAGTGAAATTTCTTGAGGCCTAGTCTGCTTCCCTGGGGACCTACAGTTTGTTGGATTCAATAAAGTCAGCCTAGAGTTTTTAGACTTAGACCAAACCTTGTCCCCTGAAGTCTTATCTGAGATCTTCTCAAGATGTCTTCAGAGGACAACTGCTTTATTTTTGCTGTTTGATATTCATTTCATGGCAATTTTCTGTCTGTTTGTAAAGTCTCAAGAAGAAAATTTCTGACCTAGTCCACCATCTTCCCTCAATTCCCCTCTCAGAAAATGTCTGTTGATGGATTCTTTGATTTTTTTGAAGTTGATTTTGAAAGAGCTATTTATCTAAGGCTTTTAGATTGTATTGATCTGTATTAGGCAAAGAAATTGCAATATATGGAAAGAATTTGGCAATTATTTCATGGTGAAGGGGAGTTGGTTATAAATTACATTTTCCTAAACTCTCTCTACGGAGCAGGATCTTTTTGAAAAATGAATATCAGTGAGTACAAAAGCTTGTGGAATCTTCAGAAACAGAAATATGGAAGACTGTGACATGTTACAGCTGAAAGCCTACATACCTATTTTGATTTATGCTTCATTATAGAAATGGGTGGGAGAACAAGGATTTAAAATGGCAAGAATATTTGGTGGCTTACAGTTTCATTCTCACTTTCTCAGTGTAGACTTCCTAATAAATTTGGAGCATAATGTGCCACCTGGAAGATTTTTTATAATTCCAAGGAATTCTTCTAAAACATTTTTTTTTAATTTACAACAATAATGTAGGTACTTTCATGTACATATTTTTATGAGTATTATCTCCTTTTTCTAAGGAAGTTAAAGTCAGCTTAACAATTACCATGGATAAATTTAAAAGTAAGTAATTAAATATTTCTCACATAATTATCTTTATAAACCAAATAATTTTCAGAGTCAATTTTTTTAAAGCTTATGTAGCAAGATATTCTTGAACCAAGAAAATGCTATTTAAGAGTGGGTTTATAATTCATGAACAAAATCATAAAGTCACATATTTAAACCTGAAAGAAATGTTACAAGCATAATCTCTGCGAGGGATTAGCTAGTTTTCTTCCTCTACTTGTCTCTGTACTGCCTAGTACAGTGTCTAAAACATTGAAGGTAATTAACAAATGCTTTTTAAATTTACTTTATTTTAATCTAGTACAATATTATTATTTTACAGAGGAGAAAATTGAGGCCTAAAGAATTTAAGTGACTTTCTCAAAGTCACAGGGATAGTATCTATCAGACCTGAAATTTGAACCTGTATTTTCTGGTTCCATAGTTCGCATTCTTTCCCACAAGATGTTGAATTCTTTAGCCTATGTCCCTTATGTTTTAGATTAGGTCATAATGCTAGTGATGATGATGATATCAAATAAAAGAAAAACCATCTACTATTATTCCTTTTGTGAGTAGGGTACGAAGGAATGACAAAACAAGATAAGGATGACCAGGCAATAGCTAATGGAAATTCAATGATATCCAGGACTGATAGACCATTTGTATTTTGGTGACATCAATGATGGTATTGTCACCTTGTCAAGTGTGATAATATTTATTCTTTTGAATGTAAGAAATATATGTGGTAATATAGGACTGCAGATTTACTTTGCTTGTATCTATTTTGACCATCAACTTGATATTGACCACAGCATAATATGTAGTTCTTTATATTCTGGTATAACCAGAAGGCAAATTATGTGGGAACTATTTAGAAATACCAATGGGATCATGTGTTGGAAAAGCTTCAGCACAGATAAAGATGATCATTGTCACTGGGAAACTATTAGTGTGCAGTTAATTTACTGAAAGTATAATGTTTTCTTACATACCAAAATTGTATCATAGCAAAATTATAAACATTATCCATTTTACGCATGTATATAGTATTTCATTTAGTCAAAAATATACTTAATTCCATACCACAAAGCTGAATATTACAGATCAGAACAGAACAGAAATGTAATAAATCATTTCATTAAAGAAAAGAAATGGCTTGAATAAGAAAGGAAAAAAGGAGAAGAAAACAATAGTATCAAAAGTTTTCACTTAACACAAACTTCTGTGTGAGCTATCTAATCATTAAATGTTTGACCCAAAAAAAATATCATTAGTGATTTTGAATAGGAAAGGCACAATAAGAGTACAATTTGAAATATATTTTTTAGTTTGATGAAAATTGTCCAACTAATATCAGTTATATAGGTCAGCTATTCCTAATGTATTATGTCAAGACCATTAGGAGTCACCTGGACACTTTCAGCATAAAGTCAAAAATATTTTCATAATACTAAGGCATATTGTATAGTTTTTAAAAATCTATGAATATATATAATAAGTCTACATATTAACTGAAGAGCATGTGTATATGTGTGTAAGAATGTGTATAAACACACACACATACATACAACAAATTCCAATGTACAAAGAAAAATTTTTAAGTCAATCATTTTTAAATAAACTACCATAAAATGTTGCAAATATTTACTACTCCTCTATTGATTATTTCAAAACCTTTTCTTCATTTCTGTGCTCATGACCTAATATGTAATATAAATATGTAAAATATATTTAAGAATATATTTATATATTCTTATATATTTAAAAAATATATTTAAGAATATATTTAAGAATAAGGTGAACTAAAAAGAATTAGATATCCACATGGAAATCTCTTATCTCTTTAAAATTTGACAAAAATACAATAATCATAAGATTATCTCCCAGGATAATTGTTTTGGCCACCTCTTATTATTGTCACTGTTCTTGTGTTGTTTAGTTCTCTCTGACTGTTCATGATGCTATGGACCATGCAATCCATGGGATTTTACTGGCAAAAATGCTGAAGTGGTTTGTCATTTCCTTTCCAATGAATTAAGGCAAAAAGAAAAAGGCTCCAATGACTTACCCAAGGTCACAGTAAGTTTCTGAGGCTAGATTTGAATTCAGGTCTTTCTGACTCTAGGCTCAGCACTTGATCCACTAAACCATTTATCTGCCTCTAGCTGTGCCTATTATCAAATTCATTATCTTATGAATTAATGAATATAGTTGGGTATATTAGGTATGTCAAAGAGGGATTAGAACCCAAATATCATATTAACCTCTTGATGTCCATGAATGACATTAAGTTGTATGGCTCCTCTGGGGACACATATTTGTATGTAAATATATACACATATATATGATAGAAATTATAAAAACACATACTAACACATATATGTATGTAAATATATACACATATATATGATAGAAATTATAGATATACTTGCTCTCCATATAAATATATATAGATATCAATTTATAGAAGAGCCTCATCTAAAGGAAACTTTCTCTATATAAAATGGAATTATGGACTTAATAATAGTAAATTCCCTAATATGTGACAATGAAGAGTGGAAACTGACAGTTTTTAATTTCAACTTGGAGATCAAATTGAACAAATGGATGAAGGCAATACTTGCAAATAACTTAGTCTTCCCCAGTAATAATACATCATGCATAAAGCTGCTATGCAGATTTCTGATTGAGTATTTTAAAAGATTGATGGTTGTTCTCAAGTCAAATGATGTTTCAAAATTCAAAAAATCACATAAAAAATGAGCAACTATGCAATCCCAGTGCAATTCATACTTTTGGCAGAGTAAAATGAATGAAAATGGATTGATAAATCCAAATAAAACTTGTAAATTATTAATGAAAAATGTACTTATCAATTCAGCGCAGTTGCGGAAAGAATGGCAAATTTTCTTTAAAAGAATCAGTAGATGATTGAAAAAATTGTTGTCAGACCACATAATAAACAATGTAAATGTATAGAAAACTTTGTTGTCAGGGATCCTTCACTTTATAAAGAAATACAAAAAGCTGATAACAGGTACACACTACTGGATTCATGGAATATAGTTAAAAGTAGAGTTCTTAGTAGTTCTTAGTAGAGTTCATGAAACAATTAAGATTTGATATGATAATCAAGAGTTAAGGGTTATATCCACATGTATTAAAAACCAATGATATATTGATAAAGATGTATCCAAAAAATGATAGAGTTACTGATAATTGCTTTACAGAAACAGAGGCTTCAAGTCAGATTTTGGATTTGAAAAGTTACAGTAAGATAATCTTTCAGAGTTCAGACTAATTGATATAGGTAGGTTATGCAATGACATGATAAAATTTTTGTTATATCACATTACAAGACACAAAATATTATCATCTAGAAAGACATCGTGTAGATAAAATATATATTATATACTCAAAATTATATATTATGCGTACTAACTATCCTTTATGAACTAATAGACAACATATCTTTGGAGTACCAACCATAAAGTATCCTTCTGAAACCATTCTGTCAGTCAATCATAAATAATTAAGTGCCTAATATACATCAGACCACACTGGATCATTGCCTTGTTGTGGTAGAGGGTCTTGCATAGCTCATTGAAATTATGATTCACTACATATATATTACTGTGTGCAAAAATCCTTTCGAATAAATGAAACAGCCCTCATAGTCAATTGAAAAGTAAGAAAAGAAGTATTTGGGGATAATCTCGAAAATGATGGAATGAAAACTGTTCAAATTCAGAGGAACCAATGTCACATTAATAAAAATCTATGCTCTAAAAACTGATACCAAAGAGGTAAAAATTGACCTGCTCTATGAAGACCTAAAAAATATTCTATAATTAACACCAAAAAATTTAAAAAAAAGCCCCAAACAAATGATGTCACATTCATCATAGGACATTGTAATGATAAAATAGGAAATCAAATGATAACTGGAATAGTAGGCAAGTGTGGTCCTGGAGAGTGAAATGAAGCAAGGCAGAGACTAATAGAGTTTTGTCAAAATAACTCATTAGCCATAACAAACATGCTTTTTCAACAATCAAAAAAACTCTACACATGGACATCACCAGATGGTCAACACAGAAATTAGGCTGATTATATGCTTTACAGACAAAGGTGCAGAAGTCAGTTACAACTAGACCTGGAGCTGATGGTGGATGAGATCATCAGTTTTATATTGCAAAATTTAGACATATTGAAATAGGGAAAACCATCAGACCATATAGGCATGACCCAAACAATATCCCTTATGAATATGAAATAGAGGTGGCAAATAGATTTAAAGGATTGTTATATCTGGTAATTAGGGTGCCTGAAGAACTTTGGTCAGCGACTTGCTATATTGCTCAGGAGGCAGCAACAAAAATATTCCAAAGCAAAAGAAGAGTAAGAAAGCAAAATGTATGATGAAGTTTTTAAAATAGCTGAGGAAAGAAGGAAAGAAAAATTTAAAAAATAAGATAAAAATCTACCCAACTGAATATAGAATTCCAGAGAATAGTAAGGAGAGGCAAAGTTTTCTTTAATGACAAATGGTAAAAAATAGAAGAAAACAACAGAACAAGAAAGACAAGAAATGTCTTCAAGAAAATAAGAGATATCAAAGAAAAGTTTCATGGACAAATGGGCATGATAAAAGGCAACATGCTAGGGATCAAACAGAAGTAGAAGAGATTAAGTGGTGGCAAGGATGCACAAAAGAAGTATATAAGAAAAATCTTAATATTATCAATAACCACAATAGTGTAAATATTGATCTGAAGCCAGATATCTTGAAGAATAAAGTCAAATGGGCTTTAGGAAGCATTACTAACAATGAGGCTAGTGGAGATGATAGAATTCTAGCACAGCTATTTAGAACTATAAAAGATGATGCTGTTACAGAGCTAAACTCAAAATGTCAGCAAATTTGGAAAACACAACAGTGTTTCCTGGATTGGAAATGATAAGCTTATGTCCCAATGATAAAGAAAAGCAATGCCAAGAAATGCTCAAGTTACTAAATGATTGTGTTCACGTCTCACACTAATAATCTTGTACTTAAAATTCTGCATGCTAAGCTTTAGTAATACGTGAAGTGAGAACAGCCAGAAGAGTAGGCTGGGTTTTGAAGAAGCAGAGGAACTAGAGACAAAATTTGCAATATTTGCTACCTAATGGAGAAAGCAAGGGAGTTTCATTGACTACTAAACTAAAGCCTTTGACTGTGCAAATCACAACAAAATGTGTCAAGTTCTCAGAGATGGGGCTACTAATCTTACTTGTTTCCTGAGAAACTTGTATATGGGCAAAGAAGCAATAGTTGTAACTGAACATGGGACGACTGATTAGTTTAAGATTGGAAAAGAAGTATGACAGTACTGGATATTGTTACCTTATTTATTTAACTTCTATGCAGAATTAAGATTGTCAGGAGAAACATCAACTATCTCATATATGCAGATTGTACCCTACTAAAAATAGAAAATGAAGAGGAATTAAGAAGCCTCCAGATGAGGATAAAAGATGAGAGTATAAAAACTGTCTTGAGGCTTAACATAAAAAAAATAAAACAACCTTAGATCTTTGCAATTAGTTCCATCATTTCCTAACAAATAGAGGGGCAGATTTTATATTGTTAAACTCAAAGATCAGGGCAGATGGTGGCTGCAAAAATGTAATTAAAAGTTGCTTGATCCTTGGAAGGAAAGCTATGAGAAATCTGGACAGCATGCTAAAAAGCAGAGATATCACCTTGCCCACAGAGGTCCATATAGTCAAAGCTTATGTTTTGTTTTTGATTTTTGCTAGTGGCAATGTATGACTGTGAGGACTGGACGAAGGAAACCTGAGTGCTGAAGAACTGACACTTTCAGACTGTGGTTCTAGAGACTTTTGAGAGTCCCTTGGACAGCAAGGAGGTCAAATCAATCAACACTTAAATTAATTCAGGCTATTCACTGGAATGTCAAATATTGAAGCTGAAAGTTAAACAACAGCTGCAGTAGATGCAGAAAAACTGCATTTCAGGAATTGGGGTTACAAAGAGAGACAAAATACAATCGCTATCCTTGAAGAGTTCACAGCCTAGTGGGACATATACTGCCTTATGGGACATCAAAAAAGGAAACTACTAAAAATATAATGATCATGAGAGGTCATATAATAGCTCACAACTACCCATGTATAACATTGATTTCTGAAAATAAGAACTATGTCTTTAATAAATTTCACTATGCCATATACTAATAACCTCTTAACTGAATGGAATGAGAAGCTTTCAAAATATAGAGACTTAGAAAATGAAATCATTTGAGAATGTCTGAGTCATCCTTGTTGTCTTGTATTCTATTGGAGTTATTCCAATGATATTTTAAAAATGTATTCAAAACATGGCCATATATTTGAATACCCATTCAGTTACAGAAATCATTTCTTTTATCCATCTGTGCAATAGTTTTCAGTGATGATGAATATAAACAGCAGGATATTAACTTCTCTTTCAAATATTTCTATCTGATCTCCATCAAAAAAAAATGAAAAGAACCAGATATAACAATGTCTACAACCAAAATAACTAAATAACTTTCTTAATTTGCTGACATCTAGAAGTTGACCTAATTGCACCCTGACTCAGGGACTGGGATGAATGGCTTTGGTTCTCTGCAAACCTAAGTAGAAAATTGATCATGGATACCCTGAATGAAATTAGAGGGACACATATTGAGAATGGATTAAAATATATTATTTCCTTCTGTCCTAATACATAGTCACGTTGCTGAATTTACCACTACAGCAAGATAGCTAAATAAATTTTGTGACTGGGTAATTTTATGAGCAGTAATAAAGTTTTATGCTAGCTATGACAAGGATAGAAGGGAGAGCCATCAGATTGCAATAAGTGAGTTGTCTCAAATCCTAAACACAGGCCACATGATTCAGAATTGTATTCTTGTTCCTGGAAGTAAAAAAAAATGGTTTTGGGGATCAGATTAATATACATATAATAGAGAGATGCTTATAATGTTAAAAATGATAATAGAGCACATTTGTTAGCAGACACTTAGAAAAGATATCCTATTTAAAAGTTTTGCACACTCCTTGCTAGGTTATCCAGAGGATCAATACATGAGAATATGGGGTGGTTAGTTTATCTGCCTAAGGAGTTAGTTCATTAACCCATTTCCACCCACTGCCATCATCATCATCATCATCATCATCATCATCATCATCATCATCATCATCATCATAAATGTTTGTATATATAAACATAATTCAATTTTACTTTTTTATATATGAAAATAATGAGAGTGGAAATATAAGGGTCAATGTATGGAAAGGGGTTAGAAGACAAAAGAGAGGAAAAGAAGAAAATTAAAAGGATATTTATACTTTCCCAGCAGCTTAAATAACGAAATAATCAAGGGTTAAAACTTTCCCTGGAGTGGCGCTTAAATAAAAGTACATTCTCAAATTCTTTGTGAATGAATAAATGTTTTCCATTATTATTTCATTATACACTTCATATCCTTAATCAATGAACAAGCATCTATTTATTGTCTTCTGTGTGCACAGTGCTAACAATGGCAATGCAAAGGAGATAATGAAGCAATTTCTGATTTCAAAAGTTTACATTCTACTGGAGAAAAAACACATTCACACAAATACATATATACATACACATATAATTATATATAAATATATAATTTTTATAATTGATAGAATTAACTGAAGTGTAGTGGATAGGATTTGAGTCCTGGAGTCAGGAGTTTCTACTTCCAATCTTCCCTTTAACATTCTAGTAGTATGTCCCTAGTCAAAATATTTAGCCTTGGGTGCCTAAGGCAACTGACAAAGACATATTCTTAAAATCACAGCTTCATCACAAAGGATATTGGTGGAGTGAGGTCACACATTAGGAGTTTCTAACCCTGAGGCCATTATAGATCCTTCTTTTATTGGCATAACAGAGACATGAATCTTTTACAGGAGTGACTTTTGAGGCAGTACTTTAAAAATCAATAGTATATAGAAACAGTTCAAGGAAGTTTCGGTTGTGAGCATTACATGGTTAGATTTGAAAGATAGTTGGAGATGTTTCACTCAATGCAAGGGCATGCTTGAGCCATTTGGGAAATCAGAGTACTAAAGTGGTAGGGAGCCTGGTAGTAACCATACATTAAGATTTCATAGCCAGAGGGTCTGTAGATTTAAGACACTGAGATTTTGAAAGTCTTGTACTCAACATCCATATTGCACATGTAACTGTCAGCTATTTTTTTTCTCATTCTTTTATCATGTAACAGTCAAAGAAAAGAGTAGAAATTTTACAAATCCTGGTTGCCAAGTAGGATGCACAGCTATTTTCCTTTGTGTGGGTTAGCTGGCATAGACAGATTTGTCAAAGTAGAAATTGTTTCATCATCATCATCATCTTCATCAGCATCATTACTTTATATACATGGATGTCATTAATCTATATTTACTGAAGGGAAAACAAACAATTATGAGGCTTTTTTTCAGATAATCATGGAATAACCGAGTTGGAAGGTCACCTTGGCAACTTTATATCAGCTGAAAACCTTAGAGAGATGCTTGAGCCACACTGAGAGCTTAAGTGGCAGATAGGGTCACACAGCTTCAGAGGCCGCCTTGTTCAACCCTTCATTTTACAGATGAGGAAACAGAGGCCCAGCAATGTTAAATCACATGTCCAAGGTCACAGAGGTAGTAGAACATTTCTCTAATCTCATCAAAATTAGATTTAGAACTGGATTTAGAACTGGAAAAGGTAAAGGAAAAGGCCCACTCACTCCAATCCCTTCATTTTACAAATGAAAACAAAAAGAAATGAGAATGAAGGAGGACCTATAAATTACTAAAGACTCCTATAGATAGTAAGCAGTGGAGCCAATATAGAACTCCAAGTTCTCATAATCCAATTCTGGCACTCTTTTCACTACAAAATAATAAATGCTTCCTGAAATGTAAACTTTTTTGCATTTTTCATTTTTAATATTTATTTTTAACATTGTTTTCTTTTTAAATTTTGAGCTCTAGATTCTATCCCTCCCTCCCACTTCTCTTCCACTCATTGAGAAGGCAAATATATCAATTATACATATGAAATCATGTAGAATATGATTCCATACTAGCCATATCAAAAATATAAAGTAAAGTGGGAAAATTATACTTCAGTTTGTACTAAGAGTTCATCACTCCATTCTCTGGAAGTAAATAACCCCTATTCAACCTGAGTCCTATAGAACTGTTTTGGATCATTATATTGATTGAAGTAGTCAAACTTTTCTAAGTTGATCATTGTTAGAATATTCCTGCTATTGTACAATGATCTCCTATTTCCTCTCACTTCACTTTGTATTAGTTCACATACACATATAGATACATGCATACACATAGAGATAAATATTGATATTTCTCTATCTTATTTATCTCTCGTGTTTTCCTGAAAACATCTTTCTTGTTATTTCTTCTAGCATAATAGTAATCCTTTACAATCATATTCCACAACTTGTTCAGCCATTCCCCAATTGATAAGAATCCTCTCAATTTCAAATTCTTTGCCATTGCAAAAAAGAACTGATATACCTATTTTTGTGTATAAATGTGTATATATATGTATATATATATGTATTTACATACATACATATAATATGTGTGTGTATCTTTTTGCTTTTCTTTGATTTCTTTGTGGTACAGATCTAATGATACTATAAAATCTAAGGATATGCACCATTTTACAGCTCTTTGAATTAAGTTCCAAATGTTCAACAGAATGGATGAACCAATTCACAACTCCATCAGCAGTTTATTACTGTACTTATTTTTGCTCATATCCTGTCACATTTGTCATTTGATAGTTTGAAGTGGTATCTCAGAGTTGTTTGAATTTGCTTTCTCTCCTCTATGGAGATTTATTGCATTTTTTCATATGACTATGGATAGCTTTGATTTCTTCCTCTGAATACTTCCTCTCAATATTCTTTGGCCCTTTATCAACTGGGGGATGACAAGTTTTTATGAATTCAACTCATTTCCCTATATAATTGAAAAATAAGGAACTTAGGGAAATTTGTTGTAAAATTTTTGATATTAATTCATTATCTATGGTGTTTTTTAAGCAAAAGTTTATTTCCCTGATTATCCCTTTCTAAGTAGGTCTGTTTTTATTTTTCTTTGTCTGAGATCATGATTACTACCTCTGACTTTTTTCTTCTGGTGAAGCATAATAGATTTTGCTCTGGTCCTTTATTTTAACTCTGTCTTTCTGTTTCCAGTGAATCTCTGATAAACAGCGTATTGTTGATGGTGTCCAATCCATTCTTCTACCATTGGGTCAATTCTATTTTTTTAAGGTGTTATTTTCTTCAGTATTTTTTGTACATCTTTTTCCAAGCTGTTAATTCTCTTTTCATAATTTTCTTGCATCACTCTCATTTCATATCTCATTTTTTTCTCTACTACTCATATCCTTTGCTTTGTCTCTTCAAGAAATTCTTGCTTTCCTTACATCTCAATAGTATTTTTTGGAGACTTTGCTTATAGCTGTTTTCATATTACTGACTTCTAAGTTTATGCCTTGGTCTGCTACCATAGTATGGTCAGGGAGTCACCTGGGCATCTCCACACCTTGCTGTCTTTGATAATGTAATACTCTAGGTGTCTTGTTTGGAGAATATTTGCAAGTAATTATTTGTATTTGTGAACAAATTTTTACACATTTTAATAGAATTTGTACAGAATCTGTAAGTACTTGCAAATATTGCTGTCATTCTGTGAGTGAATTTGTTCTCTAGCTTCTACTTAATACTCTCCTTATGATGAAGCTCTTTTTTGTTGTTTGCTCATTTTCCCAACTTATTTTTACTCTTCTAACATTGTGTAAAAGTATTTACTATTCACATGGGGATGGGGAATTATGTGCAAATCTTCTAGGTTTTTTTCATAATGCTGTTGTCAGAGCTTGTTCTGAGGTTCTGTAAGTTTTTGGTGCTTCCAAAATGATATGATCTGGGGAAAGTTGTGGTCACTGCTCTTTTGATCTGATTTTTACATAAGAAGGACCCCTGCTCCCCTGCAGTTAAAAGTATTAGCATTCCTCATGGCCCTGGAACTGTGACCAAGTTCCCTGTTCCTTTTTGACAGCCACACGAGTTCCTCTTTGCCCTGGACCTGTGACCAAGAACATCTCTGGGCTGATTACTCCTGAAACTATTCCTCCTGTTCTTAGGGCTGGTAACCATCCCATTTTCACAGAGCTCTTTTGATGACTTTCCAAGTTGTTTTCCAGTGGGAAATGTCTGTGCTGTCCTTTTTGTTTTCTATCTCACTTCAAAATTTGATTGGAGGCTTTATTTTACATGTGCTTGATGGGAAATGTTGGGACAGATCAACTGGGTCCCAGCATGTACCCCGTCATTGTATTCCACAATGTGGCAATGAAGTATAAAATTATTAATACAAAGCAAGAAAAACAAAACGGGAGGCTATTACCTAGAAGCTAGAAGCTGGAGGGCAAATTCACTTACAGAATGACAGCAATATTTGCAAATACTTAAGAATTCTGTATAAATGCAAATAATTACTTTTGTGAATATACTTCTAGAAAGACACATATCACATTATCAAAGACAGCAGGGTTCTGGGGTCTCCAGATGACACCCTGAAACTTATATCCTTCAAGGATGTTTAACATCTGGCCATTGGTTGACATAAATTTGTTCCTGAGTGTGATGTCAGAGGTACATGGTGCTGGTGTTGTGTTAGAAGCAGATGTGCATCAAAGAGCAGCAGGAGCTCCTTAGGACTCAGAAAGACATTAAACACTTTCCTGTTTAATTATTAATTAATAATTAATTGATTAAGTTATGACATGGTCAAAGTTGTAGGAAAATTTGGAGATACTCATGATGACCAAGGTCATATTCCAGAATAGATTATTTCTCATTTTCTAGCCAGAGAAGGAACAATAATTTGGGAATATAGTAAACAAAGTGACTTATTGTCATGTAGGCTTTTTGGTTTGTGAAGAGTTGCATACCTGTGCCTCAGTACCCACCCAGTATTGGCAGGGAATCTATATCAGTGTGGACAGCAAGGTTGGGTTTGAAGAATCATGCTCATGCTGGGATGCTGTCAATGTCTTCTACAGTTGCAGAACTCTAACTTTCAGTAACTTGTCATCTATATGCACTGGAGATCAAAAAGAATCCATGATAACTAGAGCTAAAGCTGAGGTCTGTTGAAGAAATTCCCAAAAACTTAAGGAAAACAAAAATTTCTATACAATTGGTAAATGAATGAAAACCATTTCTCAAGAAACAATTGCAACTATTAAAAACCATGTCAAAGAATGCTCCAAATCACTATAAATAAAAGAATTACAAATCAAAGCAACTGTGGTATTTTGCAACACACTCAATAAATTGACAAAAAGGCAAAAGATGAATATAGTCAATGTCTGAGGAGTTATAGAAAGATAGATGCCCTAGTGAACTGTGGATGTTAATCAATTAAGAAATATGCAAATATAGTGAAAAAAATACTTTTTTTAATCCAAAGATTTCCCTCTTTACTCTGCTTCTAACTGCAGAATTTAGCATGATATCTCAAGAGTTACCCAACTTTGGAATTTTCCTCAGTGCCTAGAGACTCCATCTGCCATGACAATACCCTTCTCTAACTGGTGAATTCCTTCTGGATTCTCTATTTGAGGAGGGACCAAGGGCAGTGGAACTTTATTCCACTCGAAGCTCAACTTATGACTTTCCATATTTTGGTACCATACAACAATGTAAGCATCTTCCCCCAGCTTCTCCCACTCCCTTCATTAGAATGTAAACACCATAAGGACAGGATCTTTCTTTGTTTTTGTTTTACTTGTATCCTCAGTGTTAAATACATTGCATAGTGCATAATAAATGCTTAATAAATGTTATCTACCTTGCCTTACTGAGATGTACAGTCTAAGGAGGTCATTGAAATAAAGGGTTCCCTATACATCTTTGACTCAAAATGTAGCAAATTTATATTAATAAGTGACAAATTTTCACTTGTTTACATTTATTAAAATGATTCATTAGGAAATCTTTATTGTATCCCCAGGAAGTAAATCATGACTAGCATTAATATTTAATTTATAGATATGTAAATTGTACATTACAACATGTCTAAGATCATTTCCAATTAACGTTTTGGTTCAAAATCAGAGTAAAACTGAGTGTTGAGGGGCGACTTAGATAATGCCATGAAAAATGTTTCTTTCAGGGGCAGAGTTAAGATGGCATAGTAGAAAGACATACATACCCTGGTTCCAATCCCACAGTCCATAAAATACTGGTGAAGAAAGACTCTCAACAAATTCTAGAGCATCAGAAGTCACAGAAAGATGGAGTGGAGGAAATTTCTAGCCCAGGGATACCTGGAAAGCCAATGTTGCACAGGACATGGAGCTGAGCCCAGTGCAGCCTTGGCAATGTGACTCTGGAAGGAGCAGGACAGGAGCAGGCTTCAGGAATGAAATCCTCAGAAGCAGCAATAATTCACAGATCCATCAATGCCCAGGTGCCAAAGGTTAGTGAGAGGGCTTTTTCAACCAAAGCATGACAGGAGCAGGATTCACCCTTGACCCTGGCCTGAGGCAGGGGTGGAGGCTGGAAAACAGAGGTTTCTAGTGGCCACAGCAGGCAGAACGCAGTAGGCATATGTTGTTCCATCTTTGGAGCACTGAGCATAAAGCCCTTAGGGGAATTGAGCAGCTGACCTGAACCTCAGCCTTGAGCATGGTCCTGGGGTGAGGAGGAGCTCTAGGCCCCACCTCTTGACAAAGGATTCAGAAGTCAAGTAACTGGTTGGGAAAATGCCCAAAAAAGGGGAAAAATAAGACCATTGAAGATTACTTTCTTGATGAACAAGTATTTTCTTTCTTCCTTCTGGATGAGGAAGAACAAAGTATACTGTTAGAGGAAGTCAAAGCTTCTGCATCCAGTACCTCCAAAATGAATATACAATGGGCTCAGACCATGGAAGAGCTTGAAAAGTGAGTTAGCAGCTTGCTAAAGGAGACCCAAAAAATGCTGAGGAAAATAACACCTTTAAAAAATAAATTGGCAAAAGAGGTCCAAATAATTGGCAAAAGAGGTCCAAAGAGTCAATGAGAAGAAGAAGGTTTTAAAAAGAAAAATTAGTCAAATGGAGAAGGAGGTTCAAAAGCTCACTAAAGAAAATAGATCTTTAAAAATGAGAGTGGAGTTCAGGGAAGCTAATGACTATATGATAAACCAAGAATTCACAAAAAAAAACTAAAGGAATGAAAAAATAGAAGATAATGTGAAACATCTCATTGGAAAAACAACTGACCTGAAAAATAGATCCATGAGAGAAAATTTAAACATTATAGGACTACCTGAAAGCCATGAGCCTAGACATCATCTTTCGTGAAATTATCAAGGAAAACTGCCCTGATATTCTAGAACCAGAAGACAAAATAAATATTAAAAGATTCCACTGATCACCTCCTGAAAGAGATCTGAAGAGAGAAACTCCTAGGAATATTGTGGTCAAATTTCAGAGTTCCCAGATCAAGGAGAAAATACTGCAAGCAGCTAGAAAGAAACAATTAGAATACTGTGGAAATACAATCGGGATAACCCAGGATCTGGCAGCTTCTACATTATGGGATCAAAGGGCTTGGAATGTGATACTCCAGAAGTCAAAGGTACTGGGATCTGAACCAAGAATAACCTACCTAGCAAAACTGAGTATAATACTTCAGGGGGAAAAAATGGTCATTCAGTGATATAGAGGACTTTCAAGCATTCTTGATGAAAAGACCAGAACTGCATAGAAAATTTGACTTTCAAACACAAGAATCAAGAGAAGCATGAAAAGTTTAACAGAATAGAGAAATCATAAAAGAATTTCTAAAGCTGAACTGTTTATATTCCTACATGGAAGGAAAATATTTATCATGCTTGAGACTTTTCTTAGTATTTGGAGACGTAGAGGGAACACACACACACACACACAAATACACACATACACACACAGACAGAGAGCACAGTTTGAGTTGAATCAGAAGGAATGATATCTATAAAAAGAAAATTAAGGGGTGAGAGAGGACTGTATTGGGAGGAGAAAGGGAGAAATGGAATGGGGCAAACTATCACTCATAAAAGAGATGAGAAAAATCTTTTTCAATGGAGGAGAAAAGGGAAGAGGTAAAAGGGGAAAATTGAAGTTTAGGGAAATAACATGCTTACTCAATTTGCATGAAAATCTATATTACACTACAGGAAATTAGGGGACAAGGGGACAAGTGGGATGAGGGGGATGATAGAAGGGAGGGTAAATGAAAGAAGGAAATAATTAGAAGTAGACACTTTGCAGAAGGGACAAGGTCAAATGAGAGAATAAAATAAAGTGGGTTTAGGGTAGGATGGAGGGAAATATAGTTAGTCTCACACACCATGATTCCTATGGAAGTCTTGCACAAAACAACACATATATAGCCTGTACTGAATTGCTTGCCTTCTCAGTGGAGATGTTTGGTGAGTGAGGAAGGGAGAGAAGTTGGAATTCAAAGTATTAAAAATGAATGTTGAGAATTGTTATTGTATGTAACTTGGAAATAAGAAATACAGGTAATGGGGTATAGAAATCTATCTTGCCCTTCAAGAGAAGGGAGAAGATGGTGATAAGGGAAGGATGGAGTGTGATAGAACGGAGGGCACATTGAGCAAAGGGGTAATCAGAATGCAACATGTTATGGGGTGGGGAGGGGGAAGAGATGGGGAAAAAATTAGAACTGAAAATTTTGTGGAAATGAATGTCAAAATCTAAAAATAAATAAAGAAAACTACAAAAAAAGGGAAGAAAAGAAAAAGGTCTCTTTCCTCTAATTCTGATTTCCAATCAATCAGTTTAAAAATAAGCATATATTAAGGAACTTATAGTTTAAAAGAGGAGAAAACATGTATATTAAACAAAACAATTATTTATAAAATTCTACTAAATAAATACAGAATATTATTTCTAGGTGGAGACACTGGCACTGTAAGAAGGGAGATCAAGAAAGGTCTCATGCCAGTATTTGGGATGCATATTTAAGCTGAACTTGGAAGGAAATTAATTATTCTAAGAAGGTAGAAATATGAGGAGTTATACATGTGCAATCATGTAAAAGATTTACATATTTTGAATAATAAGATGAATGAAAAAATGAAGGAAAGAAGAAAGGGAAAAATAGTATTCTTCAGTTTCTATTCAGACAATATCAGTTCTTTCTGGAAGAAGTTGGTATATTTCATCATCAGTCTTTTGGGATTATCCAGAATAATGCTATTGCTGAGAATAGAGAAGTTATTCACAGCAGATCATCATAGAATATTGCTGTTACTCTGTATGGTGCTGTCCTAATTCTGTTCAATTTTGCATCAGTTCATGTAAGTCTTTCCAGTTTTTTTCTTAAATCTGCTAGCTTATCATTTCTAATAGCACAATAATATTCCGTCACAATCATATACTACAACTTGTTCAACCATTCTCCAATTGATGAGAATCCTCTTGATTTCCAGCTATAAACAGAGCTGCTATAAATATTTTTTTTGTACATATAGGCCCTTTTCCTTTCTGTTTTTTATTACTTTTGGAATACTGACCTAGCTGTAGCATTGCTAGTTCAAACTTTATGAACAGTTTTATAGCCCTTTGGGAATAGTTCAAAACTGCTGTCTAAAATGATGGGATCAGCTAACAGTTCTACCCAGAGTGCATCATTTTCCTTCTTCATGTGATTAATCAATGTAATAGTTATGAGGTGGTACCTCAGAGTTGTTTTAATTTGAATTTCTCTAATTAGTAGTGATATGGAACATTTTTATATGACATTAGATAGACTTGATTTTTTTGTCTGAAAACTGCCTCTTCATATCCTTTGACCATTTATCAATTAGGGAATAAATTGTATTCTTATAAAGTTGACTCTAATCACTATATATTTGAGAAATGAAGCCTTCATCAGAGATACTTGCTGTACAAGGTTCTTACAGTTTTCTCTTTTCCTTCTAATTTTTTTGAATCAATTTTGTTTGTGTCAAATCTTTTTACTTTGAATGGAATGAAACATTTACTTTACATTTTGCAATGTTTCCATATTTTAAGTGGTCCTAAGCTCTTCCCTTATCCATAGATCAGACAAATAAACTATTCTAATTTCTCCTAATTTACTTATGGCATTACCCTTTGTGTCTAAATCATGTACTCATTTTGATCTTATCTTGGCACATAGTGTAAGATGTTGTTCAATACCTAATTTCTGCATTACTGTTTTCCAATTTTTTCAAGAGTTTTTTTTTTTTTTTTAAACATGGAAATAGAAGACAGAGTACTGCATGTGATGAACATGAAAAAAAAAATCCAATTGGTTGGACCTAAGAGTTTATGAAGAGGAATGATGTGTAATTATTCTGGGAAGATAGGTTGAAGCCAGATTATGAGTTTTCTTTTAAATGTCACACAGAGAAGTTCCATTTGATCCTAGATGTAATAGGAAACCACAGGGGTTTTACTGGTATGGTCAGACCTGTTCTTGAAGAATATCACTGATAACTATGCAGAGAATGAAATAGATAATGCAGATCTCTTAGGGAGGGTGATTGTTTAGGGAACCATTACAATAGTATAGGTAGGAAATTATAAGATACTGAACTAGAATGCCAGCCACATTAGCGATAGAATTATTGTGGAAGTAGAAGCAAAATAGTTCCTTATCACCTTTAGAATCAAATGCAAAATCCTGTAGCTAGCATTAAAAGCTGTTCATAACCCAAGCCCCCATCCCCTATAAGCTTCTATCACCTTACTTATCACCATGTACTCTTTGGTCTGGTAATGCTGGCTTCCTTGGTGTTCCAAGAACATGACAGTGCATCATTTGACTGTAAAATTTTTCTCTCTGTACAAATCTCCCTACTCAGCTCTACCTCTTAGCTTCTCTGGTTTCTTTCAAGTACTAACTATAACCCCACTTTCCACAGGAAGTTTTCCTCAAATCCTCTTATGTGTTTCCTCTTTTAATTAATTCATATTTATCTTGTATTTGTGTATTTTTTTGCTTCTTGGATACCTCATTGGATTGTGAGCTCCTTCAGGGTAGAAATTATCTTTTGCTTTTTTTTCATGCTTAGCACAGTGAGAGACATATAGTATGTGCTTAATTTTTTTTTTCCTGACTGACTGATGCAATAAAGATTTATTATGTATTTGAGGTAAATGGCAAGTATAATTTTACATATTTCAATAAGATAATTGCTATGGTGGTGGTTCTATCAATAGAAATACGAAACTTTTGAAGATAAATGGGTTTTGAAGATGTAATTATTTCTGTTTGAGGTACTTGGAGTTTGAGAAAAATTATAGAGCATTCATTTTAATTAACTACATTTTAATTAACTTACCACGGAGACAAAAGCAGATATCAGTACTGTGTATGTGTTCAGATAACAGAGAACCTTACAGCATGACCCTCCTCATCTTCCTTATTCTTTCCATGACCTTCTTCCTGAGTGACCTTCCCAACTTTTATCTGACCTAGCAAATTTCTGGCTTGCTTTGTTTGAACAGACAACTGAATTTTGATTTAGTGTAACAATAGCACTGCTAAAGGGCAACAGTCATCGTGCTTTTGGAGTACCTAAAGATGGGAAAGGGATTTGTTTGCCTAAGCTGTGGTTAATAACTTATTATTAAATAAGCTCCTTTGGTGTTCTTCTAGATAAGGAAAGTCCAAGTCAACAGCAGGACAGCTAATCAATATGTAAATAAAGATCCAAAAATAACAAAGCAAAGTCAAGAACAATGCTCTATATCCTTTTAAAAAATGCTGTGAGCAAACTAGCGAGAGTGTGCCAGGTATTGTTGTCTAAATAGGAAAGTAAATTGAGAAAATCATAATTTGTACATAAAAGTAAGAAAGATACCTCTGAAAATAATATTCAGATAGAAATTTTGAAGATGTATTTAATATGAAATATTTCAGTAAAGCATTTTAATGATTCATCATAATGACCATATAATTGTTAAAGGAAAACTGTGTGTAATGTTAAATCATATTATAGCTTCTGAGTAAAAAAGGTTATTTAGGCCAAACCATTATTTCCTAGCTGAGAAATCTGAGACCAGGTAAGTTAAGTGATTTATCCAAGATCACATAGGTAATTGGCAAAGGATCAGATATTTAGACATTGAAAGTATCTCAGGGCTCATCTAATCTAGTCCTCTCCTTTGACAGGAATAAATTGAGACTCCATGTGGATAAATAATTTGCCTAAAGTCACAAAGATTGTCAATATAAATGGAAGGACTAGAATCTGTGGCCTCTAACTCCAGAAGCATTGCCATGCTGCTTTCCATTCTGAGGAATATGAATAGAAATTATTATAAGAGATGGTCTATATCTTTCTACGATATGTAATCTAGTTGGGGAGACTATACATATATATCGACATATATATATATATATATATATATATATATATATATATATATTATATATATATATATATACTCAAAACAAAAAATCAAAACACAGTGGCTTATATTGACTGAAAAATGGAGCAGAAAAGGATAATATCAATAGTAGTATGAAATCATATTAATACATGATTTCAACTGCAAATCATATATATAAGAAAATTACTGCAAATATTGCACATTTATGTAACTGATTTATTTGTGCTTATAATTTGAATTTTCAAAATTCAACAGTAATTTCAAATCTCTACCATGAGGAGGTACTATTTTTGTCCTTTTATTATTTTAAAATGTTTTGGAAAGCAGTAGGAAGGAAGAGAGAAATGAATGAAGGAAGGAGTTAAGGGAGAGAATTAGAAAGGGAAAGAATGCAAGAACAAATTGAAGAAAAGAAAGAAAAAGGAAGAAAGAGTGAGAAGGACAGAAAGAAGGAAGGAAAAGAGGGAGAGAGCAAGAGGGAGCAAAAAATATTCAAAGGAAAGAAAGGAAGGAAGAATAAAAGAGGGAAAGAAAAATAAAAGGAGGGAAGAAATGGAAGAAGGAAGGAAGAAGGGAAGAAAGGAAGGTCAATCTCAGCTCAATAAGGGAATATTGAAAGGGATATTCTCTTCCAATTGCATTTCTTCTCCATGCACCCAAATTAACAATACTAATACAAGCAAGGGAAGCACTGCTTAGGTATGGAAAGAGAATGAATAGAAGTGATATTGAGCCACTCTGATCCCAGAAGGCTTTGATAAAAGTGATACATGAAAGAAATCTTATTTCTTTCATTCATATACATACCTGTACATGAGATGAATAAAAAGCTTGAGAGACAGAGTTTCTGGGTAATTAATAATCAATTTATTATTTAGCCTTATTGATAATCAATAAATTGATGGTCAGTTGTTTCTCTTGGTAAGCAATGACACTTAATGGAAACATTCAAGGCCTTAAATATTTTTTTGAAAGGGAATGCCCCTTAAGAGAGAAATCAACCATGGTTGGTGAACAATCAATTTACTTTCCCCTGCCAAGAACATGGCTTGATCATGAGACTCAGCCACCTCCAGAAATCTGGACAAAGGAATGATCTCTACCCAGACTACTCTGGTTGGTTTTTTCTTCATGAATTGGGTCACCCTAAACTCTAACGAAGTCATGTAAGGGCATAGGATTAATGCTTTAGGACTGAAATTCACCCCCTTAGATTCTCTTTACACTCTACAAGTAAGGTCTCCTAGTTGGGTTGTATCCCACTCAAGATTAGATAGCATGTTCCCCAAAGATTTGGGCAATTTTATCCGTCAGCTTTGTTCTTCAGAGATTGGCTGACTGGCCTATGGGGCAGTTCCCTGAATGAGGAAATGAAGAGAAAAAGCTTTAATTCTAATTTAATAATTGCTTATTAATATGATATAAAATAATTTCCCAACATGCATTTATGAATAAGGATAGGGCTTGAACTGTTGTTTCTATGGTATAGGAAACAAACTTGCATATATGTAAAATATCATATAATATTCTATGTCAAAAAAAGATATATTCAGAGAGACGTAAATTTAAAAAACTACATCTATAGACCATAATGAAAATTTAAGTAATACCCTGAAAAGGAAGTTATACTCAATACAAACAGAAATTGATTCAAACAAAAGTAATATTTATTAAATGTGGGCTATTTTTTCCAAGAATTGAAAGAAAGCAATGGGAAAACACATACAACCAAAGAGGAAGACAATCCCTGCCCTCAAGGAACTTGTATTCTAATGGAGGAAAAAATAAGTACAAAGGAGAAGATGGTTGGAAAAAGATATCTGAGCGTAGGAATGGTGAAGGAAGAATTCCTGGGAATCAGAAATGGAAACAAGGGAAAAATGAAGGAATGAATATGGCTGACTTGGGTTGTAGGTTGAAATGCTTCTCTAGAATGAAGTCATGTGACAGTTTAAATTAGTCTTACTATTACAATAGTTATCTTTTAATATAGGTCAGGAAATTATCATCTCCAAATGCAAATTAGAATTCATTCAGAAATTAAGTCTAAGGGAGTTTCTTGAGATGTTAAAGATATTAAAAAGATATGAAAGATATTAAAAATAAAATTACTGAGGGTCACACATTCAGTATTATCATAATCTAGACTTGAATACAATTCTTTCCAGCTACAAATTCAGCTTTTTATCATTTGTTACCATGCTGCTTATTTATTGCTTTGAAAGGAATGATCCATGAAAAATTCAGGAAACAAGCAAGATTTATAAGTAAAAATATAGAGTGATATCAAAGAATCAAGAGAAAAATATTTATAATGAGATAAGTGGAAAAATGCCCCCAAAATGATTCATATAAATTCAAAGAATAATCATGATTTCCAGAGGACTGGTAGTGAAATGTGCATCTATTTTCTCACTAGAGAGGTTTGGACTAGAAGAGTAAAATGAAAGATGATATATCAAACATTTTCATATCATATTTAGAGCTAAACAGGGTCATAGAGGACATTAAATCCGATTACACACTTCCATATGTATGCATGTATATGTACATACTACATATACATATATACAAATACACATACACACACTATGTATATATGTGTATATGTGTATGTGTGTGTTTACATATCTGTACACAATGTCTGAGACAGAATTTGAATTCAAGTTTTCCTGATGTAAAATCTGGTATCCTATCCATAATGCCATATTTTATTTGGTTTTTTTCATAACTAATTATACATTTTTTGGAAAAAAAAATCAAAGGGGGAGCCAGTGGGAAAGGATTAACAAAGGACAATAGTGTTTTTTAAACATCAATAAATTATTTTAACAATTAAAAATATGTTGAATTAAAATAACAGAACTGCTATAATGTAAATAAAAGCAAAATCAGTAGGAAATAAAGCTAAGGTGGACAATCCTTATGGACAACGTTGCTTTAAATTTATTAAAGCTACAACCCATTATCTTTCTGTTAATAAGTGGAAAATAACAAAAATGATCATTTACATGTCCTATCAGTCACTCTCATTGTGATACGTATTTTAACACAATTTATTATGTTTTTTGATGAATAAGTAGTATGGAAGTGGTGTTTTCTTTTGGGTATGGTGACCGATTTAGGTATTCAAATAAAATCTATCACTTTTTACAGATAGAGTATATTTCTAAAGTTGGAAAAATTATTTTTTAAATGCTTAGGGTAGGGACTTTTTCCTTGTTTTGTAACCCCAGCACTTATCATACTGTTTCTCACACAGTAAGTGGTTAATAAATGTTTATTGATTGATTGAAATAGGAGTGGAACAAAAGACTAAACTTTCAACAAAAGAGAATTATTATAGAAACAAAGCATCATAGAGAATGCAATGCTTTTTGAATGATACAAAAATAAATTGATGCTAATTTTTTGAAAAAATCTGTTATCTTCCTTACTTTTTATTATAATAAAAATATCAGTTTTATAAAAAATGATTCAGAATTATCATTTAGCAGCTTTAATTCAAATTCTTTTCTTTCTACTTATTAGGAATTCCTTCTATCTAAGTGATTTTGATCAGATGTTCATCACCATGTTTACTATGAACCAAGAGAAGCAAATGATTTATCTAAAAATATCAGCCTCATGGAACAGTGCCTGATGTCAATACCTGTTGAATTGAAGCCAAGTCAACAAAGCACAAAATTAAACTGAAGCTCAAGTAAGCATGTCAGAAAACCAGACATTTCTCTCCTCCCCCATCATCTTTCTCCTTAATGATTCAGAGAAATTATACAGAAATAGATAGTTGTGCTTGAATTGTCTGTGTAATTATGACTGTCTTGACCTAACAAAGGTCAAAGAACCTTGAACTAGGAACTCTGTCTCTATTACTAAGCAGTTCTGTCATCTTGAATAAGCCTCTTAACCTTTCAGGTTCTCATTATCTTTCTCTGAAAAATGAGGGGATTGGGTTAGAAGATCTTTAAGATCTTTTCCAGCTTTATTATTCTGTTCTATTAAAAAATATTGACATTGGCTTGAAGATATTCTGATTGTTACTGTCTCTTTAAAGATTCACATATAAAATTATGACTAATATAAGCATGCTCATTTCCTCCTAGTCCTTATTTGTTCAGTAATTTTTGTAAGATTATAATATTGGATAACAGAATATGACTGACAATCTAGATACTAAAGTTTACAACCTTTCATTTGAATGGTATTGAAAGGGACCTACCTTGCATATATTTACCTTGCATATATTTATTTAAATGTTGTCTCTCCCATCAGATTGTAAGTATCTTGAGAAGGACTTTTTTTTTTTTTTTTTTTTTTTTTTGTATTCAGAGTGATAAGCACACTGCCTGGCCAATAGTAGGTGCTTAATAAATAATGAATTACAGATTCCTGTGTTATCTCCTACAGAATGAGATGTGTCCATTAAAGGAAGGACAGTAGCAGAATTATGATCATATTGCTCTAAATTAGGGAAAGCTAGATGCTAAAAATTAGTATCATACCAGGCAATGGAGAAGAATACAGTGAGTTTGAGTAGATTGAGCATTAATTAAGGAATTTAAAATCTTTGTATTGTTAATGGACAGTTTAAGTAGTCATGTCCAACTCTTTGTGACCAAATTTGGTTTTTTTCTTTGCAAAGATACTAGAGGTGTTTCGCCATTTCCTTCTCTATCTCATTTTACAAATGAGGAAGTGAGTAAATGACTTGCCTAAAGTCATTCAACAAGTAAATGTCTGATGCCAGACTTGAACTCAGGAAGATGAGTCTTCCTGAGTCTAGGCCTAACACTTGATGACATTGCAGAAGTGTATGACAGAAAAAAAAATAAGATAATAAAACTCAGAATAAACACTGATCAGCGCATGAACTTCATCAGTCTATGTGGAATGACAGGAAAAAGCAAAGAAAACCAATCTCATGTTGGGTGGAACCTATGGAAATCTTAGGGAAAAAATGGAAAGGAGATATACATAATGGGAAGACATTTTTGGGTTGTGATTTGAATGGTTAGGGGGAACATTCACTTCTATGACATCACAGATTAATTTGAGTATTGACAATCTACCTAGCATGGCTGATATAGAAATAAAGGGAACAACCATAATCTATGAGGATTTCATGACCTATTCATAAGTTTGACCTATTCATAACCTATTCAAGTTTGTTCAGAAGAAAAGAGAGGAGGGAAATGATTACTGAAGTCTTCATATATAAAAGAGTAGTTAGGTTTAGAGGGTAGTTCTAAGAACAAGTATAAAAAGTTACAGGGAGTAAAATTTTGGCTTGATATAAGGAATAATTTTCTAATAATTAGAAGCATCTAAAATGTAATTGACCAACTTGTGAGATGATGAACATATATGATTTCAAATTATACTTAGTTGCATATTATGTGTGCAAGGTATTGTTATATGGTGCTGGAGATGAAGAAATGGAACTCTTCCCTCTCCTCAGGTCAACTTATGCTCTACTGGGGGAAGGAAGCAAAAACTATATATGATATATAAGCAGATAAATTAGTAAAAGGAAATTGGAAAATGAAGAAAACAGCAATGACTAAATGGTTATGGTGAAAGAATGTTGATCTCAAATATCTGACACTAAATTCAAGCGGAAGGTAGATAATTATTAGTTGGGGATGTTGCTGTTCTTGTTCAGTGTTTTCCATTATTTTCAATCCTTCTTGACCCCATTTTTAGAATTTTCTTGTCAAAGATACCAGAGTAGTTTGCCATTTCCTTCTCCAGCTCATTTTATAGATGAAGAAATTGAAGCAATCAGGATTAAGTGACTTGCCCAGGGTAAAACGGTTAGTAAGTGTCTGAGTCCACATTTGGATTTGAACTCAGAAAGATGAGTTTCCCTAACTGCAGACCTGGCATTCTATCAACTGTACTACCTAGCTCCCAGTTAAAGATACTGTAGAAAGGATTGATGATTATTATGGGTTGGACTAGAGGGTCTCTGATATGCCTTCTAATTTTGAGGTTATAATAATATGATAAAAGAATGACAAGGTATGAGCTACATATTTTAGCTAGACAGTCACATGGAGTCCTTCCAACACAAGATTAAGACAAAGGTTTCTCCTCTTTTGGCCATCTGCCCACTACTGAAGAGACTTAGCTTGTGAAACAGATGTAGAACAATTTCTCCTTGACTAATACCAGCTGCTAGGGCAGCTCTTTGGCAGGAGAAGATAAATACAAGGGATGGAAAGAGACATGAATATTATGGAAAGACCCTCCTCTCCATGCCTCAAGGACTTATAAAAAATGTACTTTTCTTTGCTATACAATTTAAAACATAATAAATGAATGATGATAATGATGATGATGATTATAAAATTTCTAAATATGGAGGCCAGAAATCTCTCATTAACTTTATATAAAGACTATATTTCCTAAACATGGAGAATAAGAGACTAATCTAGGTACTTATTACCTAACATCTCAATTATGTTAATAGTCCTCTAGTTGTTCTTCCAGAATGCAGTCTCTTTACACATCAATCCATCTCCCTAAACCAGATTAATTATTCCAAATCATTTCTTTGCAACAAGTAACATACCTCAGTGAAATAACTTGGGAGAAGGGAGTTGAAATTATGTTGCAGGAAAATAATAAAAATGATTCTGATTGAAGAAAAAGGATAGCCTAACCAAATGAAAGAATGATGGTACTAGTATCAGACATAGGTCCATTAGGAAGAGAAACCAGTTTTGAGAGAAAATTATTAATTTATATTCAGACATATTAAGATTAAAATATTGTGAACATGAAAATGGAGATTTCCATAAGCATTTGGAAATGCAACAGTACATTTGAGGTAAAAAAGTCAGAACTAGAGATGCAAATTTTAGAATTATTAGGAAATGTATAAACTGAAGCTGCATGAGAAATTGAATTATTAGAATAAATGTACACAAAAATTCCAGAGATCAAGTTATAAAACTAGAGGGATTACTCAAATTTACAGAGTAGGAGAAAGAAGAGGAACATGTGAAAGTAATATACTCTGTTGTACCACTTATCTCAAATCAATATCCAGATAATTACTTTCCCCTCAAACAGAGAGAAAAATTCAGATCATCATGAAAGAAAAAATTTCAAAAGGAAAGAAAAAGAGAAAATTCACATAACATTGTTCTAATATTTATATTCTTGAATATTGTTCTAAAGCAGATTATTGTTTTTCCCTTAGTTTTACAAATCCTTTCAAGTTGTACTCAGGTAACATTTCTTTAGAAAGATTTACAATATCTCCCTTTTCCAGTCATATTCCCTTCAGCTTAAGAGGTCAGTTTTAAGGTAGACATGGATGTGGGGCAAATGTCTGGTCAACTTGTCTAAGATAGTATGGCTCATACTTTTGGTATCTCTCATTAACTTGCTATGTAAACTTAAACCAATCACCTCACCTCTCTAAGAAGGTTTCCTTATATTAAAAAAGTGCATTAGATTCTAAAGTATCTGCTAGTTCTAAAAGTTTATCAGTTCATGCATTTTCTAGTTTTTTTTTTCAGAAGTTTTTTCACTTGATGACTATATTACATTTCTATCACTTGGTGGCAATAAACCTAAATTTCAAGGTAAACTGAAGGACTGAGATGAAACTGAATAACATCAAGACATGAGTTATATCAAAAGTCATCAAAATTCTTACCAGTGTGTAAATGCCAAGGGATTTAAAGAATCAATGGTAGTTAATATGAGAACTGAAGAAAACTAATGAGAGCATGAGTTTATTGATGTCACACACACACACACACACACACACACATACACATACACACATACACACACAGCGTGAGAGGCAGTCATATAGTCAATGATTTGTTTTGCCCTAAGATATGTAAGATCCTCTCTTCAATGAGCAACTTTTGGAGATATGTAGGCTACAAATAGATTACCATCGTAAACTTCTTACCTTAGAAAGGGACTGTGGAATCAGATAGACTCTTAAAGTTTGTTTTGGTGACATGAATTGGTGAACTGGCAGTAGCATAGGGTTTGAAATCAGAGAATCTTTGAAGAGATTTGTTTCCTCTCATAAAGTTACTTAATCTCTCTGGGCATGGTGTGATTATATGTCCATAGATTCAGATCTTGAAGAGACATTGGAGCTAAACTCTAAGACTTGACATATTTGTAAATGGATCCTTTATTAGAGATGCATACTCTTCTTTTACAGATGAATAACTGAAAACCAGAAAGATTAAGTGGCTTTTCCAGGTACAATGACAGCAAGTGACAAAATCAGAATTTGAACTAAATTCCTGTACTCCAAATCCATCATTCTTTCCCCTACCTGTTTCCCTAGCTGTATGTGACTCATATTCTGGAGCCATTCTTCCAACTCTATAGTCTCATTGTCAGGGTAGGTCTCCAGAATATAATTACTACTTCCCTTTGCTCAGAATTTTAGTAGTAATTCTCTTGAATTAGGGGTAGTTTTCTAAAAGTATAAGCCTCCACTCATGTGTTTCCTTATGTGATAATACATTTTCAAATAGCTTTTAATAAAGTATGTACTAAGAATGATAGAATAAGCACAGTTGGTACAAAATATCTTCCCAAAAGTGTAGGTGGCATTCTTCCATCAGGACACCAAAATTCCTGGAGAAAATCATTCAAAATAAAAAAAAAAAATACTTGGTGAAGGGTTAATTCATTTCTTAAAAGTTAGAAGTCTTTTTGTCCCCTTCTTGAGGTAGCCATGAAGTGTGT
The DNA here is from genome assembly GCA_023548195.1 of Bettongia penicillata ogilbyi. Classification (NCBI taxonomy): domain Eukaryota; kingdom Metazoa; phylum Chordata; class Mammalia; order Diprotodontia; family Potoroidae; genus Bettongia; species Bettongia penicillata. Next base: position 81,939 of record JAJHZJ010000944.1, read on the forward strand.
GTGTGTGTGTGTGTGTGTGTGTGTGTGTGTGTGTGTGTATTTCTGCTGATCTCCTTGTGGAGTCTTAAATCTTCCTTTTATTAGTATACTTACTATTTTTATGCCTTGGCTACTGATGTAGACATTTGGGGTTCAACTATTTTATGAATATTCCTAAGACAAATATTCCAAAGTCCCCAAACTTCTGACCCTCAAAAGTTCATGAGGCCCTCCTCTGGTTAAAGAGGAGGGGTGGGGGGCAATAATTCACTCTCCCCTCTCTCTATTCCTCAAGGGATTCCTTTTTTTTTCAGAGTTTCTTACTTGAGTTTCACCACTAAAGTAACAAAAGCTTGAAGAGGTTCTATATACTGAGGAAATTACTGGTCCACTGAGAATTTCCTTGGGAGACTCGAAATTCTTTGAATAATACAAGAAATTGTTTCTGTTAAGTGAAATATTTAGTATTATTATTACAACAAAAAGAGTACAAAAGAATATTATCTCCTCTTTCATTTACTGGACATGGACAATCTCAATGTCTCTGCTAACTCAAACACTCAACTTTGTGAGTGCTTAGCAGTCACCAAGGATTTTAACAATGATTGAGGGAATTTGCTATGGATACTTGCAATTGAAATAGTGAAAGTGTAACTTACCATGACAAATGTGTTCACTCTCAGTGGAGATCGAATTACTGAAGATTTAGTACAAAGGAAAACCTAGAAATATTGAAACTGCCTACAGTTGAGCATTCTTCAACACACAGGTACTTAAAAAAAACTGACAAATATTATGTTTATATGTAGCAAAAATATCAACATTCCAATGCAGAAAAGAAATGTGTCTCACAAGTTCCACTGACATGAAAATCTACTCAAACATAGGCAATTGTATAATCACGCAAATGAATGACAGAACAGTTTTACCATATTTGAAAATAGTGATTGAAGTAATATGCTACATTCTTAAGAAAGTAAAAAGAAAGTTTAACTCCCTTGCTTCACTCCCCCCCCCAAAAAACCCCTAGCTTTTGATTTTTAGTGATATTTAGAATTCTATCATTTCAAATTCCTTCCACTAGGAAGAGTTATCCTTTAGTTGTGTTAGGACCTAGAAATTTTGTTGTATGTCCTTCATTTATGAAGAGGACAAATGACATTACTGGTATGTAAATAAGATTTAACTGAGATGGAGTTACCCAAGTCATTAGCTCCACTCTATGTGTAATCAAAGGTCAGTGGCAAAAGTCAGGATGGCAGGCAATGGCCTGGGAGGTAACGGATCACCTTGGCACCTTTGATATCTGACCAAACTCCACAGTGTCTGCTTCAGCCACCTTCATGGCTCTTGGAACAAATTGTTCTCATCAACTTATTCTTCAGGGGCAAGTCTTCACATGCTTGGGGCAGACACCTGCCTGCCTCACTTCCTGGTTTGAAGCTCATTGGCTAGCCTCAATCTGATTTAGCCCATCTGCTGAGATAGTTTACTGGGAATGTGGGTGCTGTGCATGCTACAGCTTCTTGGAGCCACTGGTGAGAATTAAAGTCCAGGAAGACAAAAAAGGGTGGGTCACCATCCCTGGAAATATCTCAGCAAACCATCCTACCAGGGGTGCTAGTCTTTTTTGAACACCCCTGAATCTAGGAATAATGTGTTGCTACAAATCAAGGGAAGACAATCGCCCTAGAGAGTCTAAAGGGACATAGGTAGACTAGTAGGGGTATGGAGTAGTCCTCAGGCATTTTATAATCTCAGGTTGAAATCTCAATTTTACTTTTTGGTAAAATCAGCTTTTCAGGAGATTTATCTAGTTCTGGGTTAAAGTGAAAGTTATAGACGGAAAGTTATATATGTGGTGAGATTATGCAGAATACTTAGAAGATGGGAAAAGTGGACACGTGACACATGAAGTAATATGATAAGTTCAACAGAATGACTTCTAGCTGGAGAATGTCTTCAGTGAGTAGTATTAGAAGGATCACATCATTTCATGAATGGGCAAATGGGACAATGACTATGTGAAAAAGAGGGCCTTAAGTGATAGGACAGTGCTATGAATTACATGAGGGTCCTGTTCCCAGTGATACATACAGGAAAGACTAGTGAAGAACAAACTAGAGCTGATGATAGCGTTGAAGACCTAGAGAAAGAAAAGGAGTAAAAGACAAGGGAACAACTTTTCAGGGATGAAAGGAAAGAAATTAGGGCACAATGTTGCCTACACTGCCACTTCTAGTCACTGTAATGGTTTTGTTTTACTTTGATTTTTGCTTATTTTTCTTTTCCTTTTGTTACAAGAGGGTTCTATATGGGATATGAGGAGATAAAAATAATCCAGAGATGACTGGCCTGAAAATAAAAGTTAATGAAAAAATTTCAAAAATTAACAAACTTTCTTTATATTTATCTCACCATGCACTTATAATGCTTTTGAGCATACAAAATGAGTAGGTTTCCATAGGCTACTTTAGGGACCAAATCTACCAACAATTGTAAAGAGCTGGAAAACAAAATCACAAACTATGGATGTGTTACTTTTCACTCTACCTTACCATAAGATGTACTCTATGATTTTAATCTTTTTCTCTCAATGAGAATTTTAATGGGGGTAATTTGAATTAATATATTTCCTTTACCTGCAAAACAAAACAAAAATAACAAAACCACAGCAACAACATATTTTCTCTCAGGTTCAGTTTTCTTCTTATCTTCACAAAATAGATAATCAGAAAAATCTTGTCAAATTTTTGCCCAAATATCATGCTGTTAAAATGTCAGTGCTAATATAGTCTGATGAATTGAATGCTATGAATTACCTGGGATTTTAGTTATTAAAATGTATAAGCAACCTTACCTGAAATCTTAAAAAGAGGATATTTGACATGTAGTATTGTTTTATATTTGAGTGCCCTTATCCCTAAGGTAAAGAATCTTCATTTTTTTTTTCAGTTATTGAAGTCTCTGTTTCATAATAGAAGAGAGTAACAATGCATTTCATTTAGTTACATTTAACTTTAGGGTGGGAGTCTATCTTCTTTAGAAGAACTAAAAGTTATAATATGATCTGGTCACATTTTGATTCTCACAAAAAATCTAGGAGATAGATGCTATTATTATCCTGATTTTACAGCTGAGGAAACTGAGGCTGAGATTAAATGATATCCCTAGGGTTACATAGCTAATAAATGTCTTTAGTCAGATTTGAATCCAGGTCTCAGCGTTCTATTCACTGGGCCACCTAGTTACCTTTAGTTATTCGAAGAAGTTTTTCATGTCATGAGAGACCAAATTCTGTCCTGCTAGTATCATCATACTCAGCTCTACAAGACAGGAAAGCGATATGGTAGTGATAGTTTTTTCCAGACATCAGGATGTGACAAACATTGTACATCTTGTTCTTCATGATAGTTTTGCAAAACAAGTGGCCCTTGGCAACAAACTCTTGATCCATGATGAAGTTTCTTTCCCTTAAGAAATCAGTTGGTTTCTCTGAAGTCTCAGCATCTACACCGTTACAGGTTAGGGTTGGTAAAGTTGTCTCAAATCCTAAGTGCCAGAATTCCCCTGTTTTATTACATGAGAACCCTAGGCCCTGAAGTATTTTGTTAAACCTCTTAGAGTAATATTATTGAAAAGTTCAGAAAGGTCTCAGACTGAATTCTTTCACATATACCTATCAGCCAGTAAGTGAGGTTTCTACGTTATTACCTAACACTCTTCCTTGAAATAAATAAACTACCATGTGAATGGCAAAAATTGGGGATGACATCATGGTTATAAAAGACACCTAAATAGTGTCTCCTTCCCAAGGTGCCAGATTAAATTGTTCTCTATCTTAATTCTTCTATGCCCACTCCAATGTGACCTCAGGCTTTGTTAATAAGAGTAGGTCATACAGAGCAAGAGATATAATAGAATTTTTGTCTTCTTTTTTGCTTAGATAATATTTAGAACATTGTGTTTCACTGGGAGCAAAACATTTTAGGAAGAATATTAGCATTCTGTAATGTATCCAATGGTGGGTGATAAAGATAATATGAGTGATAGTAAATAAAAAAAGACTTGGATAATGGACATATTAATTGATTTCAAGAGTCTAAATGACTGACCAATATGGCAGAGTAAAGGCCAGGACTCACCTGAGCTCTTCCCCCAACCTCTCCAAATACCTTTAAAAATGACTCTAACTAAATTCTACAGTAGCAGAACCCAAAACAAGATGAAGTGAAATACATTTGCAGCTTAGGACAACTTGGAAGATTGACAGAAAAAGGTCTGTTGCACCAGAGTAAGAGAGGATTTTAGTCTAGCATGGGTTGTACCAGGACAGATCTGGCAAACATAGAACAAGACTTGGGTCACTGAATCAGTGGCAGCAGTGGTGGTTTTCAGACATCTATGAAAAGAAAGACAACTTAGAAGGTGAGTAGGAAAGACCTGTCACACCTGGGTGACAGTGGAGCATAGCCCAGCTGGGCAAGTAAAGCACTGGGACACAGTAAACAAGAAGCAGGCCCTTGGGAATTAGAGAATCAGTAATAGTAGCTGAAGGTTCCTAAACCTCTCAGCCCGCAAACAGTAAAGGGGTGAACAACTGATCAGAAAGAGATCTTTTTTATATCATTGAGGCAGGACTCTGCTGCTTTGCTCATAGTTGGATCTGGGTCACAGTCCTGGATGGCAGTCCAAGGGTGAGAGGGAGCACTGGCCCAAGAGACCTTTTGGCCACAGTGAAGGGGGGGACCCTCCTCACAGTTTCAGGGAAAAAAAGAATGCTTGTGGTCACTCATAGACAAGAGTACAGGCCCAGTAAGTAGTAAACACCTCTCTCTAGATTATACTACCTTGGAAGAATTGAAAACTTACAGGTCCCGAGAAGTATCTCTGAAAATAGCTGCACAAATCCCCTGAAGCTTAAGACACTGGGCCCTCCATTCTGAAAGTAGAGCCATATCTTAACAAAGAGTCCGAAGTCAACTAACAGGTTGGGAAAATGAGTAAAGGTGAATAAAAAAAACCTGACTATTGAAGGTCACTATGGTGACAAGGAAGATCAAAATGCACATTCAGAAGAAGACAACAGAGTCAAATCTCCAATATTCAAAGTCTCCAAGAAAAATATGAATTGGTTTCACTCCATGGAAGAGCTTAAAAATGATTTTGAAAATCAAGTACAAGAAGAATTGGAAAAATTGGAAGAGAAATGAGAGTGATGCAAGAAAATCATAAAAAACAAGTCAAGAGCTTGGTAAAGAAGACACACCAAAAATACCGAAGAAAATAACACCGTAAAAATCAGAGTAGTCCAAATGGTAAAGGAGGTCCAAAAGGCCAATGAGGAGAAAAATGCCTTAAAAAGCAGAATTGGCCAAATGGAAAAGGAGGTGTAAAATTTCACTGAAGAAAATAATTCTAAAATTAGAATAGAACAAATGGAAGCTAATGACTTCATGAGAAATAACTTTAAAATTACAAAAGAAGCAACACAAAAAATGAAAAAATAAAAGACAATGTGAAACATCTCATTGAGAAAACAACTGACCTAGAAAATAGGTCCAGGAGAGATAATTTAAAAATAATTGGACTACCTGAAAGCCATGATCAAAAAAGATCCTAGACATCATCTTTCAAGAAATTATCAAGGAAAACTGTCTTGATATTCTAGAATCAGAGGGTAAAATAGAAATTGAAATAATACTCCAATCACCTCCTGAAAGATATTCCAAAATGAAAACTTCCAGAATTATACCAAATTTCAGAGTTCTTAGATCAAGAAAAAAAATATTGAAAGCAGCCAGGAAGAAACAATTTAAGCATTATAGAGTCACAGTCAGGATAACACAAGATTTAGCAGCTTCTACATTAAAGTATCGGAGGGCCTGAAATATGATATTCCAGAGGGTAAAGGAGCTAGGATTACAACCAAGAATCAATTACCCAGCAAAAGAGTATACTCCTTCAGAAGAAAAATGGATCTTCAATGAGATAGAGGACTTTCAATTATTCTTGATGAGAAGACCAAAGTTGAATAGAAAATTTTGACATTCAAATACAATTCTCAAGAAAAGCATCAAAAGGCAAACAAGAAAAGGGAACCATAAGGGATATAATAAGGTGAAACTGTTTGCAAGCCTACATGGGAAAATTATATTTCTAATTCATAAATCCTTCATCATTATTAGGGTCATGAAAGGAGTACAGATAGACAAAGAGCAAAGGTGTGAATTGAATATGAAGGGTTGTTATCTAAAAAAATAAAATTAATGAAGGACAGAAGTATGTACTGAGAGAAAGAGAAATGGTGTAAATCATCCCACATAGAAGAAGCAAGAAAAAGTTTTTTTACAGAAGAAGGAAAGGGAGGAAGTGGGGAGAATTACTCTCATTAGAATTAACTCAAAGGAATAACACACACACTCATTTGGATACAGAAATCTATCATACTTGTTGTATAGGAGAGGAATGGAGTAAGAGAAGCCTGGTGATAAAAGGAAAAACAAATTGGGGGAAGGGGTGGTCAGAATCAAAACTATATTTTAAAGAGGGAAAGGGTGAAAGGAGAGAGAGAATAGAATAAATGAGGGGGACAGGATGGAGGGAAATACAGTTAGCAATAGTAAGTATGAAAAAATTTAAAGCATGTTTCTTTGAGAAAGGCCTCATTTCTCAAAGACACAGAGAACTGAGTCAAATTTATAAAAATGAGAGCCATTCCCTTATTGATAAATGATCAAAAGATAGCAATTTTCAGATGAAGAAATCAAAGCTATGTATGAAAAAAAATAACTCATTATTGACTGGAGAAATGAAAATTAAAACAATTCCAAATTACTATCTTATAGCTATTAAACTGGTTAAAAGGAAAGAAAAGGTAAATGACAAATGTTGGAGGGGATGTGGGAAAATGAGACTTTAATGCACTATTCATGGAATTGTGAACTGACTCAACCATTCTGTATATTAATTTGAACTATGCCCAAAGAGCAATAAAACCATGAATTACCCTTTGACCTAGCAATACTGCTACTAGGTCTGTATCCCAAGATAGATTTTTTTAAAAAAGAAAAGGACCTATATGTACAAAAATATTTATAGCAGCTCTTTTCCAGGGCTAAAGATTTAAAAGCTGAGAGAATGTTGATTAATTGGGGAATGGCTGAACAGGGTGTGTTATGTTAATTATGATGGAATACTATTGTACTCTAAGAAATGATGAGCAGGATGCTCTCCAAAAAACCTTGAAAGACTTACATGAATTGATGCAAAATGAAATGTACTGTGAAGAAAGTAATAGCAATCTTGTAGGAAAATCAGCTGTGAATGACTTAGTCTCAGCAATGCAACTATCCAAGACAGCTCTGAAGGACTTATGATAAAAATAGGCTATCCATTCCCAGAGAAAGAATTTGTGGTGTCTTAATACAGATTAAAAAATAATTTAGAAAATAATTCTTTATTTTTTTGAGGTTTTTTTTTTCACAACATGACTATTATCGATATGTTTTGCATGACTGCACATATATAACCTATAGAGAATCACTCGCCTTTTCCATGGGGGTGAGAAGGAAAAAGAGGAAGGGAGAGAATTTGTAACTCAAAGTTTTAAAAATTAATATTAAAAATTGTTATCATATATAACCGGGGGAAATAAAATACTAAAAAATCTAAAAACAAACAAAAAAGTAAATAAAAAATGATGAACTGGAAGATTTTGCCAAAATATTGGAAGACTTGTATGAATTGATGCAAAGTGAAATAAACAGAGCCAGGAAAATATTGTTCCCAGTACCGCAGCATCATATGATGATCAACTATGAGTGACTCAGTTCTTCTTAGCAACACAATGATCCAAGCCAAATACAAAGGACTCATGATGGAAAATACTATCCCCATTCAGATAAGAACTGGTGCATTCTGAATACATGACTTTTTTCACTTGCTTTATTTTTTTCATTTTTTGTGTGTTCTTTTAGTCTATTTCTTCTTTCACAACTGTGACTAATGAGGAAATATGTTTTACATAATTGCACATATATAACCTCTATCAAAAAGCCTACCATTTTAGGAAGAGAGGAGAGAAGGGAGGCAGAAAAATCTAGATCTCAAAATCTTATTAAAATGAATGCTAAAAATTTTCTTGATGTACAATTGGGAAAAATAAAATAGTATTAACTATTAAAGTAGCAAACTGTAAAAGGCTGTCAGGTGGAGAAATAAATGAATGAATAGATAGGTAGACAGACAGACAGACAGATGGATAGATAGATAGACAGACAGACAGACGGACGGACGGACGGACAGACAGACAGACAGACAGACAGACAGACAGACAGATAGACAGATAGATAGATAGATAGATAGATAGATAGATAGATAGATAGATAGATAGATAGATAGATAGATAGATAGATAGATAGATAGACAGACACAAAGTTGTCATATTTACTCTAGGAGATTAAATGCTTACCAATGAGAAAGTAATGTGGAGGCAAATTTTGTTGCCTTCTAAGAAAGAACTTCTTCACAATAACAGTTGTATGAAAGTGGAATGGGCTACCTTGTAAGGGTATAAGCTCTCTATCCCTGGAAGTGTTTCCAACATCAGACATCACTTGTCATGGTTGTTGTAGAGGGATTTGCCTATTCACGTACAAGAAGGAGCATATGACCTCTGAGGTTCCTTTCAATTCTGTAATTCTGTAAGTCCATGCAGATGTTCCATCTAATTTTATAAGAAAAACTTGAAAAAGAGTCTTTCTCAGTGATACCCTCATAAAAGTGCCTGCCCCTGAGATTACATTCTCACACATGTTTGTATGCATACATTATTTATGTATGCACACACATATCATGTGTGTATATATACATACACATTTATTTTTATACGTCTATCATCTATCTGATATATGTGTGTGTGTGTGCGAGTGTGTATGAAGTCATTTCATACTATTTTCCTCCATTAGAATATGACCTCTTTGAGGACAGGGAACATGTTTTTACCTTCCTTTACATTCACAGTACTAAAGATGCATTGTAAATGCTCAATGGATACTTCTAGATTGAATTACCAATTGACTGCAAGACCTTGTTATTTTAGATTTCCCAGTCTATCACAGATTTCTTTGAAATGAGACTGATCATCACATAAAAAAGTAAAAATAAATTTAAAAACCTAAAAATAACATTCTCTCTGATTATCAAAAGACCTTAGTCTTTTAGTCTACTTTGTGCTGCTTAAGAAGCAGTATAAAACTTAAGAGCATTATAGTGGAGTGAGGGAAATAAAGTTAATTTAATCAAGTATGCAGTAAATATCTGTGAAATGAATTAATTATACTACAAAACATTACCTTTTCTATTACTGCTCTGTATTTCTTTAAAATTTTCCAGACTGATTAGGGCATAATTGGGTTTCAAAGATATATCTTTTAGTCCCATATTTGTACTTATTACATATGTATTATCTAGAAAAATCCATGATGGTCTTTAAATCTCTTTGCTAGTCTGAAAAAAATCTGCCTCATAGAATTGTAATAAGCAAAATATTGTACAAATATGTAGTCACTATAACTTTGACTTCATTGTTAAAGAGACATATGGGTGAGAAAATTCCTTTTACCAATAAACATCATCACCTATTCTGTAACTTAGAGTCTTGGAGAATTACCTAGACAACAGAGATGGTGTCTTGCCAAGGGTCACCTGGGAAGTATATGCCAGGGATGCCTTGACCTCAAGTTCCTTTGACTTTGAGGCCAGTCACCAAACTCTATCGATGGGAACCATTGTCCACTTAATCAAAAGCTCCAGTGAAGTCAGTTGTGCCATCATTCATCAGCATACCCACAGGGCTAATAAAATGATTTATATATTTTTGGTTTTGTGGATTTGAATTGGGCATGTAATTCTGAATCTCTGTAGCATATGGAATAGAGTCCACATTAAACTTAGGAATTTGAAATTATCTGAGCTTCACAGCAAGCTTACAGAATTTTCTAGTTTAATACTGTTTCAAAAAGATCCAGGAAATCAGGACTTATCAAATGCCTGGTTTTCCACTTTTTTCTCTTAGATATAGTGCAAAAGTATTTATCACATACTGGAGCAAGCCAGGTGGTACAGTGGGTAGAGCACCAGTGCAGGAGTCAGGAGGACCTGAGTTCAAATCTCACCTCAGACACTTGACACTCACTAACTGTGTGACCTTGGGCAAGTCACTGAACCCCAATTGCCTCATCCTGAGTCATCTCCAGTTATCCTGTTGAATATCTGGTCACTGGATTCAGATGGTTCTGGATCAGAAGTGAGGCTGGTGACCCGCACAGCCCTCCCTCACTCAAAAACAAAGTCAAGTGCAAGTCATATTATTATTTCTCTGATGGCATGGCTTTCTTCAGCTACAAAGGATGAACATACACAGATCACAAACTGGGAAGGTAAAACCCTCAGGATTCCTGGGTTAAAGAGAAACAATTACTACTTAGTATTTAAATCCCCTCTGTGCAAGGTGGATGGGGACATGTTTTCCAGTCTGTGAGTTCCACAGTGAATTCAGTCTAAGGCTTGGTGTTTGAGCAAGAAACATAGCCAGTAAGCCCAAAGGAAAAAAGGCAGCTTTGGGACATGGAGTGTACCTTCCCTTGGGTAGAACAACAGAGAAGAGAAGAAGGAGGAGGAGGAGAGGAGCTACTACTTACACACTCATAGGTTGTGCTTGTCCTTCATTCTCAAAGAGGACCATGACATCAAGATGATGACATGACTTGCAGTTGCCTTTATTTGAGTCAGGGAGGGCTGTGCAAGGTCACCAATCTCACTTTCTTCTCCTAAGCCATCTGGGTCCTGTGGCCTGATATTTATCAGGATGACTGGAGATGGCCCAGAATGCAAAGGGAGACCCTGGCCCTTTCAGGCTTAACTCTTATCACATTTTCTTTTTGTTGCATAAACTCAAACCTCTACAGCCATATACAGTTATGGGAAACACATATAGTGAGAATAAATTAAACTCACTTGATTCCATTCCTTTCTTTGTTACTATCTTTGATAAATCATTGGTTCTCTCTGGCCTCAGTATCTTTGTACCATGAACTCTAAGGTCTTTCTAATTTTAGATTATTTTTACTATGATTATGACTACAATTAAAGCTACTACTACTACAAAAACAGTATGACTGATTACAATCGATATCTATAGAGGGCTTTAAGTTGTTTTTTAAGACATGATGCAGAAATGTTCTCATCTGAATGTCACAAAAACTCTGTTGTAGTGAGTGTTGGAGCTAGTTCAAATCAGAGTGCCAAATGCACCATTTTCAGTGTATTTACACCTCAGAAATGAGCAAACACTAAAAATCAGTATTTGGTTTATTATTTTTTGATTGTCTATCGTGAAGAAGATGATATGGAAAATGTTAGCAATGAAGATTTAAATATATTTCATGTGAATATATGTGTGTATTTATATATGTGCCTATATGTATACACATGTAACCATTTGATAAACATTTACTAACACAATTCTGCCTATAAGGTAGGTGAAAAAGTTAATATTCTCATTCTACACATGAGCAAATCAAGACTCCATGAAGTTAAATCACTTACAAATTTGTTACACTGGGTATAATATTTGAAACCTTTTGTGGTCCAGCATTCTATCCACTATTCCATGATGCTACTCAGTCAAGGTTTCTTAAATTCAGATCCATAACTTCAGGATGTCAATGATTTTGGATGGGAAAAATACATATTTATTTGCAATAAGTTTTAACTGAAATTTAGCTTTTCCTATGATTATAAATGTCAGCAACTGAACATTGTCCTGAGAAGGGGCCAGTAGACTTCATCAAAATAAGTAAAAAAGAATTCCTGATTTGAAAAACAGGTTAGGAATCCCTGCTCTAATAAAATGATACTGGTTCTTATATCCTACACAATGCACTATGTCTCATTACTTTTATTCAGGCTTCATAGTTGTAATTTAATGGTAATAAGTCATATGATCAGCCATTTTACAGTTAATGGTGGCTTTTGCACTGTTGATCACACAGCAGGTGTTTAAAAATGCTAAATAAAATCAATTTAGTTGCCTTTGAAGCCAACTGGGGATTTTGTACATAATATTTTATCAAAAGGACATCACATTTATGAAAAGAATATCACAATCTTATTTTTCCATATAATCTATAAATCTGTTATGTATTCAGAAGAAATTCAATTTTCAGTACTTCATTGATTTTCTCTTATCTTTCACAGTTCTATAAGCACCCCCAACAGATATACTGTGGTATTTCTATTTCCATATCCTTCATATAAATTTCTAGATAACCTCTTGGATTATTAAACCTAGATAATGTAACTAAATCGGAACTAGGTAGTGCAGTGGATAGATCACTGAGCCTGGAGTTCAAATCTTGTCTCAGACACTTACTAGCTATGAGACTCTGGGCAAGTCACTTCACCCTGTTTACCTCAGTTTCTTCTTCTGTAAAATCAACTGGAGAAGGAAATGTCAAACCATTCTAGTATCTTTTCCAAGAGAACCCAATATGGAATCATGAAGTGTTGAACATGGCTGAAATGATTAAACACCCACAATGCTACAAAAACTTCCTTCTGTGGACAGTTAAGGAAGTCCCATTTCAGAAGGAATAGCACTGACAAACATGTATCCTGATGAGACTAACCTAAGTGGAGAAGCCCCTCTACCTATGCCATAGGAGGACAGGGCAAATGATATGGAAGTGTATAACCTAGAGAAGAAAAGATTTAGTCGAGTCATAATAGGATTCCAATATCTGATGGACTGCCAGTTTGAAAAGGGAATGCCCGGGCCTGTTTTGCTGGGTCCTGAGGGCAGAAATGTGAACAGTGGGTGAAATAGGAAAGTGGACTTCAACCAACATCAGGAAAAGCTGCCAGTTACTTACAGCACTGTGACTGCTAGCCACTAAGTTTCCCATTGTTTATGCTCTTGAAACAGATGTTAGATGACTACTTGTAAAAGGTTTTCGAATGGACGCAGTTCATGATCTGAATGATAGTTGCTATGGAAGATCTCTAAATAGCTTTCTTTTAACCATCACATTTACAGTGTACTTGTAGCACTTGCATTATTTCAACAAGATAGAAATAATAAAGGAATGATTATTTCAAGTCTAAAACTACCAGATGAACAGCTAGGACATGGACCCTATATAGTACCCTTTCTATCTGTGGTCTGACACTGCTGTCCCAAGATTTTTCCCTCATCTTCTGGAGGAATAATGCTTCAAAGAGCCCTACTGTGAAGCTGAATTAGCTTTAGCTAAGGCCCAGCCTGAGGAGGATGAGGGTTATTCTTTTCTTAAAGAGGTTTTGACTGTAGATTCTTTTAGAATTGATTGGCTAAGGTGGCTGACTCAGTATGTTTGCAGGTCTTCCTGATTTCCTGAGTGCCAAAGCCATGAGGAATTCTAGCTCCCTGTTGGAGGCATATAGCTATAGACTGAGAGTATGGTTGTGTTCAGACAAATAGAAGTATGTTGTCAATTGATATCCTAGGAGGTATAGAAATAGGTTTTAGATCGGAAGTCAGTAAGATCTGGGTTAGAATCCTCCATCAAACATTTACTAACCATAAGATCTTGGAAAAATCACCAACCTTCTTTTAACCTCAGTTTCCTCATCTGTAACATGCAATATCACCTACCTGACATAGTTGTGAGGACCACAATATATGTAAAGTCCTTTACAAGCTTTACAACACTTCTTGTTGCTGTTATCATTGCTGTTTATATTTCTGATGAAGGTATTGGTGTTATTTGTAAAATGGGGCTATAGAGAATATATGAATCTAAAGATTTCTAAGGCTCATTGCAGCTCTATGAGATTTTGAAATATATTATGATTCAGACTAGTTCAGGACCAAAAGTGCTATTTTGAATTGTAAGTATTCTTCTAATAATGTTCTTGATTTTGGAGTGAGACCAAAGGAAAACACATCTGGAAGAAAAACTTGTATGATACCATTTGTAAATGCTATCCTTACTATGACCCTTTCATGGGATATACTTTGAGGACAAAGTCTGAAGATCAGCTTACTGTTTATCTAAATGGCAAGGAGCTGTTATAAAAACCATGTCTCTCCAAGAAACCCTTCATGGATGATTTGATAGTAGGATGTTTAATAGTTTGAATTGCCACAGCAAATATACATGTGAATTTTACAGATAAAAGCAAAGTGAGTCTGAAAATGTTCAGAAATTGAAACATAAGGCATGGCCATTTGATAGCTTGCACAAATCAATAATATGCTTAAAGATAGTTTCTCTGCCAACATATCAGTTCTTATCATTAAATCCCTTCAGTATTACCTTTCATAGCCTTGTCATAGGAATACAATAACATTGTGGAGTTTTGTTATCCTGTTTAAGAGTGTAATAGCTATACTTTTTCAGCAGGTTGGTATTTTTTTCAGCATATAATTTTATAATACATGCCATGATTTTTATGTGCAAGTAAAGATAAGGAAGTGTCCCCTTATTTTCAAGTGCCCTTGAATGCAACTGAAAAACAGGGCAATCCTGAACCTATAATCAGTTGTTTATATTTTTATGATAAAAGAAACATTTTTAACAGTTATTGTAACTGCTAGAGGTTACAATTATTAAGGTTATCTTCTATTAACATTATTCTCTTTTTTAAACCTATCTAAAGTGAAATTAAAGAGGCATCATAGCAAAGTGGGTAGAGTGTTGGAATTTGAGACATGAAGATTTGAGTTTAAATCCAGCCTCTAGATATTTACTAGATATGAAACCTGAACAAATAATCAGGGCTTTAACTCATAAAAAACTATGGTAGTTTTTCCCTATACTAACTGATATCTAGAATGGGTGGAGGGCAGGGGAGAGTAAGGGTAACACGCTGAATCTTTTTCTCCCAACGATGGGTTACATTCTCTACTAATGCTCCCAAATTCCCAGTGCTGACTTTATAAGTCACACTCTAACTTACCCTGAGGTCTCATATTGTGAGCTATTTCTGGCAGATGGTTAGAATATTTGTTGAAAGAGGGAATTCCCGCATTAAATAAAATCACAGATCTTTGATATATTGACTGTCATGAGAATAAGAGAATAAACCTTATTAGAAACAATTAGGAAATAAGTTCCAAAACAATTATTTTTATTCATTCATCTCTGTTTATCGCCTTAGAGGGTATAATAGTCACATGACCTTGGGAAGGTTATTTTTTTCTGAGTTTTCTCATCTATAAAATAGGAATAATCAAAAGATTTGTACCACCAACATCATAGGATAGGTAAGTCTTAAGGAAGTGACTTGGTCAACCTTAAGGTATTTCAATTGCACTATCAATCTCATCACAAAATTCTCAATCCTTTCCATAAGGAGAATCAGTTGATCAACCCATGTTATCCACAATGATGATAAGATAAACCCTAAACTCACATGTCTCCCCCAAAAAAGGGCACCATTAGGTAGTCAAAAGAAAGTTATTGGATGGAAATAGAAAGGCTAAGAATATTTTGATTTTCATCTCTGCTTTGAAAAATTTAAATGTGGTAAAAAATTAAGCTGTTATTGTGTACAGAAAACTGGTTGCTATGATAAAACTCTCTCCTAGCCTTTTTCCTTTTAATGAAATGATCCCTTAGTTCATCTTCTTATTTTAAATCTGGACCCCTCTCATAAGTGTACTTAGTCTTTTTTCTTAGAGATCCTTCTTTAATGATTTTAACTCCCATGAATGCAGTCACCATATTGTATTGTTAATGGAAAGGGAAGATCTTGCCCATACATTAACAGGCCTGTGGGACCTGCTTAAGTCACATGGAAACTTAAGTCACATGAAGCCTGAAGTAGGAGGAATTTGCTGAAAGGTTGGAGCAGAGCTGAGAGGAAGTGAGACAGAGCTGGGAAAAAGAGATGAAGGAAGCAGCTGTCTGGGAGTGAGAGAAGGAATGATTTTGCTTGAGGAAGTTGGTTTGTGGGAAGGCCTGATAATGTATATAGACTTCTTGGTTACTATGATGAATTTCTTTGTTACTCTGATGGATTCGGCTTTTTGGTGTTTGGGTAAATGTCATGGTTTCATCTTTGAGGAAGAGAATTTATATTTTGTGAATTTACCCTGGAAATACTCCTACATATCCATAGTGGCTGCTGTAGTTATTGCATTGGTACTACACATATTTCTATAGATTAGTCTTAAAACTCTGTAGTTTCAATCTTTATCAATAGCTTTATCAATATCAAAAGCTTTTATCAATATCTTCATTTCTCATAATCGCCTAGAGATCCCTATTTAACTATTCTACCAGCATCTCAAACACAATGCTGGACTTATATATGAACTCAGATCTTCAACCCCTACCTAGACTTATCCTTCCCAAATCAGCCTATGCTCCTAGTCACTTAGACTCAAAATTTCAGGATTTTGATTCTGCACTCCCCCTCACTTCCTCCATTCTATCCATTGCTTAAACCCCTTTGATACTACTTATACAATATCTCTCAGGTTGCATCTTTTTCATCTTCTCTGTACTTATACTCCCACTACCCTAGTCCAGGCTCCCACCACCTTTTATTTTAATAGCCTCCAATTGATCTCATCATCATCTCTTTCCATTCTAATCCTTCCCTCCCATAGATACTAAAAATAATCTTCCCATTAGATGATTTTCATCACTCCGTTGTCCTGCTCAAAAATCGAATGACTCCCCAGTGATCATCGAACAAAAAGTAGATTATCTATTCCTTGGCTCCAATCAAGCTTTTCTACCTACTTAATTTTACCTTATACTTTATATTCCAGGTAAATTGGACAGATATTGTCCTATACACTGCCTTCTTTCATTGTTATACATTGGTGTAGAACATCTGCAGACAGGGAATACAGTCTTTTTTCAGTTTCAGGGCAAGACCCTTCCATAAAATATCCTGGCTTTTTTTCTTTCACCTCTGCATCCTGAGATGTCTCTGTCTCTCTGTCTCTCTCTCTGTCTTTCTGTCTCTCTCTCTTACTCTCATACACACCCAGACACACACCCAGACACACATATACACATACACCTCTTAGATTTCCAAATTTCCACAAGAAAACGTTGTCTTTTTTTTCTCTTTGGCTAATATTATATGCTGCCTTGAATTCTATTTATTCATGTTTATGTCATAGTAACTTCTATCATGGTCTATAGTCCTTGGAGGTAGGAGCCTTATTTCTTTTTACATTTGCATCCAGCCATTATCTCAATACAGTAGGATTCTAATAAATGTTTGTTGAATTAAATTAAATTGAAGTGAACTCTGCTATACTACTGAAGATGATTGAAAGTCTAGCTAAAACACAATGGAAATCCTTGTAGAACTTAATGACTTTTGGCTAGATGGAACAATGAATAGAATACCAGTCCTGGAATCAGGAAGACATCTTCCTGAGTTCAAATCTGGCCTCACACACTTCCCCTGTGTCTCTGGGCAAGTCACTCAACCCTCTTTGCTTCAGTTTTATCATCTATAAAATGAGTTGGAAAAGAAGTGACATAACCATTCCAGGATCTTTGCCAAGAAAGTTTCAAAAATGGGGTCACCAAGGATTGGTCATGACTTAAATCATTGAACAGCAATGGAATAAAGTATGTACTTGCTCAACTTCAACTTAAGATATGAATGATTTTGTCCCTTTGAATGCTCTTACTGTTGAAGGAAGATCTTTTTAGCTATTAACACACATGCACAAACACACAGTCTACATCTCTCTATACATGTGTATGTATGTACATATATATAATAATCATACACTCTCTGTATATGTCTATATATATATGTGTGTGTGTTATGTGTATGTAGTCTGCATATATACAGTCTCTATCTATACATACTTATATACATGCATATATACACATACATATACTATGTGTATATGTAGGCATATCTGTATACACACACACACATACACACACACAGTTTATAGTAAACTTTTGATAGCTTCAACCCTTGTTATGCTTGCCCTTGAGCAAATTTAGCTAGACAAGTCTTTAGAAGACAGACCTATATTTAAATCCTTTTCTAGCCTGAAAAAAAAAAAAAAAAACTTACAGAGCTTATGTATCATTGGCATTGAACATTCAAGAACACAGACTCATATATATTTGGGGCCAGAGATCAATTTTACTGAAAGGACACATACATAAACAAGCATTACCACTCAAACACTTTTTAAGTGTATTAGAGACATGCAAACATACTACTATGGGAAAAGAGGGGAAGAGGAAAGAGATAGGAGGATGTCATCTGCATTAGGGTTTAGGGAGGACTTCATGGAGAGGTAGAATTTGTATCATTAATAGTTAGTACAGCACCTGGAGCATAATAGATGCCTAATAATAATAATAACAGCAAACATTTTTATAGGATTGTAAGATTTGTAAAGAGCTTTACAAGATGAGGTGAACGAATAAAATATTCATCAGATAATTATAACAATTCTATGAGGTAGGCACTATTATTAAATGAGAAAATTGATGAGAGACATTAAACATTGTCCAGCATCACATAGCTAATAAGTATTTGAGGTTGGATTTAAATTCAGATAATCCTGATGCCAAACTCATCACTTTCTCCACTACGATGTTTAACTCCCTAATGAGAGCTTGTTGTTTGACCAATTTTTTTTTTTAAATCATGATTTCTTAAACCCTAAAGAAGCCTGTGAGTATATTTCATGGTGACTGTGAATTTGAATGGAGGCAAAAACATAGCTTTATTTTCACCAAGCTGTCTTCCAATATAATATGTATATTTAATTTTATATATTTTATCTTGCTATTCTGAAAAGTTTCAGAATCCTTGAATTGAAAGTGGTAAGATTTCAATAGACAACTCAAAGCAGAGAGACTCTTCCAGGCATGACATACAGTGTCAGTAATTGGTCTGAAGGTGCAAAAGCACAGGATATGTTCAGAATAGAGAGAATAGTCTCTTTACTGGATATAAATACAAAAGGAACATCATCGGATTGGAATGGTAGTCTAGGAGCAAGCATGAAGGTCCTTGACCAAGCAAAACGGGTTTCAAGTTTACTCAGTAATCATTAAAAAATAACATTACATTTTTGAGGAGGGGAGAGTAAGTAGATCTATGCAAAACGAAAGATAGTCTGAATGGTCTAAAGTAGGGATAAGAGTAGAGAAAAAACAGAGATTGTAACAACTGTTGGGGAGCTGCCAAAATTACTCAGGCAGAATCAAATACAGGACTGAACCAGCATGGGAACAGTGGAAATACAGAGAAGATTGATATCAGAGATGGTGCCGTTTAGATAGGACTCCGTAATAGCACAGGCCATAAAAAGGCAAAGGAAAGAGAAGAATCAAAGAGAAGATAAAACAAATGTAAAACTGATCCTGCTTCCAACCTGTGTGACCTTTGTCTCTGTAATCATGTGATCTCTCGCAGTTTAAAGCTTTTCACTAGTGAGAAAGGAATAAGAAATGCATTGTAAACATATAAGCCATAAAATAAAGTAATGAAAATGAGAGTGCTTTGAAATCTGAAGACCTGGAAGGCATTATGATCATTAGGGTATTGCTGATGGGCAATGAATAGATAAATAGATAGGTAGGGTAAGTAGTTAATAGATTCATAGATAAATAGATGATATATTTTAGAAGATAGAAGTAGAAAGACATGCTTTATCTATCTACATGTAAAGCATTATTATGATTTTTGGAAAGATCTAGTGAATCAAGGGGGTATTAATGATCTTTGCTATTTCCCAGATAACGCAGTTCTTAGTATCCACCAATCTTCTGAACACCTAAAGCTGGTAGAGAAGCCAAATATTTCCATTTTCCTGTTGGCATAAAGTTATGTGAGTTTGGGGGTGGTGGTGGTGGTGGGAGGTTCCTATAAGTGCTTGTACTCAAATTAATTGACGTTTCTCAGCAGGAGAATTTTGTTTTGGCACTTTGTTTAAATGTCAGGCCTATCAGGGTGAAACTAATTCTATTTAGTGGTTTCTCAGCTTTATTTTTTGAGAACAGAAAGGGATAATGCCTCTTCTACTTCAATTGTAAACCAAAGCTAGTTGTCCTTTTCTTTTTTCTTCTTTAGAAAGCATGAGGTTAGACAACATGTGGAGGACACACACACACACATACACATGTACACATACATGTAAAATTATTCCATACATATATCTATTTATCAGTTCTTTCTCTGGATGCATTTCTTCGTATGTCTCTTTTAGTTAATTTGGGTATTTATAGTAGACAAAATGACTTATTCACTACAAGTCATTCTTACAACGAAACTGCTTTTACTGTATATGAAGTTCTCTTGATTCTTTGCATCTTACTCTTCAATTACTTCATGCAAGTCTTTCCATGTTCTTTTCCTAAAATAATTGAGCTCCTCATTTCCTATAGCAGTGGTATTCCATCACAATCACAGTCCATAATTTGTTCAGACATTCCCAAATAAATAAACGTACTTGCAACTTCCATTTCTTTGTCAAAGCAAAAAGATCTGCTATAAATATTTTAGAACATATAGATTCTTTTCCTTTTTTCCCTGATCATCTTTGAAAATAAACCAAGTGGGGGTATTGTTGGGTTAAAGGGTATAGGTAGGTTAATAACTCTTTGGGCATCTTTCCAAGTTGCTCTCCAAAAGGGTTGGATCATTTTAAAATTCCATGCACAATTAAAGTGTATCAATATTTCCATATCCTCTCCAACTTTCCCCTTCTATCATTTTAGTCAATTTGTCAACCTTGAGATAACATTTTATATCTATCATTTGACTATCTATCAATAGTGGTTTGCTACATTTTATATGATAAAAATTATTTATATTTGTTCATTGGAAAACTGCATGTTCATTTTTTTTATCATTTATCAGTTGGGAAATGACTCATATTCTTGTAGATTTGGCAAAGTTCTAATTACTATTTGTGAATTTCCTTCCATATTATTTTACTATTTTCCTTCT
Organism: Bettongia penicillata ogilbyi; assembly: GCA_023548195.1. Taxonomy (NCBI): domain Eukaryota; kingdom Metazoa; phylum Chordata; class Mammalia; order Diprotodontia; family Potoroidae; genus Bettongia; species Bettongia penicillata. The sequence goes on from JAJHZJ010000944.1 coordinate 102,921, forward strand.
CACCCTCCCTTTTTATCCACTCTGTTATGTAATATTTTCTCCTTACACTCTTATTCCTTATTTTACTTACCTCTCTAAAATTCCCTCCCTTATCTTCTCCTCCCACCCTTCTAATCTCATTCTATACATGCTTTTAAAAGTCCCTCTTTCACCTTGTTCTCTCAATTTTCTAACCTCCCTAGAAGTTCAGAAGACTTCTCAACTTGTTCAGATGTACACTTTGCTAACACTTCAACCCAGATGAGAGTAAGATTCCAACATTACTAGCCTTTGACCCAATCTTTTCCTCTGTATTAGTTCCTTTTTATGCCCTGTTTTATGAAATAATTACTTCTTTTTACCTTTCCCTACTCAATAATTTTTAGAATCACCCCATCATATACAACTTAGCTACAGTCTTTCTTTCAAAATGCCTTTGTAGTAGGTAAACCAAGATAGAAGAGTAAAAGCAGGGACTCATTTGAGCTCTCCCACAAACTCCTCTAAATACCTCTAAATCGTGACTCAAAACAAATTCCAGAGAGGCAGAACTCAAAAAGACAGATCAAACAAATTTTCCAGTCTAAGACAACTTAGCATAGTGCTGGCCCCAGCAAACCTGAAGCTGTCCTTTGGGAGACTGAATCAGTGACAGCAGTGGTGGTTTCCAGACTTCTCAGCCCACAGATACCCAAGAAAAACTGAAAAGTGAGAAGGAAAGGTCTGTCACACTTAGGTGAGAATAGAACACAGCCCATCACAGATCAATGAAGAGCAGGCCTTGGAAGCCATTGAATGAACTGTAGCAATAGCTGCTCCTGGAGCTCTCACATCACAGACAGTAAGGGTCAGAACAACTGATCAGAAGGATATTACAGACATCTCTTTGCTAGCACTGAGGCAGGACTCAGTTACTTTGCCCATACACAGATCTGGATCACAGTCCTGGATGGCAGACTTGGGGTGAGGAGGAGAACTAGCCCACCAAAGTATGTGGCCACAGTGAAGGGGGGGACCTTTTTCACAGTTTCAGTGTAGAAGAGAGTGCTTGTGGTCTCTCACAGACAAAAGTGCAGTCCAGGACACTAGTAGACACCTCTCCTTGGATCATACCACCTTGGAAAAAATGAAAACTTACAAGGTCTCTGGAAATATTTCTGAAAATAGCTACACAAAATGCTTAAAGCTTGGGACAGTGCACCCTCTACCCTGGAAGTAGAACTCTACTTTAACAAAGAGTTAAAAATAATTTTACCAATAAACTGGGAAAATAAGCAAACAAGAGAAAAAAAATCTAACCAAAGAAAGTCACTATGTTGACAAGGAAGATCAGAACACAAACTCAGAAGAAGATAACAAAGCAAAATCTCCTACATCCAAAGCCTCCAAGCATAATATGAAGTGGGCTCAGTTCCTGGAAGAGCACAAAAAGGATTTTGAAAACCAAGTATGAGAGGGAGAGGAAAAATGGGGAAATGAGGGTGCTTCAAGAAAACCATGGAAAACAAGGTAACAGTTTGGTAAAGAAGACAAACACACACACACACACACACACACACACTGCTGAGAAAAATAACAACTTAATAAGTAGAATTGGCCAAATGGAAAAAGAGACACAAAAATTCACTAAAGGAAAAACAAAACTACATAAAAAGTAGAATTGACCAAATAGAAATGGAGGTATAACAGCTCACTGAAGAAAATAATTCCTTAAAAATTAGAATTGAGTAATTGGAAATTAAGAACTTTATGAGAAATGAAGAAACTATAAAATAAATCCCAAAGAATGAAAAAAAAAAGAATATAATGTGAAATATCTTATTCAAAAAACAACTGATCCAGAAAAAAAATTCATGAGATAATATTTAAAATTATTGACTACCTAAAACCATGAATGAAAAAAGAGCCTACATATCATCTTTCAAGAAATTGTCAAGGAAAACTGACCTTATATTCTAGAACCAGAAGGTAAAAAAAACCCTGAAAAAATCAACAAATCACCTCCTCAAAGCCATCCCAAAATTAAAACTGCCAGGAATATTATGGCCCAACTCTTGAGCTCCCAGGTCAAGGAGAAAATATTGCAAGTAGTCAGAAAGAAACAATTCAAGTATTGTAGAGTCTCAGTCAAGGTGACACAAAATTTAGCAGCTTCTACATTAACATATCAGAGGTCTTGGAATATGACACTCTGGAAGACAAATGAACTGGGATTACATCCAATATTCACCTACTCAGTAAAACTGAGAAAAAGTGGAAATTCAATGAAATACAGAACTTTCAAGCATTCTTGAAGAAAAGATTAGCTCCAAATGGAAAATTTGACTTTTATATACAAGGCTCAAAAGAATTGCAAAAAGGTAAACAAGAAAATGAAATCATAAGGGATTTAAAGGGTTAACCTGTTTACATTCCTGCATGGGAAGATAATACTTTTAACTGCTAAGACTTTCTCATTAGGCATTTATATATATATATATATATATTTATATACATATATATACACACAAACATATATGTATGTATGTATATGTACATATACATACACACAAACATGTTTGTGTGTATATATGTATATAGACAGAGAGCACAGGTGTGAGTTAAATATGAAGGGATGCTATCTAAAAAATGAAATTAAGAGCTGATGAGAAAGGAATGTATTGGGAAAAAATGGAAAGGAAGAGGTAGAATGGGACAAATTATCTCACATAAAAGAGGCAGGAAGAAACTAATATAGTGGGGAAGGTGGAGAGGAAGTTAGGGGGAAGGAGTGAACCTTAGTCTCATCAGAATTGTCTCAAAGAACCAATTAACATACATACACAATTGGGTATAGAAATCTATCTTACCTACAGAAAAGTAGGAGGAAAGGGGTAAAGAAAAAGGGATGGGGGTGATAGAAGGGTGGGCAGATTGGGGGGGAGAGTGGACAGTAAGAAACAAAATACTTTTGAGGAAGGAGAGGATGACAAGAGAGAGAGAATAGAATTAATGGGAAAGACATTAAATAGGAAGGAGGGAAATACAGTTTGCATTAGTAACTGAAAAATAAAATTGAAGCAAGTTTCTCTGATAAAATCTCATTTCTCAAACATACAGAAAACTGAAGCAAATTTATAAAAATAAGAGCCATTTCCCAATTGATATATGATAAAAGATATCAGTTTTCAGATGAAGTAATTAAAACTATTGATAGTCATAAACAAAAACCTGCCTAAATCACTATTGATGGGGAAAATGTACATTAAAACCTCATAGTACTAAATTGACTAAAAGGAGAGAAAAGGAAAATGACAAACAGTGGAGGGGAAGTGGGAAAAACAAGACAATGCACTGCTGGTGGAGTTTGGAACTGATTCAACCATTTTTTTTTATATTAAAGATATTTTCACATTACTCATGTTGTAAAGAAAAATTAGAACCAATGGGAGGAAGCACAAGAAAGAACAAAGAGAGATAGAGAGAGATGGGACAAATAAGATGTTTTGATCTGCATTCAGAAACCATAGTTTTTTTCTGGAGGTGGATAGTATCTTTTATCGTAAGTCTTCAGGAGTTGTCATACATCCTTGCATTACTAAGAATAAGTAAGTCTATTAAAGTTGGCCTTTGCACAATGTGGCTGTTACTGTGTACAACAGTTTTCCAGGTTCTGCTCACTTCACTCAGCATCAGTTCATATAATTCTTTCTAGGTTTGTCTGAAATCTGCCTGTTCATCACTTCTTATAGGAAAATAGTATTCCATTACATTCATATACCAACTTGTTTGGCCATTGGCCAGTTGATGGGCATTCCCTCATTTTCCCAATCTTAGCCACCACACAAAAGCTGCTATAAATATTTTTGTACATGTGGGTCTTTAACCCTATTTCCGTGGTCTCTAGACCTATTATTCCTGGGTCCAAGGTATGCATAGTTATACAGCCCTTTGACCATAGTTTCAAATTGCTCTCCAGAATGGTTGGATCAGTTTACCACTTCACCAACAATGCATAATGTTCTAGTTTTCCCACATCTGCTCCAACATCTATCATTTTTCTTTTTATTTTTCTGTCATGTTAGTCAATCTGATATGTGTGATGTAGTACCTGAGAGTTGTTTTGATTTGCTATTCTCTAATCAATAGTGATTTAGAGCATTTTTTCATATGACTATAGATAGCTTTAATTTCTTCCTCTGAAAACTGTCTGTTCATATTCTTTGACCATTTTTCAACTGGGGAATGACTTGTATTCTTACAAATCTGACTCAGTTCTCTAATTATTTTAGAAATGAGGCTTTTATCTTAGACACTGATTGTAAAAATTGTTTCCCACCTTTCTGCTTTCCTTCTAATCTTAGTGGAATCAGCTTTGTTTGTGCAGAAACTTTTTAATTTAAAGTAATCAAAATTATCCACTTTGCATCTTGTAATGTTCTCTATCTTTTTTGGTCACAAATTTTCTATTCTCCATAAATTGATGTTAGTCTTTAGGAAAGGAGTGACTTTTTTTTAACCTCACTATGTTCCTCTGAATATGACCCCATATCTTCTTTTACATCAAAATAACTATGAATGATCAGTTTCTTTTTTCTTTGCTTACTCATTTTTCATTTGTCTTATAATTTTTCAGCTTCTTGATATTATTATTATTGTTATTAAGTTTTAATACCAGGTTGTGGATAGTATTGTCCTCGGCTTCGGGTCCTGTTATTTTCTGAATTATGTCTAGGTGTTCAACCTCAGGGATAACTCTCTTTCTTCCCTAAGCCCCAGTCCAATCACATTATCCCAAAAATACTCTTCCTCCCTGTAGCACCATATTTACCAGACTTGTGTTCACTTTTCCCAGCCACAACATTAGATGAAGTCTGGTCAGCAAGGCTAGACCTGATATCTAGAAATAGCAGGGGGTCCTTGAGTCATCTGCTGTTTATGAAGAAAAATTCCTGAGGTTTTGAGGAAAAGTTCCTGAAGTGAAATTTCTTGCAGTCTGTTATTGATGAGAAAATTAAGGTGAAATTTCTTGAGGTCTTGTCTGCTTTATTTCAGGGCCTACTATTTGTTGATTCAGTGGAGTATGCCTGGAGATAATTATATTTCATTCAGACCAAACCTCAGCCTCTAGAGTCTTCTCTGAGGTCCTTCCAAATTGTGCTAGGGGTACAACTGCTTTAACCCTTTATTTTTGCTGCTCTACATTCATTTCATGGTGATTTTCTGTCTGTTTGTAGAGGAAATTTGAAGAACTTGGAAAATGTTGACTTACTCTCCCATTTTCTCCAAATACCATTTCAGTTCTCTTTGTGTGTGTTTTCAGTGTAGTATTTCTTCTACTCACAGAGATTTCAACCTCTCAATGACTTTGTATATGGTCTTTGAAAACTGTTGTGATACACACACATATACACACAAACATACCCTGTATGTAATATATGTTATATAAAACTTACATATGTGTTTAATAATAAACACTATATACATATAATACTAATAAATATATATGTTATTCATACAGAAATGTTTCTGCCTCAATTGTGTAAACTTTTTAACTTTCTTGATGAAATTATTAAAATTATTACCTTATTGGACAGTATCAACTTCATAAATGAATTAGCCTAAAGAGATTATCAATAACTATAACTGAAATTCAATCTTAATTTTTGTCATGACCTTTTGGCTCCTCTACATACAGCAAAAAGCAAAATGTGTTTGTCTAATGGAATTAAGAACAAATTTTATTGTAAAATGTTGGCCTTGCTTTTCTCTTCTCTATCACCTTTTTATCTCAAATTCCTCTTTTATTGTATAGAATTAGCATGAAGTAATACAGAAAATTCAGCATATCTTTAGATTCTTCAGAAATTATTTCAGTTTTCCTTTTGTCTTCCAATAAGGAAAAGTTAAAAAAAAAAGTCTGCCTCCTTTTTTTTTTAATGAAACATTATTTCTTTGAGATCTAGGAGAGAAATACATTTAAATTAAGTCCACCTTTATAAAATTTTGAAGTTAATTAAAATTATCATTTGAAATCCCTCCTTCTCCCCACCCCTATCCCCTAACAAGTTTTGGGTTGTTTTTCTTTATTTTTTTTCTTCTGTAGGTTTTCTTTCTTCAAGTAATTTAACGTTGTTTAGACCTATAATTTCAATGGTATGAATTTGTGGAATGTGAAATTCCACAGGGAATTTGTGGTGAAAAATCTTCATCTACCTATACTGACCAGTAACTCTTCTCCAATTTACAATTTTTAAGAGTTGCCTGAGACATGGGAACTTAATGTCATATCCCAGGATCACCTAGCCTATTAGGGTGAAAGATCAGAGTTGACCCCAGGCTTCCTAACTCCAAGGCCAGCTTTCTCATCCTCTAAAAGTCTATTGAAAGTACACTACCACTTAATACCAAACCTCCACTTCAGTAACAGAAATTTTGGTGGCATAAGGGACCTTCTTTTCATTCTCACGTCTCAGTGACTGGTAATATCAATCTCATAAATGAAACTACTCATGTTACTTTTATACCAAGGATAAATGAATCAAATAATTCCTTTGTTTTCAGATAGGTAATCTAATTCTCTTTTTGTTTCGTATCCTTAAGAGATTCCCAACAAAATCTTTATAAGTATTGGGGTAAAATGCAATCTCTTTTTTCTTTTCTTTTCTTTCTTTTTTGATGCAAAGACAATCTCTCTGAGGAAAAATCATGACATTTTTAAACATGTCTAGCAAGGAAATGCATTGGCTTCAAAGCCACCTGTGAATGAAGTGGAAATGAAGAAGCAGCAACCAAATACGTCAAACTTCAATTTGGAATGACCTATTCCAAGTTAAAACACTTGTACTGACTTGATTTATACTATTTTTTTTCACCCAATAGATTTAACTACTAATATAGTGCAATCACAGAATATTAGGCTGGAAAAGGTACCTAAGGTCATCTAATCCAATTTCCATGTGTAATTTATAAATTGAAACTGAGGACTAGAATAGAAAAGGAACAACTAAAAAGTGGTAGAGCTGAGTGGGATTTATTTCCCTGCCTCCCAAATCAGTTCTTACCACTTGAGCATGCTGGTCCCAGAGGCCAGAAATTAGAAACATAATTTAATTACCTTATTTTACCAACTAGGAAACTGAGATCCAGAGAGATGAAATATTTTGCCCAAGATCACCTATCTGAAAGAACTGCCATTCAAACACAGGTCTTCTGACCCCATATCCAGTGGTGTTCCATTTCCTAGTTCCTGTAGGAATTTCTGTAAGTTCTTATTCTTTACTCCCCCACCCCCAAGGAAACAAAATAAAGTAAAAACAAAAAATCATCTACTATTCCTTCTTTTCCTTAATCTACTGATTGTCCTTGGCAGCTGCAAAGGTGGGAGAATTAGGCATTAGGTTTAGTTTCCTTCCCTGCCATCCCTCATGAAGAATAAAAGGTAGCATAAAAGGAAGAATAGGACAGAAAATATTGTGACTTCAGCCATGATAAGGAGGAGAAAGACAATGAGAAGAAGGAGAGGGAAGAAGAGAAGGAAAAGCAGGAGGGCAATAGGGGAACAGAATTTCTCTTCTTCCAGACATATGTATCTGGAAGAAGAGAAATTTGACCTTAAGATTTGAAAAAATATTTTACTAACAACTCTGAGAGGTAGATTGTTTTACTTATCACAGACCACATATGAGAGGAAACAATTTGCACATGATCCTGTTGAGGTCAGGGAACTATAATATTGAGATTTGGGGTGCTTGGATCCAAAAATACTGACATCCCAGTTCCTACCCTAATGAATTCAACCCAAGTCTTCTTTCAGCCAAAGAACAACAGAGTTTATCAAAGATTTGCCATATTAGAGTGACTCTGAAGGAGCCTAAGCATCTGTGTCAGTTGTATTGACAAACCAGTCAGATGGAATCTCAGCTAGACAGAATTAGCACTGGATTGAATCTGAGTACCATCATGGAGATGAGATGGAATTTATATACAGAAAGACTGTGGGAGGTATCTATGGATGGTCTGGTAGTCTGAGGTGATGGGAGGAGGGATTTAAGGAGGATCTTGATGAGGAGTTCCAGGAGGATCTCAGTGGGACTGGGGTAACTGATCAAAGATGGGAAAACAGTTGGAGGCAATCAGAGAAGTATCTGACAATGGAGGGCTGGGGTAGGGGGAAGCCAGTGGGACAGTCCTGAGCTAACAGATAATGGAAGGTCAAACTAGGTTAAGGGTAACAGATTTGGGTATGAAAAGCAGTTTAAGTAGGAATATTCAAGGAGAGTTCAAGGAGGTTCCCAGAGTCTGTACCCCATCAATTCCAAATCAGGTCAATGCTTAAGGTAAGGTTAAAACTCATGTCTCCTCATTAGAGTTCCTTCCTAAGCATTCATATTTATGAATACAATTCTCTGCAAATCCTAAAATAACTCTACCTTTGTGTTTATCTTCGGAATACTCCAGGAAGAAAGGTAAGCTTTGGTATAATCTATTTCTTTCCTTTTGTTTTTTGATTTTTTGTTTTCTTTAAACGAAAGTCAACTAGTTGCTCTGGTTACAGTAAACGAATTTATCTGTGGCAATAAAAGGAGATCCAAATCAGAAATCACATGTGAACCTTTTTTGCAAGCATCAGAAAGAGTAACTGTGCCAAGGGAGTAGGGGTAATTACATAGCCTTTTGGTCAATTTTCTTGAGGGATAAAATGCCATCTTCTTGTATAATAAATAAGACAAAAATTTCAATATTTAAGACTTCACCGAGAGATTTGTCACTAAATAATATTACGCTCATGCTGCCTGTAGGTCAAACTTTTGCCATTGAGGGCATTTATTGTTAAATACTAAAATAAATTAAATAAGTGCTTATGAAGACTGATATTTCTAATCAGAAAATTAAAATGACAATCAAAATATTTGCTTCCTTTGTTTTATTTTATGTTTGGAAATTCTTGGGTAAGTTATAATTGTACAAGATAAAAATAATTATCATATTAGGTTTAGAAATTTGTGACAATCTCATCTTATTGTAGACCACACAGGGAAACTTAATCTCCTTTCAGTGTTTATGTAGGTTAAAGACAACACAGGATTAAAAATTATCTGATGTTATTAGCAGAAATGGAAACTATATCTGGATAGTTTACATATACTTTTCTACCCTCACTATCAGTGAGGAGCCTGGGGTTGATATCTTTTTATAATTGCATCTACTCTCCATTTGACTTAATTTCACAACCTAATAGCTATAATGCCTTCCATTTTCTTCAAACTCACATTCCTAATATAATACTTTGCAAAGGATTAAGTGCACTGCCTAGTTCACTCCAAAAAGTATAAGATCACATGCTGAACAAATGCTTTTCCAAGGAGACAATACACTGCTCTTGAGATGTCAAAACTCAAGATATTTTTTCTGTTTCAAAAAAAAGTTAAAAATTACAATGTGTTATGATCTCTTCACTTAAATTTTCTTCTTTATAAAGTGAATGTCTAGGACTGTAACATCTTTAATACTTCTTTTAGTTTTAATTAATATTCCACTGAGTGAGAATGAGGAATAAAGACAATTCCAGCACTCTTACTCAGGAATTTAATGAATTCCTGATCTCATCCACTCATATATTCCTGACAAATGGTGCAAGTTACAACCAGTCCAGTTTGTGTGCTCTTGGTCAAAACTTTTGGGCCCTAACTGGCTTGAGAAATTAATTGAACACCCTACATATTAATTAGATACTATAGACAAAAGTAGATAATAACATAAGTATTTCCAAAGGTCAGTCATTTTACTAATGTGAATAAAATAAAAAAAAATAAGAGCGTAAGGGGGAAAGAAAAGGTAACAGGGATATGGTGCAAAGAGAAGCTAAAAGAAAATAGTAAAAATAAGATAGAGGGAAATTCACAAATAGTAATTAGTACTTTGTCAAATCTATAAGAACACAAGTCATTCCCCAACTGATAAATTGTCGAAGAATATAAACAGGAAGGTTTTGGATAATGAAATTAAAACAGTGTATAGTAATGAAAAAATACTCTAAATCATTATTGATTAGAGAAATGCAAATTAAAACAATCTTTAGATCTCATTTTGCACCTATCAGATTGGCTAAAATGATGGAAGGGAAAGTATCAAATGTTGGAGAGGATATAGAAAAATTGGGAAATTAATTCATTGTTGGTGGAACTGTGAAATCATCCAACTATTTTGGAGAGCAATCTGGAATTATGTCCAACAAATTATTATATTACCTATATCCTTTGACCCAGTTTTGGAGAATTACTTGTAGTACTGAAAGGTATAAATTGTTTTGCTTTTGATGACAGAACTGATACGTCATAGGCAGGATTTGAACCTTGGTCTTCCTGATGTCATGATAAGCCCTCTATTCACTATGTGAGGCTTCATTTGAGATGAACAGCAGTAAATAGAACTCCTAGAATTAGGGAATGAAATATAATTTAAATACAACCAAAAAAAAAGATTTATCTTATGTCTCCTCTTCAGGGCATCTCTATGGCAGTGGATCCATGATTTTATCGGTGTGTGTACTCCCTTCATTGATATGGATCATAAGCAATATCCATAAATTTGTTGGTCTTTATGACACAGTGTGCCTGAAAAATTCATCATACTGAGGTGAACATGAGGATGAATCTTGAACTTAATTCATATTTATTTGTTGATTTGAATGGAATAAGTTCCTCCCCATGGTCTGTACTCAAAGCAGTTTCATCATCCCTGCCTTAACCCTAGCCTAAGGATACATCTTTTGAGAAGCAAAGGTTGCAGGGACTCATAACACAATGGAGTAGCACTCTACCAAATCCACAAAAATTAGTAGAGTTTCAGTGATTAGGTATTGCCTTGATTAATGTCATTAAATGCCTTTGTATGTAGATGTAGCCTTATATAATCATTTACATTGCCCTATGTGTTGTCTGTAATTTGTTTTCCTGGCATCTTAATAAATCTAATAGAAATTGTCATCATTGTTTAATTAAATCTTATAGCAAAACACATCCCAAAGTTCTGGGTTTATCAACAATTACTGAAATATTTATAAATAACTCATTATATTAATATATAAATCAATAGCTTCTTTTACTGATTCTCCATATGTTTAAAAAAACAGTTATAATAACAAATTATGTGTCATATATAATATGTATAATATATATATATATATAAATTTATTTAATCATATTGGAATTTCTTTGAATTGTAGTATAACATGATATCAAAATTTCACTTCACAGAATTTTAGAGTTGTGCAGTACATGAATCATTTAATCTATCTCTCTAATTTTTTTAAGTAAGACTCAGAACAGTTAAGTGATTTGCCTGAGGTCATATTCAGTGGCAGAACCTTTTTATGTTAGAGGAGAATAGGAAAGTGATTAAGAAATCACATCTAACATATGAATACAGAGTTTGTGTTAGTTGCCACTATATTCCAAAGTGAAATGAATAAAAAATAGAATGTAATCACAAGTCAAATAATTCAAAGGAAAATTCTTAAATTTTAGCAGTATATTAATGATCCTTTCTTCTAAATGTATTTTAAGGATCTACTATGTTCAGCGGTACTATATGAGGTGTTAGGGGAAAATTTGAGAAGTTAATTGAACATTATTATCAAGATTTGAAATGCAGCAACCAATTTTGCCACATTGAAATTTTCTACTATAATAAACATTTGTAAACTATCAATATCAGTATAAAGGTGACAAACATAATAAAAACTACAAAGTAGTTAAAAATGGCTTTCTTGATCTCCCTCTTACTCTTTTTTCTACTTTCTCGATCTGTACCACCAAATTTCCCTTCAGACACTCAATATTCTTCATTGCTTTCAGCTTTCCCTTAATAAAAATTCCATTCATTCAAAAAATTTTATTCAACACACTTCATAATCTCATGTCAGGGCATAGTGCTCCTTGATAATGAAGTATACATGACTAATAACACTCTTCAAAGACCTTTTTTATCACATGGATATTTATTTGCATTGTATATGTATTTTATCCATGAAGTTCTAATAATAAAATATATTTCTATTTCTCTTAGCAAATATAGAAGGGAATTTACTCTAACTCTAAATATGTCATCTGGAAGCACTGAGTCAGGAATCAGGAAGACATGAATTCAAATATAGCCTTGAACACATACTGGCTGCCTGACTTTGGGTAAGTCGCTCAACCTCTGTTTGCCACAGTTTCCTGAAATGGAAATAATAATGGCACTTACGTCTTGGGATTTCTGTGAAGATAAAATGAGATATTCGTAGTAGTCTCTAGCAGAGTACCTGGTACATAGTAGGTGCTAGGTAAAGCCTAATTCCTCTTTCCTTCAACACTTTAAAAATTATACAAATTTTCTAGCAGTTATAGGTCTTATGATATACAGTTAAGATTTATCTATATTGAAAGCACTAGGAAATTTGAATCTGAATGATAAATATGAATCTGATGATTTATATTGAAATGACAAGATGTTATAAGGAAGTCAGATAATTAACAAATTGGTAATTCTAAATTTGTTATAATTAACTATTTCATCTGAAAATCCTCATTTACTAGCTCAGCTAGACCTAAAATGACCACACGATCTTATTACCCCAAACTTAAGATGAACTTTTGGTTCAATGCAGATTTTATATTCAAATGACTAGACAAGCTTCAGAAGTTTTCTTTTTTTTTTTTTTCCTTTCCCAATGGTTCTGTTTTACTTTAATGTATCTATGATGTCATTTATGTGGGTACTCCTTCCAGTGATATGGATCTCACATTTTTCTGACCTATGCTAACATTGTCAATTTCTCCTAAAATTTTTCCATGAGGGTCCACACATTATGTTGCTGTATTTCTAGATTACTTCCTTGGACTTCTTCAGTATAAGCTCATAGGCTCTTTCTTAGTTAGGACTTGCTCTCACTACATGACCAGACAAACACATGCTTTTTTTTTTTGCTCTTAAATCTCATTAATTTAATAATTCATGATGTTTATCCCACAAAATTATTTATTTGAAATATGTTGTGATTGGTAATATCCATTAAACTGTCTCCATTATTTTTGTAACATCTTCAGTTTTAATTTTTTCAGAGACTGTGACAATCCATGACACACTGCTATTCAGCAAAAACCGAAAGACATGCTGCTAAAAAGCAATTGTTGTACACAAAACCACAAGGTTGTTAAAATACAAAGAAATGGACAAACATATTTGTTACTCCTAGAAAGGCATCTCCTTCAGCTCTCCTCTTCTGTCCAATTGGAATATTCTTTTTTTGAGAAAATTCTGCTTACTGAGTCCTGTGCAACCCAGTGGTTCTCTTAATCTATTTGCAGCATGTGTTCAACATATAGAAGTGCTAATGGATGAGCTCTACGGTTTATACATGCAATTTCATGTCACTGTGTGAAATAAAGATGTTTCTCATCTACTTGGCTTCCAAAGTGGATAGTTATACAATATTCTTTAGGAGAACCATTTAGTTCAATGTTCTTGAACTTTTGTCGTCAGTAAAATGACATCTTGCAAACAGGAGCATTTAATAACCTTATGATTAATAGAGAATCACTTCTTCCTTTTGACCTCTGTGCTAGATATCTTACATGTCCAGGGAAAACATTTTGGAGTCATGAATTTCACCCTGAGAACAAACAATATCTGTTATTCCTTCTCAGTTTCAGCAGAGAATTCATAAGTTTAACCTAACATTATTATTCATAGTGTTTTATTTTAAAATGTACTTCTTGTAAATGTGCTATCTATTGTAAAAGAGTCTATTCTATTAACAGAAAGCATTGATTTCTCATTACATGAAAGTATGTATTTTGTTAAGTGAAATTCTCTTCAAGTCTGAAAGAATTGTGTTCATACAAATTTGTCACAGTGTAGAGGTCAGTACATTTCTCACATAGCACTATTGAAGGAGGATAGAGTAAGACTTGCGGAAAATAGTCCTTTGGGGGCCATGGAAGTTTGTCACTTATGTTGCTATAGCAGCCATTCCATTAAATAATTTTCTTTAACTCATGTCTTACAAACATCAGCTCATAGCAAGCAAAATAAATACCACAAATAGTGTAACAAAGAATAAAAACATCAAATTACTTCATCCTTTTGAACCCCTTTATAAAGTAAGATGACATACATGCAAGACTCCTGAGCAGTCAGAAAGGAAAAAAATTAGTTTTCTAGTGTTGTGTTTGAGAATAGCAGAAAATAGAACTCTCTCAGCCTTTAGTGGACCTACTTCAAATATCTCTGTGCCAATTGGAATATTCCTTTTGACAGAATTCTACTTACACAGTCTTGTGCAACCCAGGGATTCTGTTGGTATTCAATCAAAGAGAAAGGTACATAATGCAGAAGCTGTCATCTTCTATGGATCACTGAAAACTCAGAGGACTCCTTGAACATTAAGGAAAGAAATTTTTGTCTTCAGAGCAATTAGTTCAGATTCCATGGCTACAAAGAACCTAATGCACATATTTTATCAAAATGAAACAGAGAAAATATTCAAGTGACAAAGAGACAGCATTCTAAGATCTGATGTATCTATTTTCTTTTAGAATAAATCAAGTTAACCCAATCAGGTTTTTGTACTACTATGCATATTTGGGTACATGTGCATATATACATACATGTATGTATGTTTCTATGTATTTATACATGCATATACATATATCAATTCTTTGCATATATGTATTTTGTCATATTATACACACAAATGCAACAGGGATCTGTAATTTGTATGTGAATGCTAATCCATAAATTCAAAGAAAAAATGTCCTTGTCCATAATCAAAATGCTATAGTTTCTCTATAAATAAATTTATTTATATACTATTTGGCCTTTGACTCATTTCTTTGAATGTTCTTAGACTTGTAAATAAAGCTATCCTGTTTTCTGTAATTTAATGAACATCTTGCTAAATGTTTGAATTAAATTCCTTACTTTAATCTGGTAAGCATTTCTCTTATACACATATACTACATAGTGTCATATTTGCATAAAATCAGTTGTAAAGCCACTGAAGTGATTTTGAATTTTTTCCCAATTATTTGTTATGGATATGAGAATCATGATGTCATCTGAAAAGCTGATATATGTGTCAAAAATCAAATAAATATTATTTGTTTTTATTCAATAAAACTTGTTCTCTTAATTCTTCAAATAATTGTATTTGGATTTTGGAAAAAAAAGAAACATAAAATCTTAATGTACTGAAGCTGTTCATGAGCTTAAACATGCAGATATTCCAGAATAATGATACATGGTAAAAAAAAAAAAAAGTATATTTGTCCCAACATAGGGTTAGTGGTAAACACGCCTAACTAATAAATGTGGTCTTAAAAACAAAACTATGGATCAGACCATTTAGAAAATATTTGCTTTGTGTGTGATGTACATGAATTCAATCGCTACTCCCTTTTCTTGAATTTATTTTAATGTCAAGTTCTTCAGTAACATGGGGGACAGAAGTTCAAAGTCCTTAATCTTTGTGAATTGCCGTTTTGCATCTTTATACTGGAAACATCAATGTTCATTGGTGGGACAATATGTGACTAGAAGAATGTAATTGTAGCAGAGATAACACTGGAAATTAAAGTGATCTGTCAGGAGCCACACATTTGCTTGAGGTCGAAGTCTTATCAGTGTATGTTCAGAAGCCAACTTTGACCTTAATCGAGCAGCGATGGCATGCCTGACAGATAACGCAGAAAAAGCAATCACTTGACATCTCACAGCAGCTGTTTTGACTTTACTGAAGAATATCCTCTTCAATAATGTGAACTGTCAGTGAACGTGGTGTTATTGTTGACCTCTGATTATCATTTTGTTCATTTGAGATGGTTTAAGAGAGTAGTGGAGAGTGACAGAAGCAATACCTGCAGAATCTATCCATACTAGAGTTATAAAATGTAAAATCAGACAAAACAGGAAAAAAAGCTCTGCTGTTATTTTCATAAGATTTTTATTGCCTTTACTTGTGTGAAGTGATCTTCAGAATGGTTACTGCAATGCTTATAATGGTTCATTGTGTTTAACATTTGAAAATATATATATTTTGATGTTTTTTTTACATTATTACATTTTCCTTAGCATATTTTATCCTTCCTCTCTAGGAAAGCTAATCCATATAATAGTATTTATTAAAAGATAAAATAATTAAAAGAAAGAGGAAAATCAGAGTAACTAATCTGAGCCTCAAAAAATCTGAAAACGAGTGAAATGTGCAGCACTTGTGAACCTTCCATCTCTGCAAAAGGATAAAGTAGGAATGTCTTCATATATCTCTTATTTCAAGCTATACTGGTTATTCATAAATTTGATCCATTTTTTTGATGTGTTTGTTTTTTCTATCCATTGGTTTATTCACATATATACTATTTCCTTGCATCTATTAACTTTCACTTTACATCAGATTCATGGTTCTCTGTGTTTATCACATTCATCATTTCTTATAATACAGTAGTAGTATAATTACAATTATATATTATGAATATATAATATAATTATGATACAGTAATGCTCTGCTTCCTCATTTAATAAGCACCTACTTTGTTTCCAATTCTTTCCTATCACAAAAAAGTGTTATTACAAATATTTGGCTGTGTACAAGGATTTTCTTTTTATAAATGGTCTCTTTTTGGTATAGACCTAATAATGGAATCCCTGGGTTAAAGAGTAAGGACTTTTTAATTGATTTATTTGTATAATTCTAAAGCATTTCCAGAATGGGTGTATTTTTTAATAGCTTTACCAACAATGCACTAGTGTACCTATCTTCCCATATCCCTTCCAACATGGAGTATTCCCATCTCTAATCATCACTGCATATTTGTAGGATGTGAGGTGAAATTTTGGGGTTGTTCCAATTTGTATTTTTCTTATTAGTGATTTGGAACATTCTTTTCTGTGACTGTTAAAAGTTTGCAATTGTTCTTTTGCTTGTTCAGATACTTTGCCCACTTATCCTTGAGAGAATGACTTTTGATATAGTCATACAAAAACGCCACCTAATGATCTATCCATCTATCTACATGTCAATTGTATAGATATGTATAAACTGTAAATTCATATATACACACAATATATGTATGCATATTTATGATGTATGTATATATTATATGTATCTGTATATATGTATAAAATATGTTTTGAATATCAAGCTCTTATGAAAAAAATATGATACAAAGTTTCCTTTTCATATCTAACCACTTTTTATCCAAGATTAATCCTTTTTTTAAGTGGGAATTCATTTTACTAACTCTTCTAGGGGGAAAGCTGGTATGTCTATTCTTTACATAATTTTTATATAATTTAAGTTCTGACCACTTGAACCAAAACCACCTGCTCCATGTTCAGTGTCATCTATGCCTTGGATTTCAACTTCTCTATTAAAAAAAAAAGTTCACAAATCAGCTGTGCAATCTGGTTACCTTTTTTCACTTGAAGTGCTTCTTTGCCAAAATTAAATAATACAACACCAGCATTTCCTCTGTAATCTCCATCTGTGGAACTAGCTCCCACATCTATGAAAAGTTTTGCAGTCAAGCCAGAATGTGGAGCAACTCTACTCATAACACCCAGGAAGAGGAGAAATC
>JAJHZJ010000945.1:0-113820 GCA_023548195.1 Bettongia penicillata ogilbyi
GATGGGACTTGAAATTAGACTTTTCTCTGTTTCCCTTTCTATATTCTTCAACCCATTGAGCTAAAATCATTTCTAAAGAAAAGAAAGATTAAAATTCTGTGTAAAACTTTTCCCAGCAATTCCTCTGTGAAAAGGAGGAAGAAAGACATGGTTGATTATTATATAACACTCCAATAGACAATTCAGCCTGATCTCAGTTCTAGTCCATTCCTGTCTTACACCTATCTTTTCTCCTCAAAGGCTTCAATATTTCTGCTTATCTCCATGCATCTCATTCTTACCTCTTTACCCCCAAATTTGGGTACAAGTGTCCCTCAGAAACATTGCATTATAATTGGTTCACCGAAGGGATAGAAGAATCATTGGTATCTTGGATAGTGAGAATCAGTGAAAAAGATAAATTTCCTTGAGATAGAAGAGTAAATATTTAGCAGACTCAAAGTCAGACTAGATTGACAAGAAAAGAATTCTCTATTGCTCTGTTGAGAGTAGGTGTAGATTTTGGAAGAATAGGTTGCATTACAACTAACGAACTATACAAAATGAACCAAAAAAGGGGCTTGATATTAGACTGAGCAGGGAAATAAGAACTGCCCCTACAGATTCTCTTGAAACATTGTATACAAGTCTGTCACACCAGCAGGGAGAATAAGAAATTCACCAAGCCCCAGCTCAGATAAAAGAAAATATACCTCTCACCAGAATGATGACCCCCCCAAACTGCACATTATAAAACAGTAAACAACAATGAATGAGACTATGATAGTGTGTTCATGGACTCCAGAAGCATGGCTAACCTTATATCTACCCTGCTTCTGGTTATTGTCTCCTTGTTTCTTTTTGTCTTTTTGTCAATTCCTCTTGGTTGTCAGATTTATTTTCTGCAAGCTTAATACCTTCCACCTACAGACACCTAATGGTTTAAGCTGGATGTCACCCCCTGTCTGATGTGCTGTGTCACCCCAGTACCTGGCATGATCAAGCTCTGAATGCTGGCTGAGCAAGTGATCTCTTGGTTAGGACCTCCTGTAGCAGGAACAGTTGTCTGTCCAATTTCAGCAGGAAGTAGCTATGAAAGAAGAGACCTTCATCCCCTACCCCAAGATTTTAACCTCCATTCATTCAAGGGAAAATGATGGGGTGCTTGTTCTCAAGCCACACCCTGACATATTTTTATATACTAATTTTCTGTTTTCCCTGTTAGAGTTCTTTTGATACCAGCTGCCTCATTTACCTATATAATGGATATGAAAGATCTTGGGACTGAATATGATGGCAATTTAAATGGCAAAGTCTTTTCAATCTATTAATAGGCCAATGTGACTTGCTTAGGTCACATAGAGCCTGTGGTGGGAGGAGTTTGCTGAACAGGTGAAACAGGAAGTGAGTCCAATTTCGGAAAGAGAGAGCAGGCAGCAATCAATGTGAGTGGGAGAGTCTATTTGTGATTTGTTTAAGGGAACTGGTTTGTGGGAAGACTAAAAGAGGAAAGGCTTGGAATGGCAATGCTCCCTGCATTGTTATTGGATATAGATATCTTTGTTGCTATGGTGGATTTGCCTTTCTGGTGTTGGGGTTCAGTTTTCTGGTGTTTGAATAAATGTCTTGGTTCTATGTTCCATGGGAAGAGTCTGTTGTATTTTGTGATTCTGAAATGTGCTGGCATAGTCATAGCTGCCATAGGTGCTGTGAATATAACATTGCCACTACATCAAGATCAGAAGGAAAAGAGAAAATTGGTAAAAACATTTTACAGACAATTGCTCAGATGAAGGTCTAATATCTCAAATATTAAAGAACTTTGTGAAATTTTTAAGGCTATGAGTCATCCCCCAACTGATAAGTGGTCAAAGGATATGACTAAGTAGTTTTTCAATGAAGAAATCAAAACAATTTTCTAGTTGTATACACATATACATACACATATGTATGTTCTGCATCATTATTGATTCCACCTACCAGATTTGCTAAAATAACTGATGGGGAAAGTGAAAAAATGTTGGAAGGGATATGGAAAAACCGGGACACTAATTCATTCTTAAACTGATCCAACTATTTTGGAGAGCAATTCAGAAATATGATCAAAGAGTTATGGAACTGCCTATGTCCTTTGAATTTCCAAAGATAATTAGTAAAGAAGAAAAAGAAATTACATGTGCTAGTGTGTTTAAAGCAATTCTCTTTGTGGCAGCAAAATAACTGGAAATTTTATGGATGACCATCAATTGGGGAATGATTGAACAAGTTGTGGCCTATGATTCTGATGGAATAGTACTATATCATATGAATTGATGAGGTAAATGATCTTAGAAAAAACATAGATAGACTTGCAAAAAATAATGAGTGAAATGAACAGAACCAAGAGAACACTGTATATAGTAACAACAATATTGTTTTAAGAATGTCTTTGAGAGAATAAGCAATTTTGACTGTTGTAAACACTCAAATTGACTACAAAGAACATGTAAAGAAAGGTGTTATCTGAATCCATAGAAAGAGTTGATAAATAGAAGTATGTAAAGAATAATTTTACATGCACATAGAGACATATACACACGCATACATACATACATACACACACATAGACACACATACCTATTTGTATGTAATGGCAGTCACCTCTAGGGTGGGGGAGAGGGAAAAAAGGAAGAAATTTGCATTATTACTTTATTATATATCTAAAAGGAATAACATGCTATACATAACAGATTTGCAATTTCATGTACTATCATCATTTTTGTTATTTTATATTATAGAAAGGTTTTCAATTCATAAATTAAAAAATTAAAAAGTGTTAGTAATAATTCTTTTATTTAGGGAATTTTGTCAGTGTTTCCCTTAACTTCTTTCTTTTACACACACAAATCTTCCAACAATTTTTCTTTTATTTCCATTGCTTCGACTTCTATTGCCCCATATAAATATGTACATATGGATGACTGATGACTGAGCTAGACAAGAGTCATGTCTGGACAAGCACAGGGCAGATGATAATAGGAGATGAAGAATGATTTTAAAAAAATCAAAGGTAGAGTGGGGATTAGATTTTATAATTCCATAATTCTAGTATCTCATTGACTTCATGGAAAAGATTGGAATAAGAGAACATAAGAAAAAGCAATAAGATCAAAACAAGAGGTTCACAGGGGAATTTGAAAGGGCACTCACAAGAGGCAAGGTTAATATTTTCAGTTGTTTGTGAACATAAAGGAAGCACCCAATTAAATTTCTTTAAAACAACACTCAAACCACAGGGTGATAAAGCAGAGAAAGAACAATGCATATGAACATAGAGGTAGAGGGTGGAAGAACCCAGTAGGGAGGGGAGTACTTTATTAACTCCATCATTGTGAACACCAGAGAAAGTTTGAACATATTCACACACAAACTCATTCAAGATTTGGTGAAAAAGTATAAGAAAACAGAGAAACAAGAGAGGAGAAAGAGAATGATAAAGGAAGTTTATAAGAAAGACTTGAATTGGGGAGGGGAATAGTCAAAATAAACCAATGCTAGAAGGCAGAAAATAAAGGACTGAATTAAAAGAGAACAAGAAATAGGAAGAATAAGTGATCTGAGGCTGGAGAGATTCAAAACACGAAGAGCAGAAGAATAGGGCAGTATCAGTTAAATCACAGGTCATGAGCATTGATCCACTTCCCTTTCTTCAACTAATCTTTGGACAGTGGTCATGAGGGACACACAGAAAGAGTGCTAAAAAGAGGTAATTAATAGAAGGAAAAAGAAATATCAAAATAACCTTAAATGTGATAAAATATTGGAAAACAGAATTCAGCAATATAATGGTTATAAGAAATATGCCTGAAATCACACAGAGATTTAATGAGGAGTATAGTTGATTATATCTTATGTTAATCCAAGGGAGCACATCTGACAAATATAGGGCAACAATAAAAAAAATGGATATGGTTAAAACTAAGAAGTAGGAGAAATTTATTGTGTTTGAAGGATTCATATCAACAGCAATAATTTAGATATACATTAAGTACTTAAAGGAAGTATTTTTAAGTACTTAAATGAAAAAAATAATAAAACACATCAATGAATGATAAAGCCATCATTACTAGGGGCTTGAATATGCCCCTTTCAAATCTCAAAAACAAGTTGGATGAGAAACATAGTATCTGAATGGATTTTTATCAGAGTCAGATATGATAGAACTTTCAAAATTCCTCAATGATAATGAGAAGGAATTTACATATTTCTCAACTTTGTTACACTTGTTCACAAAAAAGATAATATGCTAGAGAATGAAATATATAAAGTATAATTTCTAAGAGAATGTGAAAAACAATAAAATATAAGTGAATAGCCAATAATATTTTTAACATATGTGATATAGAATGTATAGCATAATATAATTTATGTCTTTAATATTCATATACATATGTATTTAATATATGAGATAAAAAATAAATCATAGAAAAGATGTATGTTTCAAAAAATGAGGCAACATAACAGAAATTTTGGAATATAAAGAAATATTTAAGGGAAAATAATAACTTAAATATTTTCAACAATAAAAGACAGAATGACAAGATCAAGTAATTGTGAACAGTAATAATTTTTTTAAAAGATAAAAAATACTAAAAATCAAAGAATAGTTAAATATTTAAAACAAAATGAAACCATTTACTTTGTAGCTAAAACTTCAAACGTTTAAAAAAGATTAATAAAGTTGACAGTTAATTTTCCTATTTAAAAAGACAATGTGAAAAAAACAAATTTCTGAAGCCAAAATATAAAAAAGAGAACATGAAAGGGGTGAAAATTTAAAAAGAAGATTAATTTATTTAAATTTACAAAATTTCTGGATGTAAATACAGATTGAGATATAAAAATTGAAAGTGATGATACCAGAAAAAAATTAAAGTCATCATTGATTTCCTTGAAACATCAAAAAAGACCCCAAAAGATGTCTAAGTGCATTGTATATGAAAAAAAAATTCACGTTACATAAATTTTGCATTAAAGAAGCAAAACACATTATTTTCCTTTAACATGAGGCATCATGATACTAAAACAATGGACACAGAAAGCAGAATAAAAAAAGCATTGAATAATAAACATGATGGATATAACATAATATAATAATAATAGACATGATATAATAAATATAATGCAATATGCAATGCATATAGTTCTGGACATGGAATCAAAACATAGTTAGAAATACTGCTTCACACACTTACTGTGTGATATTGGGCAAGTTCTTTTGAGCCCCTCAGTTTCTTTTTTCATCTATAAAGTGTGGAGGTTGAGGTAAAGATGCCTCTCTATCCCTTCTAGTTCTAAAATTATGGTATGTAAATATCTCTAATGAGTATCAATGGAAGATGAAATAAATATTTGTGAGTATGACAAAGCAACATAGTAGAAATATTTATTATAGTCAGATTTATCAGGAATGCAGAATTCATTTAACATTAGGAAATATAAACATAATAGATCATATTCATAAAAATATTCAAAAATCCAATCTATAAATACATAAATAAATGCAGAAAAACTTTTGACAAAATGTAACACTCATCTATACTTAATTTTTTTTTTGACTTTATGTAAGTGACTCTATCAGAATTATTGAAACACTAGAAGACTTTCCAATGAGACTAGGGATAAAGTAGCAATAATTATTGTCAGCTCTATTATTTATTCTAGGAACTCTAATTATTGTGAAAACATAAGTAAACATAAAGAAAATAAGGAAATTGTGAAATAATGATGGTGAATCATTACTTACCAATGATAGCATAGATTACATAGATAATTCTCCATATTAAACTAAAATAATTGATATAATAACTTCAGTATTGTAGAAGGATATGGAATAAACCAAAATAAATCATTTACTTTTCTTTCTATTACATATCTAAATCAGTAAATACAAAGAGAAAAAAAAATTCTATTCAAAGAAAGCAAATATGTGCAGTTTATCAGAAAGTTAATGTACGCAGGTATATTCATGACATCTGAACACAATGAAAAAACTTTAGACATATGTGAAGACAAATAATTGAAGAAATACTAATTTTCATTCTACTTTATGCCAACAAAACAAATATAATGATACTATTTAAAACATTTAACATCATATGAGTTGAGATAGATAAAATGATAGCAAAATCTATCTGAAGAATATAAGGTCAGGATTCTCATGAGAAACAGTGTCAAATATGTAAGAATGAATGGAACCTTGTTCTGAAACCATATTATAATGTAGGAGTCATCAAAACTATTTGATCTCAGCTAAATAGTAGAAGAGAAAAAAGAACATTAAATAGAACAACTTAAGGAAACAAAATCTAGGAACAATTGAACACCATAACACAGAGTTTAATACATCTAAGGATACCACTTACTGGTGAGTAAGGATCCTATATTTGATTTTTTTAAAAACTGCTTTGTAATTTAGAAAGTAGTACGGCATACATTTGGCCTAAATCAACAAGTTATACTGTACACCAAAGAAAACTAAGTGGATTCGTGATCAAAACATGGAAAGTGTTATCAAAAACAAAATGGAAAAGGAGGTACCTTTTAAAACTATGTGTATGGAGAGATTAATTAAGTAGGAAAGGAATAGGAGTGATCATTGAAAATTAAATGAATAATTTAAATTGCATATGAGTAGAAAAACTTTGCACAAATAAAATTTATGCAGTTAAAAATGGAAGGGAAACACTTAACTGGGAATGGCGAAAAAGTTTTGGTGATTTATTTTTCTTTAAAAGGTCAGATAGTCAAGACAAATAATGAATTCATGTGAATAACAGCCACTCCTCAATAGGTAATTGAACAAAGTATTTGAATAGGCAGCTTTCAAATGAGGAAAGTCATGCCATCAAAAATCATATGCAACTTACTCCAAATCGCTAATGAAAAAACGAAAATTTAAAATAATAAAAACCTGTGATATTGCATGTTATACATACCAGATTGGAAAAGATTGCAAAACAAGAACATGCTAACTGTTGGAAGGATTAGAAGAGGTTAGGCATATTAATATACTGTTGGTGGGACCAGGAATCATTACAAACATTCTGGAAAAAAATGAAAATTATGTGCACAAATTTACTATGCTCTGTATTCTTGATCCAGTGACACCATTAAATTGCAATGCAAATACTCCAATTTGGAACTGAAATCAAAGTTCAATAATACATGTATATCTTTAGACACAGTGCATTGTTAATAGAATGAGATCTTTCCCATCCATCAGTAGGCCTATGTGACCTGCTTAAGTCATGTAAGTCTAAATCACGTAAGTTTAAGTCACATAGAACAGGAAAGGGTGGAGTAGGAAAGCGTGTAGCAGGAAAGGATGTAGCAGGAAGGCTGGAGCAGAGCTGAGAGGAAGTGAGACAGAGTAGGAAGAGCTGGGAAAGAGAGAGGAACCAAGCACCTAGCTATGAGTGAGAGAGGGAGTGATTTTTTCCTTTAGGGAGTTGGTTTGTGGGAAGGCCTGATAATGTGTATAGACTTCTTCCTTATTTTGATGGATTTCTTTGTTATTTTGATGGGTTTGTTTTTTTGGTGTTTGAATAAATGTTTTGGTTCTGACTTCAATGAAGAGAGTCTGTTATGTCTCATGATGCCTTCCTTCCTTCCTTCCTTCCTTCCTTCCTTCCTTCCTTCCTTCCTTCCTTCCTTCCTTCCTTCCTTCCTTCCTTCCTTTCTTTCTTTCTTTCTTTCTTTCTTTCTTTCTTTCTTTCTTTCTTTCTTTCTTTCTTTCTTTCTTTCTTTCTTTCTTTCTTTCTTTCTTCTCTTCCTTCCTTTCCTTTCTTCCTTCCTTCCTTCCATTTTTTGGAACTTGCCTAACAGGAAAATGTGTTTAGCATGATATCACTTTTACTACCATATTGCTTGCATTCTCAATGGTTATCTGTGTGGGCAGAGTGTGGAAAGGTGCTGGTAGGAAAGAGATAACTTGCAACTCAGAATAAAGATTAAATAAAGTAGAAGAGATACCACCAATAGGCCCCAAAGAGAGGGACATATTCAAAATAACACTATTTTTGTTGTTATTGTAGCAAAAACATTGGAAACCAAGCAATTATTGATCAATTGGAAAATAGCTCAATAAATTGTTGTATGAATATAATGAAATATTGCCATTCCATAAGAAATGAAAAATATGACACCCTGAGAAATATGACATGATTTGCATGAAATTATCTAGAGGGAATTGAGCAGATCCAGGAAAATAACAAAGTAGAGGAAAATAAATTTGGAAAACAACAAAATTCTGATCAATGCAATGCTCAATCATGACTTCATAGAGATCATCTTTGTTCCTTCTTAACCACTGGGCTAAGGTTACAGAATAAGAAATTCATTTTCAGACATATTAAATATGCTGATATATTTCTTTGATTCTGCATATTTGTAAGAATGTAGGGTTTCTAACTAGTGTTGAGGAGAAGAGTGGAAGAGAGTGGCAATTAAGATAAAAAATGAAAAAAAAAGAGGTTGATAAAACATTTTAAGCAGACAAAAGAAAATTTAAAAAAATGCAGTAGGGGCAAAAACAGCGCAATGTTGTTAACACCAAATTGTTACCATAAATGTAATATACATTTCTTTAAAAAAAAGCATGCTAAAATGGAAATTAATGCTTTCATATGGTTTTATTTTCGACCCTCATTTTGTGTTCTTTGAGTAATAGAAGGTTTGTTATAGAAGCTAGGTGGCATGGTGGATAGATACCTGGTCCTGGAATCAGAAGGACTCATTTCCCTGTGTTCAACTATGGCCCCCTAGCTGTATGCCCCTACATACTGGGATGTCACTTAAATCTGTTTGTCTCAGTCTCCTCCTGGAGAAGGAGACAATAAAGCACTGCAGTGTCTTTGCCAAGAACTGGAATTGAAAGTGATGGAAACAAACAAAAAAAAGAGGATCATTAAAATGAAATAAGACCAATTCATCAAAAATCTCAGGTAAAAAAATGCAGAAGCAGAAACTACAAACATAGCTAATAATTATTCAGTAAAGAATCTGTGTCTGCAATCTATGTGGGAAGGCATGTAATTAACTGATGGATTTGAAAGCGTATATATTTTGAAGTATCTTTTAAATGAGCACATAACTTATTATTAATTATACTGCAGGTAAACTGATAGAAGAAAACAATATTTTCACACATAGTTAATACCTTCCAGATTGTGATTTTAAGATTCAAATGATAGTTTATCTTTTATATCCTTCCCATGAAGATTTTTTTTCTAAAGCCTATAGTTGATCTCCAAAAGTTCAAAGATTTTAAAATTCTTTTCGTAATTATGTCTATGGGTTTGAGTTATTCTCCTTTTTGTATTAAGTACTTACTATCTGACAGGGCCAGAACTTACACATTAAATATACAGTAGTCTTTGTGAATTATTGTCACTTCACAGGAATTATTTTCATAAATTTGACAGTGTTTTAATTACAGACATTTTTCCCTCCAGTTCATCTAAACATTTCTCTTTAAGACTCTCATTTAGGAAAATATTGATTTGGGCTTCTTTGGAAGCTAAGGGAAATAGACATGCACCTCAAACCGAGTATAAGTTCAACAACTACATGCATTAAAACTTCTTCCTCTGGCCTCACAATTCTTTGGTCCTAAAATGAATAAAATCTACCATTTAGGAGAATGGTTTGTACAAATGTCTCTTGGGGTCTATGTATCATTTTCAAAAAAGTAGGAAGATGGTCTCCAGGTGAGAAAATGTAAGTGTTCATTCAGCATTACTTTTTCTCAGTACTCTGCTATTGTCTCAAAATAATCATCCAAACCTGTTTGAAAGATTTATATTTTCTTCCTATCTTCTAAGTTTGACTTCAAGAATCAAATGTTCAAGCTACCTACTGTGAATCCAATGGCACTGAGACACCTCAAGAAGCATTTTCAAAGGATAACATCCAATTTCTAGCATCAGATGCTAGAAATAAAGACAAAGATAATAAATTCTTTCAAAATAGCTATTTCACACCTCTTTGATTCTTTATTTTTGGCCAGCCTTTAGGTCTTCTGTGCTGTTTTTTCTCTTCAAGAAAATTCAGCTTTCACACTTATTTCTTGGTTTTGTATAAGCACAAAGAATAATTACCTTTGAAAATTTCCCACATGAACTGGCACTATCAGTCCATTTGACACTTTTCACTCTTTACTTTGTGGGTAAGAGGAAAATTAAACCTCATGTCATAGCTACCTTTAGTTCTCTTTTATCAAAATTTGGTAGGAACAAAAGGTATGAAGATAGGGTATATTACAGGCAGTTTAGGATGGAGGGAAGGTGAACAAACAGGAAAGAGGGCATGAATGTAACATTCTTCTTTAGATTTTAGTAATAGATTCATTTTGTGGATTAATAGAGGTCACCAGTCTCTAAGGTTGTCAATTCAATGCTATTAATGAAGGCTAAATTCATGTAAAATGTGAAAAGGGAAAAAGAAAAGCAATAAAAATTTAGTCCCTAGTGTGAATAAAACAAAATGCCAGATCCCCATCCGGTCTGATCCCTCTTTGACAGAAATACTAGTAACCTTTTATTCCAGCTTTTAGTCTAGTCATTATCTGACTTTCAATTGACAAATTGACTTCTTTGGAGCTCCCAACTGAAAATAGGGAAGTTCATGAAAGTTCATGGAACCTTAGAAATTATGATCAGTGTCATTACATGCCTGATACCAGACAATTTTCATTATTTCTAGAAATGCCATTAGTTCTGCAAAAATAAAAATAAAACAACAAAAACTTGGCTCTGCTGTGTGTTTGTGTTTGTGTGTAGGTCAAGAAATTGTATGCTATAAATCCACATAACACAACACTTTTTTTCTTTGTGTCATAAGATGCTGGTAAATTCCAAATTTCATGATCATTAGCTATGCTCTTGCACGTGCCTATTTTATGGAAAGGAAAAGGAGGATATGCTATATATAAAATAATGAAGGGTCCTCCAAAACAATTTTCTTGAGTACCTAATGTATTCTTCAATTGTCTTTAAACATAAAAAATACAATAACAGTTCTATATTCAACACTTCTATTGAAAATAGCTAATTAAGTTTAGCCCAATATAACCCACACACTAATGCACACACACTAACGCACACACACACGCACACACACACACAAACACACACAGATTTTATGTGGTTACTTACTATCACGGCGTCCAAATGATTTCAGTTTCTGGAAGACCGTGTTGGTAATAGGCAACCTCTGGAAAGCCTGACCAAACTGGAAAGTTTCTGAATATAGTACCAGTGAGAGTCTATTGGATGAAAATTAGTCCAGTCAGGTAAGTACAGTCTCATTCTCAGAAAGTTGGATGCTAGATGATGGATATTTTTGGACATATCATCTCAAAAGGCATTCAGATAGTGCTCCAAATGGCTTATGTTTAGTATCATCCCTCCAAGAGTTGCTTATTTGATACAAAATAACCTTTTACAGTGACAAATACTTTCCCACCTTTTTTTTGAATAGAAAATTCTATGAAAATAACAGATCTAAATTTTTGCCATCTAATCTATCAGTTTATCTGTCTATCTATCTATCTATCTATCTATCTATCTAATTTATGTCAGAATCTTGGATGATCGTCATTTCTTGAAACAGAACATCCTAGGTGTAATTGTTTTAGCTTAGAAAATTCTGGAAAAGTTCAAAACAAAATGCATTCATTGTGTCCCGTGATCATTTTGCTTTTGGAATTCCTGACTGCAAATAGCCTCTTGACAATTTGTTTAGAAGAAGGAAACCAGATATAATTTAGGTATATATTAGTGGGCCAAATGGTTAGCTGTATTCTTAATATTTGTATTACCATTCCATGAAATTCGATTATAAATAAATTGTACTCAAGAGAACTCACCCCCTGAGTTCTAGGGAGTGAAGACCAAATGACTGAGTAAAGACAAGATGTCACCTGATCTCGCAGTCAAACCCCTCCAAACACATTTAGAAATGACTCTAAACAAATTCTAGAGCAGGAGAACACACACAAAAATGGAATTAAACAATTTTCCAGTCCAAGACAACTTGGAACTTCTGTAGGAATGGTCTGTTGCACCAAGGTGAGATTGGAGACCAGTCCAGAACAGGCCACACCAACAAAGACCTTGCCCCATCAAACTAGGAGCAGTCCTCAGGGCAACTGACTCAGTGTCAGCAACATTGTTTTCTAGACTTTTCAGGCCACAGATGCCAAGAAAATTTAGGAGGACAATAGGAAAGGTCTGGGTGACACACCTGGGTCACAGTGGAGTGACATGTAACTCATAAGACCTTTCTCATCGTTAAGGAAGTTAGAAAGAATATATATAGATAGAGGTCACAGAAGTGAGTTGAATACAAAGGCATGATATCTAAAAAACAAAATTAAGGAGTGAGAAAGGAATGTATTGGGAGAAAGAGAAAAGGAGAGGTAGAATGGCATAAATTATCTCATGTAAAAGAGGCAATTAAAAGCTTCTACAGTGGCAGGGAAGAGAAGAGAGATGAGGGGGAGTGAGTGGACAATAAAAGACGAATACACACACCCTACAGGAAAGTAAGAAGGTAAGATGATAAGAAAAGATCGGGGAAAGAGATAGAGGGGAGGGCAGATTGGGGGAGGGGTAGTCAGAAACCAAACGCTTTTGGGGAGATACAGGGTAAAAGGAGGCAAAATCAAATACACAGTGGAGGGGGAATAGGATAGAGGGAAATATAGTTAGCAATAAAAACTGTGGAAAATATTTTGAAACGAGTTTCTCTGATAAAGGCCTCATTTCTCAAACATTTAGAGAAATGAGTCAAATTTATAAAAAAAGAGCCAGTCTCCAATTGATGAATGATGAAATGATATGAACAGTTTTCAGAAGGAGTAATCATGCCTATCTATAGCTACATGAAAGATTACTCTGACTACTGAATGGAGAAATGTAAATTAAAACAATTCTGAGGTACTACATTATACCTATAAAAGATGGAAAAGGTAAATGGCAAATGTTGGAAGGTATGTGGGTGAAATAAGTAAGACTTTAGTGCACTATTGGTAGAGTTGTGAATTGATCCCACCATTCTGTAGAGCAATTAGGAACTATGCTCAAAAGGCTATAAAACCTTGCATACCCTTTTTTCCTATCAATACCACTACTCAAAAGAGAAAAACAAAACAAAACAAAAAAAAAGGAAAAGGACCGATATGTACTAAACTATTTAGCAACTCTTTTCCGTGGCTTAACAATACGATGAGGTGATGTGCCTCAATTGGAGAATGAATAAACAAGTTGTGTATGTGATTATTATGGAATATTATTGTACTATAAGAAATAATGAGCAGCATGCTCTCAGAAAAACCTGGAAAGATTTACACGGGCAGATACAAAGTGAAATTTACTGGGTACAAGGTAATTGCAGTATTGTAACATGATCACCTGTGGATGTCTAAGCTATTTTCAGCAATACCGTCATCCAAGACAACTCTGAAAGACTGAAGATGAAAAAATGCTTTCTTACCCCAGAGAAAGAAATGATGGTGTCTGAATACAGAATGAAGCAACTTTTTAAACTTTCTTTATTGTCTTGAATTTTTTTCATCTATATTGTCTTTCATGACAAGAATCTTATAGCTATATTTTGCATTACTATACATACATAACTTGTATAGAATTGTTTGCCTTCTCAATGAGGAGGGAAAGGGAGAGAATTTGGAATTCAAACTTTTAAAATGAATATTAAAAATTGTTTTTACATGTAACTTGAGAAAATTAAAATGCTAAATAAAAGCTGAAGTAAAAGGGAAAAAAAGAACTTACCCCCATTGCCATTCCAACACAACACATTTCTTTAGTCTCTCAAGGATATATTCCTAGTAGGTTGCCTGGAACTTCTTCCATTACATTGAAACATTTGTCCTGGTCATTTGCACTGGACAATGTACACTGTCCTAGTGCTGAAAGTCTTTTTGCATTAGGGTGACAGGAAATTCTAGGTAGTGTTTTTTTTTTTTTTTTTACAGCTATGCATACACACATATGTCTGTGTGTGTGTGTATTATACACTACACACATATATACCTTTTCTAGTTACATTATTTTTGATTATACATAGAAATGGCAATAATTATGTGGGTTTATTTTATATCTTGCAATTTTGCTGAAATTGTTTAAATTTGTTTAATTGATTTTCTAGAATTTTCTAAGTTTACCATCACATCATCTGCAAAGAGTAAGAGTGTTGCTTCCTCCTTGCCTAGCATTTCTGTGATTTCTTTTTCTTGTTTTATTTCTAAAGTTAGCTTTTCTATTAAGTTATTCAAACATAGTGGTGATAATGGACATCTTTTATTCACTCCCTAATTTTATTAAAAAAGCCTCAAGTTTTTATCTATTGCAGACAATGCTTGCTCTATGGTTTAGGTAGATATTATTTGTCATTTTAAGAAATATTCCATTGATTTCTTTGTTTTGTAGTGTTTTTAATAATAATGGATGACATCATAGGCCTTTTGTGTTTCTACTGATATAATCATGTGATTTTTATTGTTTTTATTAATATGGCCAGTTATGTTGATAATTTTCCTAATATTAAACCAGCTTTGATTCCTGCAATAAATGCCACCTGGTCATAGGATATGATTGTTTTTATATATTGTTGTAGTGTCCTTGCTAGAATTTTTTTTATTTAAACATTTTGCATTGATATTTCTTAAGAGAATTGGTCTATTGTTTTCTTTTTCTGTTTTGATTTGTCTGGTTTTGATATTAAAAACATATTTGTATCATGCAAGCAATTTAGTAGAACTCTTTCTTTCAGTAATTTTTTCAAATAGTTTATCTGCTATTAGGCTTACTTTTACCAGGTATCATATCTTCGATAAGTGTTTGGTATTGTTTAGTTGATTTCAGTTGTTAATTCATCACCTGGGAATTTTTCCTTAGGGAGCTGATTGATGGCTTGTTCAGTTTCCTTTTCTATGATACAGCTACTTAAGTATTCTGTTTCTTCATCTGCTCATCTGGGCAGTTTATAATTATTTTCCCATTTAACTTAGATGGTAAGCTTTACTGGCATATAAGTTGGAAAAAAATGTCTACTATTAATTACTTTAGCTATATTTAATTAGCAGTACGTGCACACTTTTCATTTTTGATACTAGCAATTTTGGTTTTCTTTTTTATTTTTAAAATAAGATTAACCAATTGTTTATCTATTTTATTAGCTTTTTATACAACCAGTTTCTAGTTTTGTGTATTAGTTAAAAAAAATGACCTCTCCACTTTAGAATTTCCATTTTCTTGTTTAAATGGTGATTTCTCTTTTGCTTTTTTCTGACTTTTTTTTCAACTGCATGCCTAATTGCTTGATCTTCTCTTACGTATGTATTTAGAGATATTCATTTCCCCTTAAGTACTACTTTGGCCACATCACACAAATCTTGGAATGATGTTTATTGTTGTCACCCTTTTTGTTATTTCATGATGTGCTCTAGTGGAACCATTTCAAAGATTTCAGTCAGACCATCTCTAATCCAATTATAGTCATTTATTGAGATTGACGCCTCTCATGAGTGGACTAAAGTACCAGCAAGTTCAGAGAAAGTAAAATATTTTTACAGGGAAAAAATGTGATTACATAACAGAATCATGAATATTAAAAAGGCAGGAGGGGTGTGATCAGTAGGGAAGGGTCCCATGGACAGTGGAACTGTTCATGTGATCATGCATCATGCTTACATAAAACACCCATTTGAGGGGCTAAATATGTATGATAGTGATTTTATAATAAGCTTTTCTACATCATAATTTAAATCTAGGTCAGTTCCTTACTATTACTGTGCAGGTATCTACTTAGGGAAAATGTCTTCCATTGTTTTTGGATCCACATCCTGCTTGGGCATCCTAGTGATGCTTCCTTCTGACTGGCTGGATATTGTGGTCCTGTTTGAGACAGATCTGAGATGAAGTTGCGGTTGAGTGTATGGATACATCTGGGAGCAGTGGCGAGCTAGAGACCGTGACTGGAATCCCATCACATGGACACACCTGCTATTCTATAAGAAATATGAGCTCATGAGCATATTGTTGTTGTAGAACAACTCTGTTTTTCTAGTGAACAGTGAAGCATATATGAAGAAATTAGTATATTGAGTGGAGGTGGGGATTAAAGAGGCTCAGTAGGTGCAGTGGACCCGCTGTTCAGTAGGGCCTATAAAGAAGTTAGAATATTGGGACTGGGGGAAGTTTTATTAGGATTCTGTCAATATTATTGATTGTTTCTATCTTCTATTACTGAGTTTTTAATAAGGTTTTAATCTATGCCTTTGAAGAACGTTATTAAATGTGATTTTTAGTACATTATATTCTAAAAATGCTGCATTCAAAATTTATGCTTTTCTGCTTATGTTTTGAAGTTTTTAATGTCCTAATACGTGGTCACTTTTTTTGTGAAGGTGTTATGTAAAGTTGAGAAAAGGTATATTCCTTTTTATTTCCATTTGATTTTCTCCAGAAGTCTATCATATTTAACTTTTCTAAGATTCTATTCATCTCAATGGCTTTCTTCTTATTTATTTTGCAGTGAGAATTTTCTAGCTCTCATAAGGAATGGTAGAGTTACTCCACTAATTTACAATTGCTACTATCTATTACTTCCTGCAATTCATTTAATTTTTATTTTTAAGATGTGAATGTTATGTATTTGGCACATATATGTTTAGCATTTCTAATATTGCAAATACTTCATTATTTGGGTTCCTTTTAGCAAAGTAGTTTCCTTGCTTGTCCTTTTGAATTAGCTCTCTCTACATTATGACCTTTAAAATTTCCATTTTTTAAAATACCTTTTACTTCCCAAGGTCATTTCCTTGATTCTCCCTTTGCCTCATCCCTCTTCTACTTTGCAGTTTACACTTTTAATTTTATTTTCATCCAAACACATCATGGCTAGTATTTTCTACTGGAACCCACTAATCTCAATTTATCAAGGAGTTCAGCATGAGTTTATTCTTTTTTCACCTCATCCATTGCTGCCCATATCCTGGAGGATTTCAACATATTTATAACAATGTCCCACTTCCTCAATTTCCTCAAATCCCATGGCCTTCTCATTCATTACATCTCAGTCATGCATGGAAAATATCATATCCTTGATCTCACTATCAGTCATAAATTTTCCACTTCCCTTATCAAAAACTCTGACTCTCTGTTCATTCTCTCCTGTCATTGCATCTCTTCTTTTGCCTCTTGCCTCCCATGTCTATCTATGTTACAGGCCTTACTCCTGCTCTGATTTTAATTTTCTCACAATATTACCTTAAAAATTAACCAATTCAACTCTATCCTATTTTATATTATAAAATTCTTTACATTTTCCCCTACTGTACCTTATCACTAACCAAATCTCAAACCCTGTTCATTCGAATGATTGTTCTCCTCTTCTCCAACTCATTTGCTGCTAGAAATAATGGAAACAAGTGATTGAACAGAAATAACAACATGTACTGTAAATTTATGTCACTTTCTTTCAACTGGGCCCTCATGATAGTAAAGAAATCTTTTTTCATTTCTTTAATTACTTCTTTATCCCATTCTATACAGAAACTATGTGAAAACTCTTCTTTTAATTCTCCCTAACTTCTCCCAACTCAGCTAAGAGTCTTGCCTTATACTTTATTGAGAAAACTAAGGTCATGTTCAGTGAAGTTCATTTTATTTCTTTCTCTTTGTTTTTAAAATATTTTGACATCCCCCACTGTCTCCTATGTAAATCCAGTCTCTAATAATAAAGTGACCTTTCTTCTTTCCAAAGACGATCCCTCTTCATGTGCCCCTCATCCGGATAACCCTTCATCTTCTCCAGAATTGTGCTCAGTCTTGTTTCTTTTCCTACTCTTCAATCTCTTCTCTCGACTAATGTTTATGATGAAGTAGGGAATCTTAGAGACATGTGTCAACAATTGCTATGCCAGCAGGGAAAAAGGTACCTGTATTTTTGTTTTTACTTCAGTTATTCCCTCTGAATTGAGAGAGAATTATAGATTCATAGTAAAATTCATGATGAATTTTCTTAAGTATTCATAACTGCCATTATGATTCCCTAGTGACCCACAAAATAGAAACCACACAAGCTCTGAACTGGCTTGAATTTCATAACAAAAATTCCAAGCTTACCATAAGAATGAAAATATGTGTTCAAAAATGGAAAGGAAATTCTTTTCATTAACAGAACACAACATTTTTAACTATGTGGTATATACTTTATGAATGTGTTTCTCATTTATAAAGTAAAATTAATTCACATTTATATAATGACTTAAGGTTTCCAGACCTCTTCACATATATTATACTACTTGATCTTAATAAACTTGTAAGTGTTGCAGATAGTACCATCTCCATTTACCAGATAAAGCAATAGCTTGAGATGTTCAAGTGATTTTTCCCAGGGTCACATAAGATAGGACTGGAACTCAAGTTTCTCCTGACTCAAGTAGGACATTCTATTTACTCTGCTATGTTTTTCTGAATGGAATTGGGCTAGATAACCTCAAAGTTCTCTTCTGACTCTAATGTTCTATGTTCCTCGGTATGTATTTTATTGAAGTATGACATGAATATAACGCGTTAATTTTTAGCCTTTTAAGAAGACACAATAGTAATACTGACAATTCAACATGGAACATAATAGTGGCAAAAAGCATCCATCAATATTGATTAATATTTTCATCTCATTATATTCACTTGCTTATAAGGCCATTGAGAGCAAAATATATCTTAATAGTCTTTCTAATATACTAAAAACTAAATTGTGCTGTACAAAGCATTACTTTCAAATGTTGTTAGCACTATGCCATGGATACTGGCAGGCAAAATAGCAGAGTAGAAGGAAGAAGTTTGACAATCTTATCACTTCCTTCTTCTCTCTCTACCTCTAACAATAAAGTTCTCCAAACAGATCCAGAAAATGTGCCAGATTGGATCCTTATGTAGAAATAAAAGAAGTCACAATAATTCATTATCCAGCTCAAGTCATTGTAGATATATAAACTGAGAAATCTGTAGACACCAGAGACAGTGTCTGGTAAGAATCTCAGAGTAAATGGGAGCTCTCCAGCAAAATGAAGAGTCTATAAACCAAATTTAGAGGAAGTCCCAGACCTATATGATACAACCAAGTGCAGGGTAAAGGAATAAGTGTCAGCTGGGTACTGACCGAGTGCTCACATCTTAGGAGCAGAGTAGTAGCTCATTTCTAGCTTCTAGATCAATTTGAAGCTTTGTAGAAGAATAAGGATCAAATTCTAAACCAAAGTGAAGTTTAGAGTTCTGTCACTATAAACCAAATGAGTGTTACAGGTGTATGATAGTGACTGAGGACAGCATTCATCTACTGTTATTCAGACAGAAACCCAGGTCAATACTTTGAAGAGGTAAGAACTCTTCTAAACTGGGATAAGGGCGAAGAGATAAAATAAGTCTAAAACATCTATAACCACAGCTTGAATTTCAAGAAGAGATGAAGCAAGAATTTTTAAAAGAGTTACTTTTCTTTAAATAAATCAAATGAGAATTTTAATGGAAAACCACTGAAAAAGAAATGAGAACTTAGGAAGAGGGAATTAGAAACAGGATGAATAGTTTGCATGATAGATATAAAAGTCTTTCCAACCACTAAACTCCATGAAAATCTGATGATTCTATGTTACAAGGTATATTAAAATAAAGTCAAGAGGGTGAAAAATTAGACAAAATCCAAGATATCTGCATCATCAAGGACCCCTGCATACACAAGAGGGCTTGCTGTATAGGTTCTTAGATCTGCTTTTCTAAAAGAAAAGCAACTTTTGAGGAATCAACAATCACTTTAATCAAGCCCATATATCATTCACTTAGTTCAAGGGGAAGTCAGCACCCTAAACTTCAGAGAAAATGCAAAGAGAGAAACAAAGGCCAACTGGCTTCCAACTGTCTGACCATACATAGTATGTACATCGGAGATCAATAGACAGATCCATACAAACATAATTATCAGAGAGAGAGAAACATCAGCATGTGGGTTTTCAAAGCTGGTGGGCTCCTTAGTGGCTGCCTAAAGTCTCATTGGGTCAAAGAAATACTTCTGGTGAATAAGCCCCAAAGTAAAATCTCACCTCAGAGTATTTACACATTTTTCAGAATCAGAGGGTATCACAACCCTAGAGAACCAGTGTCTTATTAGAAAATTAACAAAAAGTTGGGCCTCCACTAATCAAGCTTCCTTTAATGGGAAGGCCCATTAATGAGTGAGAAAGATCTTTAACTCTCATAATTGCTATTATAGTGCCTTATAACAAAACAACTTTCCACCTTCTAGTTTCTTTCATAGCTCTGATTTCTGACTGGCCTATGGAACTAGAGTCAAGAGGGCAAAGCAGAAAAGCCAAAAGATGGCCAGAGAGTGATCTCATCATATAAGCATCACCTAAGGGAAAATTGCTTTTAACATTTAAATGAAAAAGTTAAATATTACTTTTAATTTCCTTGTTCTAAGAGACCTAGACAGCTTTCTTTTAAGATTTTTTTTAATGATAGGATGACACAGATCTTGTTTTAGTCATGGTGATCAGGTAATCTGAATGTATATGCATACCTATATAATGCATGTATGTATATATCCACCATTGAAGGATAATATAATGGCTTAAAATGTATCTCTAATGTAACAGATTATATAATATTTTTTTTTTTGGAATGGAGGGCAGGAGGAGGCAAAGAAGATACTAGTTACTTACAAAGGACCATTTATATATATCACTAAAACTATGGACGGACAGATTGTATGGAAAAGCTACTTTTATATATATAAAATTTATCCTGATATATATATATATATATATATATATATATATATATATATATATATATATAAAATTTATCCTGATATATATATAAAATTTATCCTGACAGCTCTTGTTGAGGATTCTTGATCCTAAGTCCAGCTGGATTCTGGAATTGGGTAACCTCTTCCTGACTTCCTGACACACATATAATAAGAGGAATAAGAAATCATTTGAAGTACATCCCGTGATTCTTTATAGAATACCTCATGAACTACAAAAGGTAACTCGCGTAATCTGATGAGCTAGTCAGGACACATGTGAATAGTTTGTGATAGCAGTCTGAGCAAGAGAGGAAAAATTCTAAGAGTGGACTGGGAATTGATATCCCAGGCCTAAACTAGGAAGGACGACACTAGTTTATGTGGCTTTGAGAGCTGCCCTGCAGCATCCCTCATGCTACGAACAAAGGGACATGAGGAAATAAAAAGGAAAGATATTTATGGGAAATAAGTTTAGATCAGTCAGATACAGTTTTTAACAAAACAATAATAATAATGACAACTAGCATTTATATAGCTCTAGGTTCTTTACAAATATCTTAGCCTCATAACAAACCTCAGAGATAAGTGTTATAGACATCCTCATTTTACAACTGAGGAAACCAAGGCGGAAGTTAAGTGAATTGCCCAAATTCACACCACTTAGCGCCTGAGACTGGATTTGAACTTACTGATACCAGGTCCAGCACTTGATCCACTGCACCACCTAGGTGATCTGTGGAATATACCTAGTTGCATCTACTTTAAGAAAGGCCAAGGAAGGGGAATACAAATTCCATGTTCCTAATTTTTTCTCTGCTTTATTTTTTTTTTGCAATAATCAAAAACAACCCCTCCCAAAAAAAAACCACTTTCCAAACAAATAACTTTCCAACTTTGTTTTTCTATCTGTAGTTTCCCAGGAAAGGGAATGACTTATGCCTTCTAAGGATATGTGAGGGAAACTTTAACAACCTTTTCCTCTTTATATGTATTTTTTCTCTGTCTTAAATGGTCCTTAAAATTTCTTATGTAGGAGAAAAAATCTGCCCTCCTGTGCTGGTCTCCATTAGCTTTCTCTGTTCTCTAATTGGAAAAAAAAACCCACACAATTCCCAGGCACTTGAGCAATTTATGCCCCCTAGTAAGAGAGTCAACTCAAGTTTTACTAGCAAGAGATATAAAAGTTTCCTAGATCATAGAAAGAAAGTTCCGAGACTTTGGTATTTCCCCCCCCCCCTTATTAACCCAGTTATCACTAGTGAAAATTGCTTTACGAAATAATTCCATTTTTTCCTTCCTTTATTGTCCCTGAAGAGAATATATTATTATCACAGCAAAAAAGAAAAAAAAAGATCCAAGGAATCTTTAGGACTAGTGTCTTACCTCAGTGTGAAAGCTGATTCACTGAAATTAATCAAAATTTGTATAAATTGAAAGAAAAATATACATCAGAAGAAGCAGAAAGTATATTCTTATTTCCAGAACTTAGAAACATGGGGAGTTTTCCTCCACAGTATTTTTTAGACAAAGTAACAATGAATGAGAGGTGAAGAAAAGTTAAGTTTGTAGTAAAAAATGTGATATATTTAGTAAAGTTAAGAAAAAAACAGATATGACCTTAAGGGGAGTAATATAAAGATAAGAAATGTATTCTTATTTACGTAGGTTAAGAAAAATGTCATCAAATATTAACATGAAGTTGGGTGAAGGAAATATATTTTAGTATAGTTTAATCTAAAGGTGTCAAGTTAGGCTAGCAGCTATGACTCTTTCCTCTTTTAATTTTGATAGTTTAACAATCATCCATCTTCCTATCCATTCATTATTTCACCTTTTTCCTTATTTTTCAATAATCAAATGATGAAACATCTATTATTTGCAAAAAAAAAAAAGGAGATCAAAGGATAACTAAAATGCAACTTTCACATTCAATCTCAGCAAATTCAATAGATCTACTATGATAATTTTTTCCAATAATCTAATTAAGGACTAAGTAGAATGAACACGTGTGGAAAAGTTGCAATTTGTTGCAGCAGAAGGAATGTTGGCATTACTGAGATTACAAACCTGTCAAAGTGAAGCAGTATTTTTCAAGTTGTAGAAGTCCTGAAGTTGTTTGTTTGTTTCTTTTTCGTTATCTGTGTGCCAGAAATGCTTCCTCTGTGAGTTACTGAAGGATCAAAAGAAGACTCTCTAGGGACTGAGAATATCTCTAGGATAACAATGTTCTTTTGGAATGGTTGTCTAGATGGTTTAACTGTCAGTTTTGTTTTGAAAATTACTGATTTAAAAAAATAAGGACTTTAATAATAACATTTTCATATATATATATGTATATATATATGTATATATATATATATATATATATTTTCAGTATTCAAGATTGATCTCCAAAAGAATTTGAATTTTCTCCCCACCTCTCCCACCCCTACCTAAGGACAGTATGCACCCCATCCTCCCCTTCCTCCCCTCTGTCCTCCCTTCTATCACTGCCCCCTTCTTCTATTTCTTTCCCCTCTCTTTTTCTGTAGGTAAAATAAAAAGAAGATTTATATACCCCATTGCCTGTATATCTTATTTCCCAGTTGCATGCAAAAACAATTTTTAACGTTCATTTTTAAAACTGAGTTCCTTATTCTTTCCCTTCTTCTCTCTCCATCCAGCATCACTGAGAAAGAAAATAATCAGATATGAATCATACATGTGTAGCCATGCAAAACACTTCCATAGCAGTTACATTGCAAAAGACTAACCACACTTCCCTCTGTGCTGCTCTGACCTCTATTTATTCCATTCTCTCCTTTTACCTGCCCCTGCCATAATAGGGTTTGCTTATGATTATCCCTTTCCCCAATTTGCTATCCCTTCTATTGCCTTCTGTCTCCATCCCCTTCCCTCCTGCCTTCTTGCAGGGCAAAACACATTTCCATAATCAATACAGTGTGTGTTATTCCCTCCTTAAGCCAATTCCCATGAGAGTGAGGCTCATTTACTCCCTATCATCTCCATTTCTTCCATTCCATTATAGAAGTTTTTTCTTGCCTTTTTTATGTGAGATGATTTGCTACATTCTACCTCTCCCTATCTCTTACTCCTCATCCATTTCACTCAACAGTAAATATTATTTTTTTAGTTATTCCCCCTTCATATTCAGCTCACTGGGTACTATCTGACTGTGGATACACACACACACATGCACATATATGCACATAAATATGCACATATACATAGACACATAAATATGTGCACATACATTCTTCTCCTCGTTGGTTTTTGCATTTCTTTTGCCATTTGGGTTAGTCTGTTTTTGAAAGTGTTGGTTTTTTGTTTGTTTGTTTGTTTTTTAGCATTTTGGGCTCTCCTTTAACAAGTTGATTTTCTTCCATTGCTTTCATTTCTCTTTCTAATTTTTCCTGAACCTCTCTTACTTGGTTTTAAAAGTCCTTTTTGAGCTCTTCTGTGGCCTGAAATTATTTCACATTTTTGGGGGGAGGCTTTGCATGTAACAATCTTGACCTTGCTATCTTTCTCCAGTTGTATTCTTCATTCTTCCTCTGATTGTCTGCTTTGATCTTTCTCATCTGAAAAGATTGAAGAAAAGACATTTTCACCAAGAAAGTTACCTTCTATAGTCTTATTTTCCCTTTTTTGGGCATTTTCCTAGCCACTACTTGTATTCTGAGCCCTTTGTCAAATGGAGGGTATATTTTCCCAAGCTTCAGAGGTTCTATGTAGCTATCCTCCAAGATATCTCTAGGGATTTGTAAGTTTTCATTATCTCCAAGGTGCCATAGTCAAAGGAGAGGTGTTTACTCCTCTCTTGGTCTGTGCTTACATCTGTGAACAACTATAAACTTTTTCTTCCCTGGAACTGTGATTAGGATTCCCTTTCCACAGCCACCCTGAGCTTCACTGTGCCAGTACTGCTCCTCACTCAAGCATATTCACTCAGGACTGAGAACCACATCAGCTACTCAATTCCCCCAAGGTCTGTCAACTGAGAGCTTCAGAAGTGGCTGCTGTGGCAGTGATTGCAGCTGCCCTGAGACTAGGACTGAGGCCTGGACCAAGCTTCTCTCTCACTCAGGTGAAAGAACTTTCTCACTGACCTTTGATGCTGTCTTTGGCGTTTTGGGGTTGAGAAACCTAGAGACCTGCAGCAGCTGTCCATGATTCAGCAACCTGAAACCTGCTCCAGTCCTGTCTGTGCCATGCATCCCCACATTACACTGTGCTCCCTTCCAAGCCCCAAGTGATAGACCTTTCCTGTTGACTTTTCAGGTTGTCTTGGAGTGGTAATCTGTTACACTGTCACCTCGTATCTTCTGCTGCTCTAGAATTTGTGCAGAATCATTTTCTACAG
Source organism: Bettongia penicillata ogilbyi (assembly GCA_023548195.1). Lineage (NCBI taxonomy): Eukaryota > Metazoa > Chordata > Mammalia > Diprotodontia > Potoroidae > Bettongia > Bettongia penicillata. The sequence continues at coordinate 25,220 of JAJHZJ010000945.1, forward strand.
GTATTTTATGGGCCTTGGTGGTAGAGCTCCTGAAGATCCGTGTTGCTTCTCTGCTATCTTGGTCCTGCCTCTTTAATAATCACTTTTTCATTTCATTGTGGTAGCAATTTATAAAGCATTTTACATATCATCTCATTTGAATTTTGTAACATGCCTTTAAGGAAAATCATGCCAGAATTAATCTATCTATGTCTATACTATCTATGTCTTGATATTAAGAAAGAATAGCTATTTGTTGGGGATGCTATATAGGTAATTCAGTATAGATATGGGTTGGAGAAGATGCCCTATAAAGATCTTTCCTTCTCTAATGTTCTGTAATTCTCCATAAAATTCTAAGCAGTACAGAAGAGATTTGGTCCAGTAGGTTCTTTCCATTTCATGCCCCTTCCTTTCTAGCATTTTGCTTCCCACAGAATGTCATTCCCAGTGCAGGAAATCTCATTTTATTTCTCATTCAAAAGAATTTATCCCTAAGGTTGGTGCCAGATCATTTATTTTTATCTTACCTGGCATTTATGATTTTCATGCTTCCTTCCCTCACTGATCCTACAATCTGGGATGGATAGTATAAATTCAGTTATGTTGCTAACCCTTACAAATCTTGTAATCTGTACCTCCCTCTAAACTATATGGGACATTTCAAAACTCTTAGTGTGGTTTTAATTCTAATAGTTAAAATTCCACTAAGATTTTGGGAAAACCTCTATAATAGAACTTGGCATTTCCATGCAATTAAATATTCCTTATAATGCACAAACACCAATACACCTTACAGAATATTATTGTTTTTTATTCACATATTCAGCATCTCCTTCAGGGTTCATTCCCCATAGACTTACACTCACAGTTTGCAGGATTCATAATAGTTGTGACTATCTCAGAATTCAAAGAGTAACCACAAGGAACTGAATTTCTAGTACTACCACTTATGACCACTTAACTAGTGCATTCTTCATTAAAAAAGAAATATTCATATTGAAATACTTTGATCAAAAGGTTTTTGCTGAGAAAGTTGGGGAAAATATTGACGAATTTTCCCTTACTTGTAGCTTTCTTCTGAGTAAGCCATTCACTCAGTCTCTCAGGATTCATGTCTTTCTAGAATCCATAGAAAACCTTTCTATGCCAAGAAGTGTGTATCAGTTTCTATCCTTTTGACTTCAATCATCTACTACACCTCTGATATAGGCACTAGATATACTGTGCATGTCCAATGTTATTGTTGATTTTCATCATTCAGCTTCTAACACTAATGTGTCCTCTGGTAGGACCTTTGGATCTCTTGAACTCACATGGTCAGCTGAAGATTGCCATCTCAAAATACACTTTTGCCAAAGATGTAGAAATGATAGACCCAAAGAAAGAACATTGGTATGGCAGAGCTTGTGATGGCAGTGGAGAAGGAAACCTCCTCACAGTTCCAAGGCAGAAAAGAGTGCTTGTAGTCACCCACAGACTAGAGCACAGTCTAGAAAAGGAGTAAGCACCTTTCCTTTGATCTTATCACCTTGGAAAAATTGAAAATTTACAAATATCTAGGAGTACTTCTGAAAACAGCTGCACAAATTCTCTGAATATTAGGACAGTACACCCTTGCCACTGAATGCAGTTGTACCTTAACAAAGAGTTAAAAGGTCAAGTAATTGCTATGAGCAAACAGCAGAAAAAAACATTTTAAGCTATAAAATCTTAGTTTGGTGGCAAGGAAGATCAAAACATTCAACCAGAAGAAGACAATAAATTCAAAGTTCCTGTATCTAAAGCCTCAAGAAAAGTATGAATTGTTAAGACCCATAGACAAGCTCAAAAAGCTTTTTGAAATCAAGTAAGAGGAGTAGAGATGGGAAGAGAAAAGGGAAATAGAATGTGGCAAATTATCTCACATAAAAGAGGGCAAGAAAAAGCTTGGACAGTGGAGGGGAAGACGGTGGAGGTGAGAAGAAATGAGTGAACCTTACTCTCATCAGATTTGGCTTAAGGAGGGAATAACATACACACAAAATTGGCTATAAAAATCTCTCTTATCCTATAGAAAAGTAGGGGGAGAGGGAAGCAGAAACGTGGGATGACAGAAGAGAGGGCAAATTGGAGGACAAGGCAATCAGAAGTAAACTCTGAGAAGGGACAGGGTCAAAATAAAAGGGGTGGGCATATAGGACGGAGGGAAATACACTTAGTCTTTCAAATGACTATTTTGGAAGTGTTTTGAATGACTTCAAATGCATAACTTACATCAAATTGTTTGCTGTTTTGGGTGAGGGTGGGTGGAGAAGGAGTACAGGAGAGAATTTGGAACTTAACGTTTTAAAAAAGAGTGATAAAAATAGTTTTTACATGCAATTGAGAAATGTTATACAGATAATGAGGTATAGAAATGTATCTTACCCTACAGAAAAACAGAAAGGGAGGGGATAAAAGAAAGGGAGGAGTGATAGAAGGGAGGGGAGATTGGGAGAAGGGGTAATCTGAGTGCATGGTGTCTTGGGGTTAGGAGGAGGGAAGAGATGGGGAGAAAATTTGAAACTCAAAATCTTGTGGAAGTGAATGCTGAAAACTAAAAATTAATTAATTAAGAGATTACAACTCTTTTAAAAAAACTACATCAGAAAATACCGACTACTCAGAGAAAGTTGACTTCTCAGTGGACAATACAAAGGTAGTAGCCCTTTGTATTTCTCTTCTTTTGATTCTACAGGTGGCATCATGTTACTGAAGAATGGAGTTTTTTCAACCCAAAAGCAGCATTGCTTCTCCCACATAGCAGCTTCAACTGGGACTCAACAAGCAATCAAGCCTGTGCCTTAAGTTATCTCTTCTATTTTGTGTTTCATTGTGTGGTTGAGGAACGATGTTAAAATAGATATGTTCAGGTTTGGAGGAAACCTTGTGAGTTCAAGGTCTCTAGAGATCCTGGGTCCCTTGGTTGGAGAAGATTGACAGTAGGGAGAGTTTCCACATTGAAGAATATGGCCACTGAAAAGTTTAAAGAGATGAACCACTGTCCTAACTTGCCAAAAACATCAACCTGGAGGTAACTATGGATAGTGAAGCACTGAGGAAAGATGTAAACTTATCTTCCCAGCAGTTTTGCATACTGTATCATGTTTTAAGTATAAGCCTCTTGGTAGATTACAGAAATACTTGTTTTATAGTTGCTGCTTGTTCAGTTTTCTATCAATTTGTGTTTGCAGGTCTTATGTGTGTGAAATATTTATTTTGTGTAAAGAAAATAAATATCTATCCTTAAAAAAAAAGACATCAGTCCATCAGCTTTGGAACTGACTGTTGTTTTCCTAGCATGAAACCCCTATTATTGTGAATGAAGGGTGAATATATTACAAGTATATAAGGAGAAAGAAGACTAGATGTTAATCAAATAGTAAAAGACATGTAACTATTATGGAGTCTTAAAGCAGCATTAGTTTTTGGTTTTTTTGTTTTTTTGTTTGTTTTTCCTGAAAGAGAAACTCAGTCTCATGTGAGACTCCAATGATTTTTGAGGTTTTAGAAGGAAGGTGATGCAATTTCCAGAGCCTTCCTAAATATAGTCATATCTCTGTGTTTCTCTTCTAGAATTCCAACTCCTGTAGAAATTATAATGAATACTTTCTCTTAATGTGAATCTGTTTTATATCTCCATGCTGACTGAAGGGTAGGGGAGATCAGGTCTTTGAAATTATATAACTTTGTGATGACATAAAATTCCTGAGACAATTTAGGCTGCAACTCTAATAGAAACAACCATGTGAAAAGTCTGTCACATCTCTGTAATGGTTGGAGAGTCCGTGAAAATATCATACCGATAAACAAGTTCTAAGGAGAGATTTAAAAACAACTGGTTGGGTTTAAGGCAAGACTTCTTGAAGGAGGTGATACTTGAGTTGAGCTGTGAATAAAGTTAGAGAATTCCAAGAGGATCAGTAGATTGTGGAATATATTCCAGGCATGGGTCAGAGGTTATGGGCACAGGCCCATATATGGGAAATTAAATGTAAATTTCAGGAACTGACTCATGGGTCAGTTTGGCTGAAATATAGAGAAACTTAAGAAAAGTAAAATGAAATTTCTGGACTGGTAGTTAGGAACAAGTTTAGGGAGGGTTTTAAATATGTAAACATTATGCATATTTTTAAACATAATAGATTTTACTTAATGTAAAATTTAATACACAAATATTAATATGTAAACATGTAGTAGGTGATTAACTCTCATCTGTAATTCCAAGACACTGTAGCATGCAGAGTCACCATGCCCTAGTAAAACCTTTTCAGCAGATTAGCTAAATCAGGTCTCAAGTAACTAATAGGTTTCAAATCCATTGTTGAGTTTGAGGAATGTCTACCTTAAGCATGTGAAAACTTCCCGTTGCAGAATGGATAGATAAAAATAACGTGTTTCTGCAGTCATTTGGAGTGCTTAGAGTTTGGTCAGACATCAAAGACACCAAAGCCATCATTGAATCCCAGGCCACCACCAGTCATCTTGACTGTTGTCTTGCCACTGGACTTCAATAACTCTGAACGAGAGTGAGTCTGATGACTTTATGCAACTCTGCCTCACACAAATTCAATCCATGTACAAGTCAACACATCATCCTGGGATGCTGTCGATCCTTTTAGAAAATGCAGGAAAAACAACAATATGCTTAATAAATAACAGAAGAGTTATATTTTATCCTAGCTTCAAGAGGGGGCCACTGAAGCTTTTCGTTTTGGAATATTAGTCTGAAAATTGTGTGAAAGATTAAAGAGGAAAAAAAAAAAACTAAGTTACTACAATAGTCCAGACAATAAGTAAAAGCAGTTTGAATTAGGAGTCTGTTTGTGTAAATGGAGAGAAAAGGTCAATTATATATCAAAGATATTATGGAAATAGAACATTTTGCAGCTGATTGGTTATGGTGAGAGATAGAAAGGGAGGAGGATATAAACTTCACAAGAACATGGAGTCCATGATTTTTGTCCTTTAATCCTCAGTATCTATCATTGTGTGTCATAATGTAAGTGCTTATAGGATCATAGATTTAGAGCTGGAAGGGACATTAGACTACTCTCATATTACAGATGTAGAAAATAATCACAGAAAGGTTAAAATAAGCTGCCCATGATCACGCAGCAAGTGCCTGAGGTAGGATTTCAACCTAGATTTCCTTACTCCAAATTCAGTTCGCTATCCACGAAGCCATAAGATTTTCTGAATTGCATGATTCTGAGATTATGAACCTGAGCAACTGGAAGAATGTTGTAATGACCTCAAGAGTAATAGGAAAGTTAGGTAGAGAGATGGCTTTGGAAAGAGTGATAGTGTTTTTACATTTTACTATCATATGAGACTTAAAAAAATTAACAAGAATTTAAATTGCATGTTTGTAATTATGTTCAGATAACTCTCCAGACAATTTTCCATAAGTCTTCATCTTCATTAGAAATAAATTTTTCATTGAAAAACAAGAAGACAACAGTTTTTAATTAAAACAGAGCAGATGCATTGTCTATGATATTCATGGAATTTATTTGAATTTATTTAAAAACATGCAGCAGCAGAACAGTAAGTCTATTAAAATCCAAAAAGCAAATAATGATTTAAGATTACTCAAAGGCATCTAGGGTTTTTGCACTACTCTGCTGTTGTTCACAGACATTCTTTGTTGTTAATGGACCATTTGCTAGCCACTTAGTTTTTTTTTCCTTCTAGATAATAAACGTGGATGAGTTTATTTTTTAATTTGATCTGTATGTTCAGTTCCCATATTTACTTATATCCTCTCTTTTTGTTTTGTTTTATATAGATATTCAAGATTATTCATTTAGTTTTGTTAAAGATAACTGACTTAAACTATGACTTGAAAGTTGTTGGCAGTCATTGTTTCTCAGCCAGATCATTGATAAGGCAGGTTTATGATTCAAAGGGACATTAGAACAACAATGATGACAACTACTTTTAATTACATGGAATCAGGCTTTTTGAGAATTATTATTGCCTAGCAAAGCATATAGAAATTTCTTAATAAAATTATGGTGAAATTAAATTAATCTATATTCCATGTGACTATCTGTTGACTTTGAGTGCTTCCATATCAAATGCTAGAAATGAAGACTTAAAAATATATTAAAATTTTGCACCTGCAGAATGGGTTTCAGTAATAAGCATTTCAGATTTTCACAGTAATCTTTCTAGTTATGAATATGTAATTCCCATGCAACAGAAGAAACATAGCAGTTGGAGATGGGGTGAATAATTTACTGATTTCAGTGAACTGATTGTGACTAAGCAAAGCTTTCTATTCTGTGCACATTCTGTTTAATTGCAGATCTCAATTCTGTCCCTAATTCTTAGTGTTCAATTAAGATATTTCTGACAATAGCCCTTTTGCCTTTTTATCTTTTTGGGGGTACAGGCCTAGCAGTGGAATTGCTAGAAGAAAGGGTATGCGTGGTTTTATAACACTTTGTGCATAATTCCAATTTGCCATACAGAATGGTTGAATCAGTTCATAACTGCTCCAACAGTGCATTAGTGTAATTAGCTTTTGTAATTTTTTTTAAACTTTGAAGTTCAAATTCTTTCCTTCCCTCCTGCCCCAACCCACCTATTGAGGAGATTAGCTATATGATACTTATTACACCTGTGAAGCCATGGGAAATGCCTTTCAATATTTTTTTCATTTTATTTTAATTTACTTTTCCCCAGTTAGTTGTATGAACAATTTTTACCATGCATTTTTAAAATATTGAGTGCTAAATTGTCTCTCTTCGTAACTCCCCTCCCTCATTGAAAAGGCAAGTAATTCAATATAGGTTACACATATACATAATCCTACAAAACATTTCCATAAATCATGCAGTGAAAGAAAATATAGACCAAAAGAAAAACCCTGAAGGAAAATAAAGAAAGTAAAAAAGTTATGCTTCAATCTGTATTCAGACATAGTTCTTTCTCTGGGTTAGGATAACATTTTTCATCGTAAGTCCTTCTGAGTTGTCTTATATCATTTTATTGCTTAGAATATTGAACTCACTTGTAGCTGAGCATTGCAATATATTGCTCTTACTTTGTTAACAGTATATTTTGCTTTGCATCAGCTCATGCTTCTTTGATAGCATGCCACTCAGTATTTCTTACAGCACAATAGCCTTATACTACAACCACATGCCGCAGCTTCTTCAGACTTTCTGCAATTGATGGCATGCCTTGAATTTCAAGTTCATTGCCATGTGAAAAGAGTTGTTAAAAATATTTTTGTACATATATGCCCTATTCCTTTTTTATCTTTTTTGAGGTATAGACCTAGTAGTGGAATTGCTAGGACAAAGAGTACGCACGGTTTTATAACACTTTGTGCATAGTTCCAATTTGCCATACAGAATGGTTGAATCAGTTCATAACTGCTCCAACAGTGCATTAGTGTCCCATTTCCCCCACATCACATCTACCATTTGCCATTTTCCTTTGCTGCCCTATTATCCAGTATAATAGATTTGAGACAGTACATGAGGATTGTTTAAATTAGCGTTTCTCCATTCAATAGTGAGGTAGAGAATTTTTTCAATTAGTTACACTAGTGTTAGTTACTTCACACATTTTGATCACTTATCAATCGGGGAATGATTTTTTTTTTATAAATTTACCTCACTTCTTTGTGTGTTTGAGAAGTGCCACCTTTATCAGACCAACTTGCTTCAAAATTCTTTTCACATTTAGTATTGTTAACTGCATTTCCCTCCATCCTATTCCCCCATTTATTCTTTCTCCCTCTCCTGTACCCTATCCGTCCTCAAAAAGGTTTTGCTTCTGATTATCCTCTCTCCTAATTTGCCCTCACATTCAATACTTCCCACTTTCTTATACTCTTCTCATCCTACTTCCCTGCCCGGTAATATAGATTTCTATACCCAAGTAAATGTGTATGATATTTTCCATTTGAGCTAATTCTGGTTCACTCACTCCCCTTTATCTCCCTCCTCTTCCCCTCCATTGTAAAAGAGTTTTCTTGCCTATTATACCTGAGATAATTTAACCAATCTACTGCATTTCTTCCCCTCTCACACTCCTTATTTTTTACTTTTCAAAGGTTTCATCTCTTCATAATCAAGTTACACCCATGACCTGTGTGTGTGTGTGTGTGTGTGTGTGTGTGTGTGTGTGCGCGTGCGTGTATGTATCTGCTTTAATAATGAAAAAGTTCTTATGGGTTATAAGTATCATCTTGTAAGAATGTAAGCAGTTTAACCTTAAGTCCCTTTCAATTTCCCTTTTCTGTTTACCTTTTTATTCTTCTCTGGAATCTTGTACTTGAAAATTAAATTTTCTATTCAACTCCTTTTTTTCTATCAAGAACACTAGAAAGTGCTCTATTTCACTGAACAGCCATTTTATTTCTCCAAAGGATTATACTTGGTTTTGATGGGTATGTGTAATCAAAGTTCCTTTAGTTCCTCCAGAATATACTATTTCAAGCCCTCTGATTCTTTAAGGTAGAAATTGCTAAATCTTGTATTATCCTGACCATGGCTTCATGATAGTTGAATTGTTTCTTTCTGGCTGCTTGTGATATTTTACCTTTTCTCTGGGAGGTCTGCTATTTGGCTATAATATTCCTTGGAATATTCTTTTTGGGATTTCTTTCCTGAGTTGATTGGTGAATTCTTTAAATTTCTGTTTTGCCATCTAGCTCTAGAATATCAATGTAATTTTCTTTGATAGCTTCTTGAAATATGATGTCCAAGCTCTTATTTGATCATTACTTTCAGGTAATGCAATAATTTTTAAATGACCTCTCCTGGATCTATTTTCCATTGATATATTTTACCTTGTCTTCTCTCTTTTCATTCCTGTAGTTTGTTTTTTTTGTTTCTTGATTTTGCATAAAGTAATTAACTTCTATTTGCTTGATTCTAATTTTTAAACAACTATCTTATCTTCTGCAGTGAGCTTTTGCACTTTCTTTTAGATTTGACTAATTCTGCTCTTTTCAAATTAATTAATTATTTTAAAATTTTATTTATTTAACTTTTTACATACATTTTCACAAAATTTTGAGTTCCAATTTTTCTCCCCATTTGTCCCCTCCTGCCACCCCAATACACCAAGCATTATAATTTCCCCTATCACCAATCTGCCCTCTCTTCTATCATCCTTCCCCTCCCTTGTCCTCATCTTCTTTTTTGTCCCGTAGGGCCAGATAGATTTCTATTCCCCATTAACTGTATTTCTTATTTCCTAGTAGCAAGAACAATACGTGACACTTGTTCCTGAAGCTTTGAGTTCCAACTTCTCCCATCCCGCCCTCCCCAGCCATTCCATTAGGGAAGGCAGGCAATTCAATAAAAGCCATATCTGTGTAGTTTTGCAAATGACTTCGATAATAGTCGTGTTGTGTGAGACTAACTATATTTCCCTTCATCTTTTCCTGCCCCCCCATTGTTTCTATTCTCTCTCTTGATCCTGTCCCTCCCCGAGGGTTGACTTCAAGTTGCTCCCTCCTCCCGTTGCCCTCCCTTCCATCATCCCCCTACCCTGCTTATCCCCTTTTAACGCAATTTCCTGTATTGTGAGATAGGTTTTCATACCAAAATAAGTGGGCATTTTATTCCTTCCTTAAATCGAATGTGATGAGAGTAAACTTCATGTTTTTCTACCACGTCCCCTCTTTTTCCCTCCACCAAAAAGTCTCCTGCCTGTTTCTTCTATGAGAGATAATTTGCCCCATTCCATTTCTCCCTCTCTCCTCCCAATGCATTTCTCTCTCACTGCTTGACTTCATTTTTTTTAAAGATATGATCCCATCGTGTTCAATTCACTCTGTGCTCTCTGTCTCTGTGTATGCGTGCACGTGTGTATGTGTGTGTGTGTGTGTGTGTGTGTGTGTGTGTGTAATCACACCAACTACCCAGATACTGAGAAGTTTCAAGAGTTACAAATATTGTCTTTTCGTTTCGGAATGTAAAGAGTTCAACTTTGGTAAGACCCTTATGACTTCTCTTTGCTGTTTACGTTTTCATGCTTCTTTTCATTCTTGTGTTTAAAAGTCAAATTTTCTTTTCAACTCTGGTCTTTTCATCAAGAATGCTTGAAAGTCCTCTATTTCATTGAAAGACCATTTTTTCCCCTAAAGTATTATAATCACTTTTTCTGGGTAGGTGATTCTTGGCTTTAGTCTTAGTTCCTTTGAATTCTGGAATATCCGATTCCATACCCTTCTAATCCCTTAGAAGCTGCTAGATCTTGTGTTATCCTGATGGTATTTCCACAATATTGGAATTATTTCTTTCTAGGTGCTTGAAACATTTTCTTTTTTTTTAACTTATGTATTTAACTTTTTACATTCATTTTCACAAAATTTTGGGTTCCAAATTTTCTTCCCATTTATCCCCTCCCCCCACCCCAATACACTGAGCATTCTAATTTTCCCTATCACCAATCTGCCCTCTCTTCTATTATCCCTCCTTTCTCTTGTCCCCATCTTCTCTTTTGTTCTCTAGGGCCAGATGACTTTCTATTCCCCATTAACTGTATTTCTTATTTCCTAGTAACAAGAACAATTCTCAACAGTTGTTTCTAAAACTTTGAGTTTCAAATTCTCCCCATCCTTCCCTCCCCACCCATTCCCTTTGGGAAGGCAGGCAATTCGATATAGGCCATATCTGTGTAGTTTTGCAAATGACTTTGATAAGTCGTGTTGTATAAGACTAACTGTATTTCCCTCCATCCTATTCTGCCCCCCATTGTTTCTATTCTGTCCTTTATTTATTTATTTATTTACTTACTTATTTATTTATTCATTTATTCATTTATTTATTTATTTGTTTGTTTGTTTGTTTGTTTGTTTGTTTAGCTTTTTACATTCATTTTCACAGATTTTTGGGTTCCAAATTTTCTCCCCTTTTCTCCCCTCCCCCCACCCCAATACCCCAAGCAATCTAATTTTCCCTATCTCCAATCTGTCCTCTCTTCTGTCATCCCTCCCTTCCCTTGTCTCTATCTTCTCTTTTCTCCTGTAGGGCCAGATGACTTTCTATTCCTCATTAACTGTATGTCTTCTTTCCTAGTTGCAACAACAATACTAAACAATTGTTCCTAAAACTTTGAGTTTCAAATTCTCCCCATCCTTCCCTCCCCATCCATTCCCTTTGGTACGGCAGGCAATTCATTATAGGCCATATCTGTGTAGCTTTGCAAATGACCTTCCTGATAATCGTGTTGTGTAAGACTAACTGAATTGCCATCCCTCCTAACCTGCCCCTCAATGTTTCTCTTCTGTCCTTTGATCCTGTCCCTCCCCAAGTGTTGACTTTCAATTACTCCCTCCTCCCTTTGCCCTCCCTTCCATCATCCCCCCCCCCCAATATCTCCTTCTCCCCCGCTTTCTTATACTGTAAGATAGGTTTTCATACCAAAATGAGTGTGCATTTCACTCCTTCGTTTAGTCAAATGTGATGAGGGTAAACTTTTGTTTGTTTGTTTGTTTTTTCCCTCAGCTCTCCTCTTTTTCCCTCCACTAAAAACATCTCCTACTTGCCTCTTAAATGACATATAGTTACCCCCTTCCATTTCCCCCTCTTTCCTCTCGCTACATTTCTCTCTCACCATTTACCTTAATTTCTTTTAAGGTATGGTCCCATCCTATTCAGTTCAATCTGTGCTCTCTGTCTCTGCATGTGAATGCATGTGTGTATGTGTGTGCATGCGTGTACATGTGTATGTGTGGTCCCACCAACCACCCAGAAACTGAAAAGTTTTAAGAGTTAGAAATATTGTCCTTCCCTGTATGAATGCAAACAGTTCATTTCTGGTAAGTCCCTTAATACTTCTCCTTGCTGTTTACTTTTGCATGCTTCTTCTCATTCTTGTGTTTGAAAGTCAAATTTTCTTTTCAGCTCTGGTCTTTTCATTAAGAATGATTGAAAGTCCTCTGTTTCATTGAAAGACCATATTTTCCCTTGAAGTATTATACTCAGTTTAGCTGGGTAGGTGATTCTTGGTTTCAGTCCTAGTTCCTTTGCCTTCTGGAATATCCTATTCCACGCCCTTCGATCCCTTAATGTAGAAGCTGCTAGATCTTGGGTTATCCTGATTGCATTTCCACAGTACTGGAATTGTTTCTTTCTAGCTGCTTGCAAGATTTTTTCCTTGAGCTGGGAGTTGTGGAATTTGGCCACAATGTTCCTAGGAGTTTCTCTTTTTGGATCTCTTTCAGGTGGTGATCGATGGATTCTTTCAATGCTTATTTTGCCCTCTGGTACTAGAATGTCAGGGCAGTTTTCCTTGATAATTTCATGCAAGACGATGTCTAGGCTCTTTTTTTGATCATGGCTTTCAGGTAGTCCCATAATTTTTAAGTTGTCTCTCCTTGATCTATTTTCCAGGTCAGTTGTTTTTCCCATGAGAAATTTCACATTCTCTTCCATTTTATCGTTCTTTTGGTTTTGTTTGGTGATTTCTTGGTTTCTCATAAAGTCATTAGACTCCATCTGTTCCATTCTAATTTTGAGAGAACTATTAAATTCAGTGAGCTTTTGAGCCTCTTTTTCCATTTGGCTCATTCTGCTTTTGAATGCATTCTTCTCCTCATTGGCTTTTTGAACCTCTTTTGCCAATTGAGTGAGCCTATTTTTCAAGGTGTTAATTTCCTCAGCATTTTTTTGGGTCTCCTTTACCAAGATATTGACCTTTTTTTCATACTCTTCTTGCATCTTTGTCATTTCTCTTCCCAGTCTTTCCTCCACCTGTCTAACTTGCTTTTCAAAATCCTTTTTAAGCTCTTCCAAGGCCTGAGCCCACCCAACACCCCCCTGGGGTGTCTGGGGTACTGAGGCCCCGCCCTCCACATCTTTCCCTGATGGGAAAAATACGTTCTCGTCCTCCCCATCAGATCTGAAGGTTGGGATCATTTGCATTTGTTGGAAAAAACTCTCTAAAGTCTTATTTTTCTTCCCCTTTCTAGGCATTTTCCCAGCCAGTTACTTGACTTCTGAGATTCCTTTCCACCCCCGCCTGGATCCGCCCAGCTAGTGCTTTGCCTCTGAGATTCAAATGCGCTTTCCCGCGGCAAGCTTTAGTTCTGGCGCAGGGGTGGGGGCAGGGCCGCCTCCTAAGCCTGGGCCCTCAGGGGCTTTCTGCAGAGACTTTCAGGACCGGAGCGGGTGGGGGCGGGGTTGGGGGGTCCCCGCCTGCTGTGCTCAGCTCCCTTGGGGGTTTTATTCAGAGGCGTTCAGCAGTAGAGCAGGGTGGGGGCAGGGCCGTCTCCCCTGCTCGGCTCCCTCAGGTTGGAAAGACCTTCAGTATTGAAGATCCTACCTGTTGCTGGGGGATTCCTGAGTCCCGGGCTGTTGCCGCCTCAGCAGCCCGCCCACGCCTCTGCCTCCGCCTCTTCCTGCCCCCGTCTCTGCCGCCGCCGCTTCCTCCCGAGGGGGCCCGAGTCACGGAGAAGCTCCGCTCCCCTTCCCTATCGCAGCCTTCTTTCTTACTGACCTGTAGCTTCTGTGGGGGGAGGGACTTTCCTGGCTGCCGGAGCTTCCCCCGGAGCTTTCCTCTCTGAAGTCTGCTCGGGTCAGCTTCTCTGGGGCCGCGGCCAGGGGTGGGGGTGGGGTCCGCTTTCCGGAGTGTGATGGACCCTGGCTCTCCAGGGTTCAGTGGAACGGAAATCTCTTCCCCTGTGTTTATGCACCCCCTGCAGAGATTCAGAATTTATGGGGATCTCCTTTTACCTCAATTCCATGGGTTGTGGGCTCGGAGCTCATAAATGTGCGTCCTTCTACTCCGCCATCTTGGCTCCGCTCTATTCTGTCTTTTGATCGTGTCCCTCCCCAAGAGTGTTGACCTCAAATTGCTCCCTTCTTCCATTGCCCTCCCTTCCATCATCCCTCCCTCCCTGCTTATCTCCTTCTTCCCCATTTTCCTGTATTGTAAGATAGGTTTTCATACCACAATGAGTGTGCATTTTATTCCTTCCTTTAGTCGAATGTGATGAGGGTAAACTTCATGTTCTTTTCTCAGCTCTCTTCTTTTTCCATCCACTAAAAAGCTTCCTACTTGCCTCTTGAATGAGATATAATTAACCCCATTCCATTTCACCCTCTCTCCTCCCACTACATTTCTCTCTCACCGTTTACCTTAATTTCCTTTAAGATATGGTTCATCCTATTCAATTCACTCTGTGCTCTCTGTCTCTGTGTGTGCATGCCTGTGTGTATGTGTGCTTGGTGCACGCATATACATGTGTGTGTGCGTGTGTGTGTGTTTGTGTATACGTCTGTGTGTGGTCCCACCAACTACCCAAATACTGAAACGTTTTAAGAGTTACAAATATTGTCTTTCCATGTAGGAATGTAAACAGTTCACATTTGGTAAGTCCCTTATGACTTCCCTTTGCTGTTTACTATTTCATACTTCTTCTCATTCTTGTGTTTGAAAGTCAAATTTTCTCTTCAACTTTGGTCTTTTCATCAAGAATGCTTGAAAGTCCTCTATTTTATTGAAATACCATTTTTTCTCCTAAAGTGTTATACTCAGTTTTGCTGGGTAGGTGATTCCTGGTTTCCGTCCTAGTTCCTTTGACTTCTGGAATATCCTATTCCGCACCCTTCAATCCCTTAATGTAGAAGCTGCTAGATCTTGTGTTATCCTGATTGTATTTCCACAATACTGGAATTGTTTCTTTCTAGCTGCTTGCAACATTTTCTCCTTGACCTGGAAGTTCTGGGATTTGGCTACAATGTTCCTAGGAGTTTCTCTTTTTGGATGTCTTTCAGGCGGTGATTGATGGATTCCTTCAAGACTTATTTTGCCCTCTGGGTCTAGAATCTCAGGGTAGTTTTCCTTGATAATTTCATGAAAGATGATGTCTAGGCTCTTTTTTGATCATGGCTTTCAGGTAGTCCCATAATTTTTAAATTGTCTCTCCTGGATCTATTTTCCAGGTCAGTTTTTTCTTCAATGAGATATTTCACATTCTCTTCCATTTTTTCATTCTTTTGGTTTTATTTTGTGATTTCTTGGTTTCTCGGAAAGTCATTAGGCTCCATCTGTTCCATTCTAATTTTGAGAGAACTATTTTCTTCAGTGAGCTTTTGAACCTCTTTTTCCATTTGGCTAATTCTGCTTTTGAAAGCATTCTTCTCCTCATTGACTTTTTGAATCTCTTTTGCCAATTGAGTTAGCCTATTTTTCAAGGTGTTATTTTCTTCAGCATTTTTTGGGGTCTCCTTTAGCAAGGTATTGACCCGGTTTTCATGCTTTTCTTGAATCTCTCTCATTTCTCTTCCCAGTTTTTCCTCCACCTGTCTAACTTGATTTTCAAAATCCTTTTTGAGCTCTTCCATGGCATGAGCCCACCGGATATCCACCTCGGATGTCTGGGATAGAGAGGCCCCGACCTCCATGTCTTTCTCCAATGGCAGGCATTTTACTGCATCATAAGAAATGAAGGGGGGAAGGAACATCTCTTCCCCAAGATAGTAGCTCTCTATGGTCTTATTCTGCTTCCTTTTTCTGGGCATTTTCCCAGCCAGTTACCTGACTTCTGCGATTCCTCTCCACCCCTGCCTAGATCTGCCCAGCTAGTGCTTGGGGTCTGAGATGCAAATGCTGCTTCCCAGCTTCAGGGCTATCCGCATTGGGAGCGACTGCTATTCAATGTGAGCTTAAGTTCTGGTGCTGAGGTGTGGGCAGGGCTGCCTCCCAGGCTCAGTTCCCTCAGGGGCTTTATGCAGAGACCTTCAATAATGGAGTGGGTAGTGGCAGGGCCACCTCCCTGGCTCAGTTTTCTCAGGGGCTCTATGCAGAGACCTTCAGTAATGGAGCAGATGGGGGCAGGGCTCACTCCAGGCTCAGCTCCCTCAGGGGGTTTAAGCAGAGATCTTTGGTAATGGAGCTCCTGTCTGCTTGGGGAGATCCGGCCACCGCTGCCTCTGCCGCTGCCTCTGCCTCTCCCTCTCCCGCTCCCTCCACTGCTGCCTCCCAAGGGGGCCTGAGTCACAGAGACACCCTGCTCCCCTCTTGGCCAGCTCAGAAGTCTCTCTCACTGACCTGTAGCCTCTGTGGGTGGAGGCACTTCCCGGCCACCGGAGATTCCGTCTCTGAAGCCTGCTCGGATCTCCTCCTCTGAGACCACAGCCAAGGCAGCACAAGGGTGGGCTCCACTTTCCGGGGCATGATGGACCCCTGGGGACAGCTCTCCAGGGCTCTCTGGAATGGAAATCTCTTCCACTGTGTTTCTGTGTGCCTTGCAGTGATCCAGAATTTGTGGGAAGTTCTTCTTACAGGATATTTATGGGCTGTGGATTCGGTGCTAGAATACGTGAGTCTTTGTCCTCCACCATCTTGGCTCCTCTCCATATTAGTCACTGTTAAGAAAGAAGAAATAGATCACAAGAAAGAAAAGAAAAATGAAGAAAGTAAATGGCAGTGGGAAAGTGTGGTATGTTTCAATATGTATTCAAAGCACATCAGTTCTTTATCTGGGGATTGATAGCATTTTCCTTCATGAATTCTTTGTACTCATCTTGGATCATTGTTTTCCTGAGAAGAGGTGAGTCATTCATATTTGATGATTAAACAACTGTTTTTACTCTATACGATGTTTTCCTGATTTTGCTCATTTCATTTTGTGTCAGTTCATATAAATCTTTCCATATTTGTATGAAATCTGTAAGTTCATCATTTCTTATTGCTCAATAGTATTATAACATTCATAGAGCATAACATTCCGAAATTGATGAACGTCCCTCATTTTCCAATATTTTGCCACAATGTAAAGGGTTGTTATCACTATTTTTGCACATATAGGTCCTCCTTTTTTGGATCACCTTGGGTTGTAGATCGATTAGTGGTACTACCGGATCCAGGGCAATGCACAGCTGGTTTGCCTGTTGATTTTAAATTGTTCTTCATAATGGTTAGATCAGTTTACTACTTCAACAATAGTGCCTTCATATCCAATTTTCCCACATCGACTTCAATATTTATCATTTTGCTTTTTTTCACATTAGCAAATCTGGTAGATGTGAAATGGTAGCTCAAGGATGTTTTAATTTGCTGTTCTCTAAAGTGATTTAGAGCTCTTCTTCATATGCTTATAGATACCTTTGATTCCTTCAACAGAAAGCTGTCTTATCATATACTTTGACCATTTATCAATTGGGGATTGATTTATATTCTTATAAATTTGATTTGGTTTCCATATATTTCAGAAATGAAGGCTTTCCAGGAAACGCTGGGTTTTAAAAATGGTCCTCAGCTTACTTCCTTTCTTGTAATCTTGGCTGCATTAACTTTGTTGGCACAAAAGCTTTTTAATGTAATAGAATCAAAATTAACTATATTGCATTTTGTAATGCTCTCTATTTCTTATTTGTTCATGAACCTATAAATCACTCTATTCCTCCTTTAAGAATCTGAATACTGTACTATTTGTTATATGTTATATATATATATATATATATATATATATATATATATATATATATATATATGTTTAGTATTGATACTATTTCATAGTCTATGGTACTTTTTATCAAGATGTAGTTTCCTTATCTCTTTTAATTAAGTATGTTTTTGCTTCTGTTTAGTATGACATCAGGATTGCTATCCCTGTTTTCTCTTTTTTTTACTTCAGCTGAAGTATAATCAATTATTCTTCAACCCTTTACCTTTACTCTGTGTATGTCTTTCTAGTTCATGTGTTTGTTATAAACAACATACTGTAGGATTCTGGTCTTTGAACCACTCTGCTATCTACTTGTTTTTTTTATTGAAAATTCATCCCATTCACATTCACACTTTGATTGCTAGCTGTGGATTTTCCTCAATCCCATTTTTTGTCTGGTTTGTTCTCTCTCCTTTCACCATTCTCTTCTTCAACAGTGTTTTGCTTCTGTCTGCCACCTCCACTATTTGCCCTCTCTTTTGTCATCCCATCACCTTTTACTTAATAATCTTCCCTCCTACTTTCCTGTCAGGAAAGATAAATTTGTATATTAAATTGATTAGGTGTATTATTCCCTCTTTGGACTAATACTGATGAGGGTATGTTTCAAGTGATGCCCATTGCATCCTCCCATCAATCTCTCAACTGTTTTAGACTTTTTGTGCCTCTTCATCTGAAATAATTTAATCGAATCTATCTTTTGCTTCCTTCTGCATCTCTCATCCCTTAATTATTTTTTTGTTATTTCCTCCAATTGATCTTAAACTCATACCCTTTTTCTATGTATAATTCTCTTGCATCACTCTTGCTTCTTTTTCCAAATTGTCTTCTTCTCTCATATGATTTCAAGCTCCTTTTTGAGCCCTTCCATGGGTTATCTCTGGGTTTGAGACCACTTCCAATTTGGGAGAGGGATTTGCCAATGGGTATTTTGCCTCTGTAGTCCCATTCTGAGTTTCTGTCTTTACCTTCCCTACCAGCATAATTGCTTTCTATGATCAGATTCTCATGTTGTGGTTTTATTTTTGGTAGTTGTCTTTTTTTTTTTATCATTCCTTTTCTTTGGGGGAAGGTTCCTTTTCTTTTAAATTTGAACTCAACTCACAGGGTGGAAAGGGCACAGTCAGTCTTTTCATTTTAAGGAAAGTTCCATTTGTTCTGTGCCTTCTAGGGTTTTTAAAGAAATGTATATTATATTTGGTCCTAAAGCTTTTTGTTTCACCTATTGAGAGAATCACGTGATTTTTGTTGCTTTTATACTAATATGTTCTATTATGCTTTTAGCTTTCTGAATAACTAACCAATCCTTCATTCCTGGTATATATTCTACCTAATCATACAATATGATCTTTGTTATATTTTGCTACTGTCTCTTTACAAGTATTTTCTTTTTCTTTTTTAATTGCATAGAGATTTATTAATGAAATTTGTATATTATTTTCTTTATTTTTGTTTTCCCTGGTTTAAGTATCACAATGACATTTGAGCCATAAAATTAATTTGGTAAGAATCTTTACCCATATTTTCAAATAGTTTATATTGTTTTGAAATTCATTGTTCTTTAAACATACTTGGAGTTATTTTTTAGGAAACGCATTCCCTAAAGTTAGGGAATTTGTTTAATTTTCTTCTAATATATGCTTATTTAAATACATTTTATTTAATTGTAAATCTGAGTAATTTAGTTTTCTAAATATTTATTTATTTATTTTATTTAGATGACTGTCTTTATTGACATATAATTCCCGAAAATAGCTTTAATTTCTTCTCTTTTGGTGATGTATCAATTCTTTTCATCTGACAATTTGTTTTTCTTTCCTATTTACATAAAATTAACCAAAAGTTTAACTATTTTATTGTTTTTTAAAAAATAGCTCTTAGTTTTATATATTAGTTATTATTTTACTTTATCAATCTCTTTTTGATTTTAAGCGATTCTAATAGGTATTTTAAATGTAGACTTTAACTTTAATTTAATTTTAAATTCCATGTCAATTTTGTTGATCTCTTTCTTTTATGGATATAAGTTTTTATATATATATAATTTCTCACTAAATGCTACTTTTTCATCATCCTGGAAATGATATCATGTTTTCTTATTGCAGTCATTATTTTTAATGAAATTTTTATTGTTTCTCTAATTTGTTTTTGACTCATTCTTTAAGATTATTCGGTTTCTAATTAAATACCAATTTTTTCTTGCAAAGCTTTTTATTGAATGCAATTTTTGTTGTGTTGTCATCCAAAAAAGGAATGCATATATTATTTTACTTATCTCTAATTGTTTGTTAGGTTTTTATTCCCTAATATATGATTATTTTGTGAAAGTGTCATGTACAGCTGAAAATAGGGCAAAATATGATATTCTCCTTCTGATGAGTTGTCTGATACCCCTACAAGCTCCAGGTTGAGAGCTCCCATAGCTGCTGCTGCCACTGCCATGCCTTCTGTTCATGCTGTAAGGGTTCCAGAATTGCTTTAACTCCAGTGTCACCGACATATATTGCCTATTTTTTAAAGTTGTCTTAGGCTAGAAATAAAACTATCTCCATGACCTTTTGTTTCTTTTCCTTTTTTTCAGTTTACTGCTCCAAAACCTGCCTTATAATATTATTTTAAAGTTTTTGGAAGAAGAATGTTGAGAGAATTGGCTTTGTTGCTGTCTCTAATATGTCATCTTGCTCCCTCATCACCTGTACTTTCTCTTGAAAGATTGTTTTCTGGTAGTCAAATAACATTTAAACTATGACATATCAATCTACGTTCTAAGTAAATTTCCCAAAAAGAAAATTCACATATGTCTTCCATTTTTGCATTCTTTTGACTTTGTTTAGATTTTGTATCCATATCTCATGGAGTTCTTAACTTATATTTAACCAATTCTAATTTTTAAGTAATTATTTTCTTCAATTAGGTTTTATACTCTTTTACGATTTGGCAAATTTTTAAGGAGATTTTTTTCCCTTAATATTCGTTTTGTCTCTTTCACCAAGCTAGTAATTCATTTTTTCCACAATTTTATTTTATTACTCTCATTTTTTTTAACCTCTATTATACCTATTTTATTTTGAAAACATTTTGATTTTTGCTTTTTTTCTCTTTAGGTCTCTTAGAAACCATTATCTGGCTTATGTTTAATCTCCATTATTCTTTAAAAGGCTTGATTTTAGCTGTTTTCAAGTAACTGTCTTGTTTTGAGTTCATCTTAAGTTTCTGTGTCACTACAGTAGATTTTTATTGTCAGATTCTTTTTTGTTTGTTTGTTTGCTCATTTTTTCCATTCTATTTCTTGAAGTTTAAGTCTTTCTTGCCTTGCTGCTTTAATAGCTAGTTCTGTAGATCTGTAAATGTTCATCATTGTTTCCAAGGTGTGGAATACAGGAAAAGTTGTTCTTAGTGTTCTCCTTGTCTCTGTTCTGTTCCTTACCCAGGTATAGCACCTGCTCTCTTGCAATTGCAAGTGCTGGTTCTCCTTTCTTGAATTTTTAAATGGAAACTAAAACTACATTTCCTGTGACCACAAGTAGTACTCTTTTCTCTGAAATCATTACCTGGATCTGAGTAACTGGAAGTAACTGGGAGTTGCGAAATGGCATCTGGTTCTGTGCCCAGTTCCAGCACAGGGGTTCCCTGTAATCCCTTTCTGACCAGGTGTCCAAACCACTGACAATCTCTGGGTACTGAGAGATTCTAGAATTTTACTACTGTTGCTGTTACTGCCAAAGAACACAGCTGGTTTTACCACTGTGTTGAACATCTAGCCATTCCCCACCATAGTGATAAATACCTCTACTCCTGACATCCTAAGTAGTCCTTCACTCAAAGATGTCCCTCCTCAACCTTTTATTATGCTCTAGTATTTGATTTGGTACATTATTTTAAAATTGTTTGGGGGAAATTCAGGAGAGTTCAGTTAAAATTCTACCTCTTCTCTACTATCTTGGCTCTTTTCCTGAGAGCTATACTTTCTTGACAATTAAATATTGAATCACATTGTCCCAACGTAAGTGGGCTGAGCCTAATAACCAAAGCCATATGAAAAAGAAAACTATGCCACTTGTGATTAGGTAGATAAATCTCTCAAATTTTCTCTTATTGGTCATGCTATATTCTTTTCAATCCTTGTCATGTTTCAGACCAAAGCAAGGAAAGATGTTTTATATCAACCCCAATTCCTGTTTCTGATTCTTTTACTTTGTGTTCCTAACCTTGCCTTGCCAATCTGATTAAGTTATTCTAAATTTATTACCTCATTTTCTGACTACTTCTTTTGCTAGCTCCGATATTCTGACTTCTGTGAATCCAGATGGTAATCTTACATTATTTGCCAGTTGTCCTCAATCCAAATAGTAGCACAAGTACAATTAATTCCAAATGGTGAGTAAGTGGGAAGTGCTTTTCTGACCTAAATTGATCTACATTTATGATGTTTTTAATGTGTTATCAGAATCTTATATTTCCTCTTTTTCTCTCCTGTTAACTGAATTTATTTTATACTTAAAATTTAAATTTTTGAAGATATGAAATATAATTTGTTCTTTGTGTTCTGCTTCATATAATCTTCAAAAGAAAAATAATTTTTAGTTAACTAGTAGAGTTATATTCCTTAGAGACTTGAGCCACTTATACCTGGATCATTAATGATTCCGATATTTATGTCTCAAAAGCATAAAATCTAAGAACTGGAATGTTCTATAGAGGCCATTAGTCCAATCTATACCTGAGCAAGAATCCTTTCTATACCACACCTAATAAATGTCCATTAGATATCCATTTGATTGCCTTTCATTGTGGGCATATTACTATCTCTCTAGGCAATCAATTTTGTACAACTTTGCAACCTTACTGACCTGCTAAGCAAAGAAGCCCTGGGGAGGTTCAAAATCTTCTGACAGGAAAATTCAGATACCTAGACAGAGAAAGACCAGAAGGTATGGATCCAAAGTGCTTTTCTCACCAGTGGAGAGTTTGAGTATCATCTAATCTGTCTTCCTCTGAAAACTCCCTGTTCGTATCTTTGACCATTTATCAATTGGGGAATGACTGTATTCTTGTACGTTTGATTCAGTTCTCTATATATTTTTAGAAATGAGACCTTTGTCACAGACACTAGTTGCAAAATTATTTTTTCCTAGTTTTCTCCTTCTCTCCTAATCTTGGCTGCAATTGGTTTGGTTGTGTAAAACTTACCAATTTGATGTAATCGAAATTATCCATTTTGCCCTTCATAAAGCTTTCTATTTCTTATTCAGTCAAAAATTCTCCTCTTCTCCATAAATCTGAGAAATACACTATTCGTTGCTCCACTAATTTGTTTATCACATCAATCTTTATAACTAGACCATGTACCCATTTGGACTTTATTCTCGTGTATGGTGTCAGGCATTGGTCCACGCCTAGTTTCCATCAAACTTTTATTCAGTTTTCTCAGCAATTTTTGTCGGACAGTCATTTCTTTTCCCAGAAGCTAGAGTCCTGTGGTTCATTGAAGAGTAGATTGTTATATTCATTCACCACTGTTTCTTGGGTACATAACTTATTCCACTGGTCTACCCTTCTGTTTCTTAGCCAATACCAAGTGGTTTAGATGATGCCTGCTTTATAATACAGTTTGAGATCTGATAGAGCTAGGACATCTTCCCTAGCATTTCTTTTCATTAATTCTCTTGATATTCTGGCTCTTTTGTTCTTCTAAATGAATTTTGTTATTATTTTTTCCAGATCTGGAAAATAATTATCTGATAGTTTGATTGGTATGGCACTAAATAAGTAAATTAATTTAGGTAGAATTGTCATTTTTATTATATAGGCTTGGCCTACCCACGAGCAATTGATGTTTTTACACTTACTTAGATCTGATTTTACTTGTGAGAAAATTGTCTTATAATTGTGCTCATAGAGTATCTGGATTTGTTTCGGCAGGTGGACTCCCAAATATTTTATGGTATCTATCCTAGCTTTAAATGGAATTTCTCTTTCTATCTCTTGCTGTCGGGCTTTTCTAGTAATATATAGAAATGAATATGGGTTTATATTATAACCTGAAACTTTGCCAAAGTTTATTATTTTATTATTATTGTTTTATTTTATTATTATTTTATTATTATTGTTTATTATTTCAAATAGTTTGTTACTTGAATCTCTGAGATTCTCTACGTATATCATCATATCATCTGCAGAGTGATAACTTAGTTTCTTCTTTGCCTGCTCTAATTCCTTCAATTTGTCTTTCTTCTCTTATTGCTACAGCTAGCACTTCTAATACCATATGGAATAACAGTGGTGAAAAAAAGACATCCTTCCTTGATGTTATTGCAAATGCATCTAGATTATTCCCATTGCATATAATACTTGCTGAAGGTTTTAGGTCGATACTGCTTATTATTTTATGAAAAGTTCCATTTATTCCTATGTTCTCCAGTGTTTTCAATAGGAAAAGGTGTTGTATTTTGTCAAAAGCTTTTTGTGCATCTATTGAGATAATCATGGGGTTTTTGGTAGTTTGCTGTTGATATGATCAATAATGCTAATAGTCTTCCTAATATTGCAGCAACTCAGCATTCCTGGTTTAAATCCGACCTGATCATAATGTATTATTCTCATGGTAAGTTGCTGTGTTATTTTTACTAAATCTTATTTAAAATTTTTGCATCTACATTCATCAGAGAAATTGGTCTATAATTTTCTTTCTCTGTTTTGTATCTTCCTGGTTGAGGTGTCAAAACCATATTTGTATCATAAAAATAATTTAAAAGGACTCCTTTCCCAATTTTTCAAAAATTTCCCAATATTTCCCAAATACTACGTAGTATTGTAATTAACTATTCATTAACTCTTTGATAGAGTTCATTTGTAAATCCATCCAGTACTGGAGATTTTTTTCCTAAGGAGTTCATTGATGGTTTGTTCAATTTCTTTACCTGAGATGGGGTTAAGTATTCAACTTCATTTTCTGTTAACCTGGTCAATTTATATCTTAAAATAATCATGTATCTCACTTAGATTGTCGAATTTATGGGCATACAGTTGGGCAAAGTAATTTCTAGTTACTGTTTTAATTTCCTCCTGATTGGAGGTGAATTCGCTCCTTTCATTTTTGATAACGGTAATTTAATTTTTTTCTTTCTTTTTTTAATCAAATTGACCCAAGTTTTTTTTTTTCAATTTTGTTGGTTTTTTATAAAGATAACTCTAAGTTTTATTTACTAGTTCAATAATTTTCTTAATTTCAATTGTATTAATCTCTCCTTTGGTATTCAGCACATCTAATTTGGTATTTACTTGGTGATTTTCAATTGGTTCTTTTTCTATCTTTCTCAGCTGTATGCCCAATTCATTGATCTCCTCTTTCTCTGTTTTATTCACGTTGGCATTCAAAGTTGTAAAGCTTCCCTTAAGAACTGCTTTTGCAGTATCCCATAAGACTTGGTGGGTTGTCACATTATTGTCGTTCTCTTGAATGAAGTTGTTGATTGTTTCTATAATTTGTTGTCTAACCCACTCATTCTTTAGGATCAGATTATTTAGCTTCCAATTAACTTTTGCTCTATCTTTCCATTGTCTTTTGTTATATATAATTTCTACTACATTATGGTCTGAGAAAGATGCGTTGACCATCTCTGCCTTCCGGCACTGGATTTTGTATGCTTCTTTCAAGTTCCAAAAGGGGAGGGAGAGAAAGTATTTTTTGTTCACTCCACCACTTTGGTTTCTGGAAGTTCAAGATGTGTTTACTCCTCTGCTGGATTGCACTCTGGTATGTGAGCAACTATAAGCATTCTTTTCTGCCCTGGAACTGTGACTCAGATTCCCTATTCACTGTCACCATCAGCTCTGCCACCTCAGTGCTGCTCCTTGTTCCAGGACCACTATATAGGACTGTGGCTCCAATAAACTGACTGATTTCCCCACAGTCTGTAGGCCAAGTACTCTAGAAGGAGCAGTGGCTGATGTCATCCTGGAGCTGTCAGTGAACAATGCTCATCTCTCATCTAGATGAGGCAACTTTCCCACTGACTTTTGAAGCTGTCTTTGGCGTTCGTGGATTGAGAACTTTGGAAAACAGTATAACTGACAGTGATTCAGTGCCCTGAGGTCTGTTCCAGTTTCAAATGTGCCAGTGTGACCCACACTTGGCTGTGCTAAACTCTCATGCTCATAAAACACACTCTTCCTTTCAGTCTTCCAGATTTTCTCGAGATGGAAATCTGTTTTACTCTGTCATTTGTGGCTTCTGCTGAAGTTGTTTAGAGTTATTTTTACAGGTCCTGTGAGGTGTTTTGAGGAGAGCTCAGGCAGGTCCCTTCTTTTACTCTTCTATCTTTGCTCTATCCCCTAGTCATCTTTTCTGATAGCACAAAAATATTCTATTACTTCCATATACATGTTCAGCCATTCCCAATTGATGAGCATCCCCTCAGTTTCCAGTTGCTGACCACCACAAAAAGACTTGCGATATTTTTGTACATTTTGGTCTTTTTCCCCCCATTTTTATGATTTCTTTGGGATACATCCCTAGAAGTGGTATTGGAAACTCAGAAACTTCTTACTCAATTTCGGGAATAGTTTACTGTTCATTTATAGCATATATTCAAGGTATAGGAACTCATGGACTTTCTAATAAATAACAACACTAATTGCTATCAATTACATGGTTCTTTAAGTTTCACAAAATCCTTTTCACATGATATTTTATTTTACAAGTAGTAATTCCTTTCATTTTTCCATTAATCCTTTATAAAGTTCTCCTAAATAGGTCATTTTACAAGTGAGGAAACTTTGAAAAAAGTTAATTGACATCTGCTATATATCATAATCTTAGTGACAGACATTCTTCATATATTTACTTTTTCCTATATTATTGACCAGGTCAAATTATTCTGAAATATTGAAGACATAATTTTTGATTTTGTGAAATGTTTGGGTATGTTAATGCAGTCATCACAACATTATGGACAAAAAGGAAAATTTGCAAGATCTTACTCTCTGTATCTAATCTTTTATTTGAATATTACCTGGAATCTTTGGCAAAAACATGTTTCATGTCATATTTGATTTATATGATCCAGTGTTTGTGAGACATAGCGATCTTTATAAATCTTTCAAGTAATCTCATAAGATTTTACCATTTTGACATATGAGGTAGAGAAAAATTTTAAAGAAGGAGTCACGTGAAGCTGGGCATGTTAAGCATTGAATAACATCACAAAAAAATCTAGCTAACCATATTCTAGTCGGAAAACATCTGATTAGCAATGAGATATTTATTTCTCTTCAGACTTATGCATAATAATTAACCAAAGATAAAAACAAAAACAGTAGAAGAAAAAGTAAAAATTAGATTACTATATAATTGATCCAATTCCAACATGACCTACTTAAACAAGCTGTTGTGGCCCAAAAATAGGAAATAGAGACAACACAGTTCATCACCAGTTGCCAAGAAGTAAAACTGATATAAAATAATTGCTGCAATGAAGTATCTAATAGCACTCCAAAGTAACTTTCATCAGAAAACAATGGAGCTCTGGAAGAGAGAGCTATGGAAGCCAGGAGGAACATGGAAGCCAAGAGCAATACTATTTTGGAGGGGGAAAGCAAATCTACAGTTGTCTATGAAGGGAGATAATGAATAGCATCACCTTAGAAAATAGTGGAAAAAAATGGAGAAAAATCCCACAAGCTTACTAAAAGTTTTGGTAAGTGGCCTAATTTAAAAATCTTATTTAAAATCCTTTGATGCATCATGGAATGCAGTGATGAGAGGAAGTTTTCCAAAGCAGATAAAGAATTGTGTTCATCCTTTGTTGCCAAAAATCATGCCATCAGAGAAATGATGGCTTTGTTTTGAGTCAGGGAAGGCTGTGCAAGATCACCAGCATCACTTCCTCTTGGGAGTCATCTGAATCCAGTGACCAGACATTCATAAAGATGACTGGAGATGACCCAGGGTACACTGGGAGACCTTGGCCCCCTTTAGGCCAAGGTCTATTTAGGTATTCACTTAGGGTGATGTGATCCTCATTCATTGAATAGACCTGTTAAAGAAGTAGCCAGGGGATGGCCAGTTTAATGAGGCAAAGAGAAAGAAATACATCAGACTGGGAGGAAAAGAGCAACTGTCACTATTGTCAATCTCTCTTAAGCCAGGAGGGTCCAGAAAAGAGTTCTTAGGGAGGGTCCTAGTGTCCTCCAATGTATGAGCTTCAGAGCATAGTAGGTTTAAGGTTTTTGGAAGAAAAGACAAAGATAAAATATAAACCTCATAGTTAAGAAGACCTAAGTTCATTGTGGCAAATATTGTGTGAGACTTTGCAAATAACCCAACTTCTCAGTGTACAGGTAAAACTAGCTTAGACTATAAGTTGGAGAAGTTGCTGACTTTTCAATTAAAACATTGTTAATTTATAGTGGTATAGCACAGAAAAAACACTACAGGAACTTAGACTGAAAGATAATCCCATAACTTTGGTTCAAGTCTTCACTTTGCTACTTACATATGTGTAATGTTAGTCAAGTCAGCCAAAATATCTAGGTCTCAAGTTTTTCTTCTATATAATTAAGTTGGACTAGAAGGCCCTTCCTATGTCTAAATGTATGTTAGATGAACTCTGAAACCACTTACAGGTCTAAATCTATATTTTCATAGGCAATCACAGGTCCAATTTCTCCCTCTCCCCTCCAATATATTCCAAGAACAATAAAAACTAAATTACAATGAGGACAGCAATCAGAAAGTGAAAAAATATGCCACGATCTGTATAACAAATATATTTCATAATTAATCACTATGTGTGGACTCTCTGGTAAACTCCCTAATATGTTCAATGACAAAGTAGAAATATAACTAAAATAAAAATTTTAAATGAGAAAAGCCATTTGAATTAATAAAAAGAAATACAAATAGGATAGCTCCATACCAGAAGTGACAAAGAATGGTACTAAAAGAATTCCTTTGCTTCCTTTAAGGACTATCTCTTATGTTTCCTCATGTGGGATGCCTTTCCTAACTCCCTGCCAATTTTCCCACCTTCTACAAATTGTCTTGTACTTATTTATCTGTTTACATGTTGTATATTCTAGCAAAATTTTAATCTCCTCGAAGACAATGCTTAATTTAAACTTTTGGCTTTGTGTCCTAAGTGAATAGAATAATTTCTTGAATGGAGCAGGATTTATAATCCACTGGACCAAATTATGGATTGTATTTTCAAATAAAGATATGTTCACGATAGCCTTTATTTACTCCCTGTTTATTGTTCATATATTATCCATTTTGTATATATTTCTTCGGCCATGAATTATTTATAACACATTGTCTTCCTGTTTGTCATGAATTTCATGCCAACCTCTCTTTTGCTGCTCTACTTTCTTTGTGATAATGCTATTTGCTGTACTACCTGGTTTGACAAATATGTATGAGTTATTTTCTCTACCTCCATCCCCACTCCCATGTTCAGTTTGCTTCATAATATTTTTGGTGGATACCTTTTGTTTTTAAGTCTTCTTCATTTCTCAAAATATCCATCTCTTTCCACCTGCCTTTTATACCATCTCCTCTTCTCCTACCCCCACACCTCCTCCATCTACTACCAACATTATCATATATCTTTTTTGAGGCTATGGATAGTCATTGTATTTTATATTTCATTTATTTATGCAAATATATAAAATATGCATGATATTTTCAGGGATACTAATTTACCTTCTGTACCCACTTGGAACTCAACTGTCACTTCAGCAGTGCAGTGGACACACCCCAGTAAAACCATCTCAGCAAACACACTGAAATAAGTTGAGTATAACCCTTTTGGTGAGTTAGGGGATGTCTACCCAAATATGTGAAAACTCCCTCTACATAATGGGCAGGCAAGAGCAATTTGGTCCAATGGTCATGATTGATTGGAACTGAAGAAGTCACTGTGGAGTGTGTAAATCTTGGTCAGACATTGAAGATGCAGAGATCATCCACTACATCCCAGATCATTTCCAGTTATCTTGACTCTTGTCTTGTCATTGGACTTTGATGACTCAGCGAGTGTGAGGATGAAGACCTTATGAAATTTCCTCACTTAAATGTTCATGCCCCAGTCAAGATATCACCTGTGGTGTCATTGGTCATCTTTAAAAATAAAGGACAAAGAGTAGCAGCAGTAATTATTCTTATTAAGGACTCAGTATAATTTTCTTGTTGTTGATATTTTCATTGTTGCAGTCATTTTAAAGATATCCTTTAATTGGTCCTTTTCATTTCACTATGCATCAGTTCATTCAAATCTTCCCTTGCATACTTGTATTATGTGTGTATACTAGTCATATAAGTACATATGTACATATGTACAAATACATATATGTATATATATTTCCTTATAATTCAGCAAAATTCAATTTCTTTACCTTCCTGTAACAGTATCTGGTTAGTTATTGTACAATTGCTTATTTTCCTATTTTTTCTAGCTTTTCATGTTTAGACCAATTTACCATTTCACTTACAGTTGGATTGTTTTACCCTAACTTCTCCAAAACTGAAAATTCCCATTTTTGCTATCTTTTAAAATTTGTCAGACATAACTTAAGATGCCAGATTTATTTCTTGATTTGCATTTCTCAAATTTAATTTGGACCAAGTTTCAATATAATTATTAATAATTTGAGATTTGTATTCTAATAACACTTTGCTATCCTTTGACCATTTTAGAAGGTCATTTAATCTATTTGTATAAGTACCAATCTTGTGAATATTAGACTATTATCACAGATATTTGAAAACACACACACACACACACATACAGAAAGAGAGACAGAGACAGAGACAGAGAGTTAGAGACAGAGACAGTGACACCACAGAGAGATAGAGTTTCCCTAATAAACCTATTTTCCTCTTCTAGTTACATTGCTTGAGTTCTTAGGAACCATTTTTGATTTCATGAAATCAAAATATTCCTTTTTCTCTTTTTTGATTACCTTCATCCCATATCTGGTGCTGATTTTCCTATTTGGTAATAGCTTGAAAGGAGTATGATCTATTTATCATGTTTGTTTTAATAATTTTTAACATCCAGGTATCATATTTATTTTGACTATGTTGAGTATATGATGTAAGATACTATTTTACATTTAATTACTGCCCACTTGCTTTCCATTTTTTCCAACAATTCTTGTGAAATAGAGAGTTCTTCACCCCAGTAATTTGTGTTCTCAGGTTTATTGAACAGTTAGTTATGAGCTTAATTATTTTTTATTATTCCTTATCAAATCTATTCTATGGTTTTTCTTTTCTATTTTATAAGTAATATCAAATAGGTCTTGATGATTGTTGTTTTTTTTGGTATAACTTGAAACCTGGAGGTTCTATTCCTCTTTCATTCTTATATTTTCCCCCATTATTTCCCTTGAGATTGTATAAGCTGTGCTCTTTGCTATATTTCTATTTCCCTTATCTTTACATTAGTCTGTCTCTCACACCGATCAAATAGTCTGGAGTGGGGAACCTGTGGCCTCAAGGCCACAAACATATGGTCCAATAAGTCCTAAAGTGTAATGCTTTGCTTGAATCAAAACTTCACAGAACAAATCCCCTTAGTAAAATTATTCACTCTAAAAAACTTGGATTCAGTCAAAAGGTTAGACTGGAGGACCTAGAATGCCAAATGTGGACTCAAGTTCTCATGTTCTTCACCCTTGGGAACTCTCTGGTCACTTCTCTTTTATGATTTATTGAAACCTAGTATACAGGTTTTTTATTCAGTTGTAGTTTGAATTTTTCTTCAATTACTTCTTGATCATTTTGCTAGGCAAATTAATTTTATAGTGAATGCCTTTCAGGATGTGCATTTTTTTTAGCAGTTTTATTTTTGTTTGCTATTTCTTGTTTTCACACGGAAATACTGAGTTTGGTTTATGCATTCTATTTTTTTTCAGTCAATCCACTGCCTAGGCAGTTTTTTCTAACTTCTGATATTTCAATTTTTCCTCTAACAAGGTCAATTTTAATTTATAACTAAGTTTTCATCTGTAGTTTTGCCCTTTCAAGCTATTCTTGGAATGATTTCAGAAAAACTATCCTTTTCTCCAAGAGTGCTTTTTACTTACCATAGAAATGTATTCCATAATGGAATTGTAGTCAGAGTTCTCTTCTGTTTACTCATATTTTCCTTCTGTGTTCCTACATTAAATTTTGTATGAGGACAAATTATTTTTAACGTCCTCATCCTCAGCTTTTTTCTTGTTGGTCTTCTTTTTAGTGTGTTTTGTCTGGAGTATACCAACGTATTTTTAAATATCACATTCATTGATCAAAATATTTGAGACATAATTGGTTTAAATTACTTCCTGAAAAATTCCATGTTTGTTCTTTATAGCAGTAATTTAGGGTGATTCAATTTATTAAATATGCCATAATATATTTTCACAATCTCTGTAGTTTGATCTATTTTAAAATACTTGTGTCTATCAGCAAGCTATGGTAAGGGAGAAGTGACAAAAATTGGGGGGGAGATGGGCAAATATGCCATCAATTCACTGCTGATGGAACTATGAAATGATTCCACCATTTTTTGAAAAGCAATCAGTAATTTTGCCCAAGGAGCTATTAAACTATATAAACTTTTTGACCAAGCAATAACAGTGCTATGTCTATATCCAAAGGTGATTAGGGGAAAGGGAAAAGAACCAATATTTTCTAAAATATTTATAGAAGCTCTCTTTGAGTTGTCGGCATGCCCATCAGCTGGGGAGTCGTTGAACAAGTTGTGGTATATGATTGTGATGGAATACGACTGTGCTGTAAGTTTTGAGCTCTATGATTTCAGAAAAAAAACATGGATAGACTCACATGAAATAATGAAGAGTAAAATGAACAGAATTAAGAGAATATTATATACAGTACAAGCAATATTGCTTTAAGAATAACGTTGAGTGAATAAGTCATTTTGACTGCTAAAATTATTTAAATTACTACAAATGACATATGAAAGAAGATGCTATCTATATTCAGATAAATCGAAGTATGTCATTTCACATCTAGATACATATTTGTTTCTAATAGAAACCATCTATAGGGAGAGGGTGGGAAGAAAGAGGAAGAAAGAAATAAGTTTGCCAAATAACTTTATAATATTTTGTAAAGGAATATCACATTCTACCATTATAGATCTTCAATTTCCTGTGCGATTATTTTCTTTACTATGATGTTGAAATGCTAATTTTATTTTAATAAAAAATAAAGTAATTATTAAAACAAGTCTTTATCCCCGAGATTAGCTGTAAAAATTCTTTCCCAGTTTACTGCATCCCTCTGAATTTTGGTTGCATTGGGTTTGGTTGTGTAGAAACTTTTCAGTTTAATGTAATCAAAATTATCCATCTTGCATTTCATAATGCTTTCTATATCTTCTTTAGTAAAAAATTCTTCCCTTCTCCATAAATCTGATAAATACACTAGTCCTTGCCCCTCCAGTTTGTCCATGGTATCAATCTTTATACCTAGATCGTGTACCCATTTGGATTTTATGCTTGTGTACAGTGTCAGGCATGGATATGCCTAGTTTCTGCGACACTGTTATTCAGTTTTCCCAGAAATTTTTGTTGAACAGTGAGTTCTTATCCCAGAAGCTGGGGTCCTTGGGTTTATCAAACAGGAGGTTGCTATATTCCTTGCCTACTGCATCTTGAGTGCCAAGTCTATTCCACTTGTCTACTCTTCTGTTTCTTAGCCAATACCAAGTGGTTTTGGTAATTGCTGCTTTATAGTACAATTTGAGATCTGGTACCGCTAGGCCACCTTCCTTAGCATTTATTTACATTAGTCCCTTTGATATTCTGGGCCTTTTGTTCTTCCAGATGAATTCTGATATTATTTTATCCAGCTGTAGAAAATAATTGCCTGATAGTTTAATTGGTATGGCACTAAAAAAGTAAATTAATTTAGGTAGAATTGTCATTTTTATTATATTAGCTCGGCATCCCCATGAGTAACTGATGTTTTTGCCCTTAACTACAGCCCACTTTATTGGTGCAAAAAGTGTCTTGTAATTGTGTTCATATAATCCCTGAATTTGTTTTGGCAGGTAAACTCCTAAGTATTTTACAGTGTCTACCCTAGCTTTAAATGGGATATCTTTTTCTATCTCTTGTTGGATTTTGTTGCTAATATATAGGAATGCAGAAGATTTGTGTGGGTTTATATTGTAACCTGCAACTTTGCCAAAGTTGTTTACTATTTCAAGTAGTTTTTTACTTGAATCTCTAGGATTCTCTAAGTATATCATCATATCATCAGCAAAGGGTGCTACCTTGGTTTCTTCTTTGCCTGTTCTTATTCCTTCAATTTCTTTATCTTGTCTAATTGCTACAGCTAATATTTCTAGTATCATATTGAATAGTGATGGTGATAATGGACATACTTGTTTCACCCCTGATCTTATTGGAAATGCATCCAGCTTATCACCATTGCATATAATGCTTGCTGAAGGTTTTAGGTAGATACTGCTTATTATTTTATGGAAAGTTCCCTTTATTCCTATGTTCTCCAGTGTTTTTAATAGGAATGGATGCTGTATTTTATCAAAAGCTTTTTCTACATCTCTTGAGATAATCATGTGGTTTTTGTTAGTTTTGTTGTTGATATGATCAATAATGCTAATAGTTCTCCTAATATTGAACCAGCCCTGCATTCCAGGTATGAATCCTACCTGATCATAATATATTATTTTAGTCATAAGATGTTGTATTCGTTTTGCTTAAATCTTCTCTAAAATTTTTGCATCTCTATTCATTAGAGAAATTGGTCTATAATTTTCTTTTTCTGTTTTGTCTCTTCCTGTTTTGGGGATCAAAACCATGTTTGTATCATACAAAGAGTTTGGGAGGACTCCTTCTTCCCCAATTTTCAAAAATAATCTATATAGTTTTGGAATTAACTGTTCTTTAAATGTTTGATAGAATTCACTTGTGAATCCATCTGATCCTGGACATATTTTCTTAGGGAGTTCATTGATGGCTTGTTCAATTTCTTTTTCTGAGATGGGGTTGTTTAAGTATTCAACTTCCTCTTCTATTAATCTGGGAAATTCGCATTTTTTTAAAAATACTCATGCATCTCATTTAGATTATTGAATTTGTGGGCATAAAGTTGGGCAAAGTGATTTCTAATTATTGTTTTAATTTCCTCCACATGGGAGGTGAGTTCACCCCTTTCATTTTTAATATTAGTAATTTGATTTTCTTCTTTCTTTTTCTAATCAAATTGATCAAAGGTTTATCAATTTTATTAGTTTTTCCATAAAACCAAGTATTGGTTTTGCTAATTAATTCAATAATTTTCTTAATTTCAATTTTATTAATCTCTCCTTTGGATTTCAGTATTTCTAATTTTGCATTTACTTGTGGATTTTCAATTTGTTCTTTTTCTAGCTTTTTCAGCTGCATACCCAAGTCTTTGTTCTCCTCTTTCTCTATTTTATTCATGTAGGCATTCAAAGATATAAAACTTCCCCTAAGAAATATCCCATAAGATTTTGCAATATCCCATAAGTTTTGGTAGATTGTCTCATTATTGTCATTCTCTTGAATGAAATTGTTGATTGTTTCTATGGTTCGTTATTTAATCCACTCCTTCTTTAGGATTAGATTATTTAGTTTCCAATTAATATTTCCTCTATCTTTCCATGGCCTTTTATTACATATAATTTTTTTTTGCATTATGATCTGAAAAGGATACATTGATTATCTCTGCCTTTCTGCACTGGATTGTGAGATTTTATGTCCTAGTACATGGTCAATTTTTGTAAATGTGCCATGTACTGCTGAGAAAAAGATATATTCCTTTCCAGTCTCATTCAGTTTTCTCCAGAGGTTTATCATATCTAGCTTATCCAGAGTTTTATTTACCTCCTTCACCACTTTCTTGTTTATTTTGAGGTTAGATTTATAGAGTTCAGAGAGGGGGAGTTTGAGGTCCCCCACTAGTATAGTTTTGCTGTCAATTTTTTCCTTCAACTCCCCCAACCTCACCTCTAAGAATTTGGATGCTATACTACTTGGACTATACATGTTTAGCAATTATATTGTTTTATTGTCTATGGTGCCTTTTAGCAGGATATAGTTTCCATCCTTATCTCTTTTGATTGGATCTCTTTCTGTTTTTGCTTTCTCTGAGAGATTAAGATTGATAGTCCTGCCTTTCTTACATTAACTGAAGCACAATATATTCTTCTCTAACCTTTGACATTTATCCTTTGTGTATCCCCCCATTCCAAATGCGTTTCTTGTAAACAACATATTGTTAGATTGTGGCTTTTAATCCTTTCTGCTATCCATCTCCATTTTATGAGAGAGTTCATTCCATTAACATTCACAGTCATGATTACAATCTGTGTATTTCCCTCCATCCTCTTTCCCACCATTTGTACTTTTAGCTCTCCAATCTTCCTTCCCCTCCTCAATAGTATTAACTTTTCACCACCTCCTCCCGTGTCCTTCCATTCTTTC
Source organism: Bettongia penicillata ogilbyi (assembly GCA_023548195.1). Taxonomy (NCBI): domain Eukaryota; kingdom Metazoa; phylum Chordata; class Mammalia; order Diprotodontia; family Potoroidae; genus Bettongia; species Bettongia penicillata. The sequence continues at coordinate 61,137 of JAJHZJ010000945.1, forward strand.
TTTTACCCCCCCTCCCTTTCACTCCCCTTTAACCTTATTGCTTTTTCCCTCCCTTTTAGCTTCTCTCCCCTTTCTTCCCTCTTCCCCTCCTGCTGCTTATAGAACTAGTTAGGATTATTTACATTATGTTTATTGTTCCCCTCCTTGAAACAAATCAGATGAGAGTACCTCTCAAACAATACTCATCTCCCTCCACTCTTTCCCTCTACTATAATTTTGTACTTCTTCCTGTGATGTCATTTACCATTTTCTGCTTCCTCCTTTTCATACCTCCTATTACCCCCTTTGCATACTTAAAACATATTTTTACCATGACATCATTTACTTTATACCAATTCCCTCATTCCCTCTATGCATATCCCTTTTATATTTCATAATAGATGCACAATTCTCAAGATTAACAAGTATCATCTTCCCTTATAGGGAGGTCAACAGTTTGCCCCAATTGAGTAACAAGTTTTTTCTCCCCCCGTTTACCTTTTAATGATTCTCTTGAGACCTCCGTTTGAAGATCCAATTGTCTACTAAGTTTTGGCTTTTTGGTCAGGAAATACTGAAAATCCCTTACTTCGTTGAATGACCATCTCCTTGCCTGAAATGTTATGCTGAACTTTGCCGGGTTGCTGATCCTTGGTTGTAGTCCCAGCTTCTTTGCTTACAGAATATTGGAGTCCAATTCCTTTGATCTTTAAATGTAGAAGCTGCAAGCTCCTGTGTGATCCTCATTGTAACTCCTTGATATTTGAATTGTTTCTTTCTGGCTGCCTGTAGTATTTTCTCCTTTATTTGGTAGTTCCAGATTTGGCAATGACATTTCTTGGGGTTTTGAGTTTGGGATGCCTTTTGAGAGGTGAACGGTGGATTCTTTCAGTGACTATTTTCCCCTCTAAACCTTGTACTTCTGGACAATTTTCCTTGATGATTTCCTGGAAGATATTGTCCAAGACTCTTTTTTCATCATGGCTTTCTGGAACACCAATAATTCTTAAATTTTCTCTCCTGGATCTATTTTCCAGGTCAGTAGTTTTTCCTATCTTTTCATTCTTTAGATTTTGTTTGACTGATTCTTGCTATCTCAGAGTCATTAGTTTCTACTTGCCCAATTCTAATCTTTATCAAATTGTTTTGAGAACTGATTCAAATGTATAACTCTACAAGTCATTCCCCAATTGATAAATAGTCAAAGGATACGAAAAGGCAATTTTCAAAGGAAGAAATTAAAGATATCTATAATCACATGAAAAAATACTCTAAATCACTTTTTTTTAGAGAGATGCAAATCAAAACAACTCTGAGGTGCCACATCACACCAATAAGATTGGCAAACATGACAGAACAAGAAAATGGTAAATGTTGGAGAGGATGTGGGGGAGTTGGAACACTAATTCATTGTTGGTGAAGCTGTGAGCCCATCCAACCATTCTGGAGAGCAATTAGGAACTATGCCCAAAGGGCTATAAAAATGTGCATACCCTTTGACCCAGCAATATAGCTCCTAGGACTAGGACCCCAAGAGATCATAAAAGTTGGAAAGGGTCCCACCTGTACAAAAATATTTATAACAGCATTCTTTGTAGTTGCCAAAAACTGAAAGTCCTTTAAAGGGATGCCCACCAATTAGGGAATGGCTTAATAAATTATGGTATATGAATGTTGTGGAGTACTATTTTGCCATAAGAAATGATGAACAAGAAGACTTCAGGGAGGCCTGGAAGGACTTATATGATCTGATGCTGAGTGAAAGGAGCAGAACCAGGAGAACTCTGTGCACAGCAACGACCACATTGTGCGAGAGTTTTTTCTGGTAGACTTGGAACTTCGTAGTAACACAAGAACTTAATAAAATAAAATAAAAAATCCTAATGGTTTTCTAAGGCAAAATGCCTTCCATCCTCAGAGAAGGAACTGTGGAGTTCATTTGCAGAATGTAGCAGATCAAGTTTGTGTGTGTGTGTTTCAGTATTATATTTTGATTTGTTTATGATTTCTTCCATTTATTTTAGTTCGTCTACGTAGCATGATTATAGTGAAAATGTACCCTTTGACCCAGCAGTATCGCTACTAGGACTGTATCCCCAAGAGGTCATTCCAAGAGGAAGGTATATGTAGATCCTATATAGAACTGTATGCTGTCTTGTAGAGGGAGGGGCGTGGCTGGGGGGTAGGTGTGGGGGGGTCAAAATCTGAATTTTTAGTGATTGTAGAACATCAAAAAATAAATGGAATTAAATAATAATAAAAACAAGTCATGTGTATGGGACTGAGTTACGGGTTTTATGATAATCAGTCCAGGCAGTATTAACATTACAGTACTGGAAGAAGCTTGAGTAATAATGACTAAATCAATAATAAGTTAATTTTTATACCACTGAAATTGTTACATAGCTTTTTGACTACACGGTCAATAAAATTGCAATATATTTTTCTCTTATTGGTGTGTGTATGTACGTGTATGTGAGTGGGTGTAGGTGTGTTTCCTACACATTCCTGATTTCCCCACACTGTGTAGTGTCATCTGCACAAACATATTTCTAGTACTTGGGAAATGTAAGTTTCTGGTTTTGATTTTGATTTTTTTCTGCACCCTACCTTATCGATAGAATAAAAACAGACCAAAACATAAGATCCATTCATTTCACTCTTCCCCATGCCATTCTGATCATCAAGATAGTTTTACAACCCTATTCTGCATTATGTATTTCTCATATTTGTAGACCAGTATGTTCATATTATTTGAGGTTCTACTGATTTCTGCTTTTCTGAAAGCCTAGTTAGTTAACAATTCTGTGTTCCTTCCATATCCTTAATTATCATAATGGCATCAAGGCACACAATGTTTCACCTTACCTGTCATTTCATTATTTTAACATTGCTACCATCTCTCCTGTCCAATATAGATGACTGACTGGACTTTGAAAGATGCTGTTGTTGTTAAACTAAAATCTAAGGATAGCAGAATTTTCTAACTCCCCGGTTTTGAATAATGAATTAATCTATATTCATGCAAATTAGCAGCTAAGCAAACTAAAAGTATTTTTTCTTTTTTTCTTTCTTTTTTCTTCTTCTCTCTTCTAGGAGTTTTGGGAAATCTCTGGATCTCATGCCAAGGTAAGTTCAGTTTAGCTAAGGAAGGGTATATTGTGATCTTATTTTAAAAATTAATCAATAATAAGTAAGGAATTTAAGAACTTATAAGTGCCAAACACCATGCTAGGTGTTGGATATACAAATGCAAAGAATAAAACAATCCACATGAGGGATACAAGGACATATATTGGTATATGGAGAATAAAGACACATACATACGATGTAGTTAGAGGGGATGAGGACTAGCATTTGAAGGATCAGGCAATGTGTCCTGTAGATACATGCTTGAACTGCATCTTGAAGGAAAAGAAAAATTCTACTAAGCGGAGGTGAAGAAAAAGAGATGATGTCACATGAAGAGAACAGAAATAATTTACAGATTCCAGTGTATGATAAAGTCAGTACTATATAACAAAGCTGGAACCATAAAATATGGCATTGTGGGAATATAGGGATATGTTAGGGCCCAGAAGATACTGGATCCTCCTTAAACTTACATTAAAGTTCTAAAAGTGGACCAGAAGTAATAATGTAAAAGAAAACCAAAGAAAAGAAAAACTATCAAGTCAAAGGTGGTTGAAAAATGGTACCGGAATCCTATGGAGAATTGCAGTGGAGATAAGAGACTGTAGGTTGAAAATATAATGTAAACAGATGGGTGCCAATGTAGGAGTCTGGAATCTGAACAGAATTTTAGAAAAGTTAGCTGTGATGGGTATTTGATAATGAAAGAGAAAAGATAGCAGATTATGTATTTATATTCTGGCTATAGAATATTTTAAAAAATAATTTTTCTGGCATAAAAATCTGACAAATAAATGAAGAAAAAAAGAAGCACTCTACCTGATAAATGGTCAAAGGATATGAACAGGCAGTTTTCAGAGGAAGAAATTAAAGCTGTCTATAGTCACATGAAAAATTGCTCTAAATTGCTGTTGAGTAGAGAGATACAATTCAGAACAACTCTGAAGTACCACATAACACCTATCAGATTGGCTAACATGACAGAACAGGAAAATGATAAGTGTTGGAGAGGATTTGGGAGAGTTGAAATCCTAATTCATTATTGGTGGTGCTGTGAGGTGATCCAAACATTCTGGAGAGCAATATGAAACTATGCTCAAAGGTCAACAAAAATGTACATACCCTTTGACCCAGCAATATTGCTTCTAGGGTTGTATCCCAAAGAGATCATGAAAATGAGTAAAGGACTCACATGTACAAAAGTATTTGTAGCAGCTCTTTTTGTGGTGGTAAAGAACTGGAAATTCATGGGATCCCATTACTTGGGGAATGACTTAACAAAGTGTAGTATATGAATACAATGAAATATTATTGTGCTGTAAGAAATGACAAACAGGTGAACTTCAGAAATACCTGGACAGAATTTTATGAGCTGATTCCGTGTGAAGTGATCAGAACCAGGAGAACATTATACAAAGTAACAATCACAGTGAGCAAGGACTATTTTTGATAGACTTAGTCCTCCACAGCAAGACAAGGACCTAAAATATTTCAAAAGGACTCATGATTCAAAATGCCATCCATATCCAGAGAAAGAACAAAGAAACTGGAAGATAGCATGAAGCAGACTCTTTTCTCTTTTGTTATGTTTGGTCATGTTCAGTTTTACTCATGCTTTCAACCATTCCTTTTAATTCTTATTTGCAACATGACTAATGTGAAAATGTGTTTAATAAGAATGTATGTGTAGAACCCATGTAGGATTACATGCCACCTTAGTGAGAGAGTGGGGAGGGAGGCAGAGAAAATTTAAAACTTATTGAAGTGATTGTTGAAAATTGAAAACAAGTAAATAAATAAATCTGAATGAAGAAGAAACATTGCCTACCATGAAATAAACCACAGATGATAATGGTTATTTGAATAAGTGATTGAAAATCACTGAAGACTAAATAATTTAATAATAAAAATTGGTGAGTCGAATAAATAACAGAAATCACAGAAAATGACAACAATGAGACAATATACCAAACCTACAGGAATATAGCTAAAGCAATCTTTAAGTGAAAATTTATTTATGTAAGCACATTCACGAAAAAAGGAGAAAAAGTGGCTGTCCCTTTGCCTCTGTACCTGCCCCCTTCTGCTGCTCCCACTGTATCCACTGGGAGAGAGAAAAAATGATGGTGCCATGTAGTTACACTGACCTTGAAAAATGTGCCAGTGTTGTGTTTACTAAAGGCTATGCATTTGGCTTAATGAAATTTGCTCTAAAAACAAAATCTGAGAATGAACTGGAATTTAAAAGTTCAGATTCATCAAACACTGAGACCAGCAAAGTTTGGGGCAGTTTGGAAAAAAAAAATTACAAATGATCTGAATATGGCATGATATTCATAGAAAAGTGGAACACAGATTTTTAACCAAGGATGTATTAGGGATACATTGGAAACTGAAATTAGTGTTGAGGATCAGCTTGCATGTGGATTGAAGCTGATTGATTTGCCCTTCTCACCTAACACTGGGAAAAATGTGCTGAGATTAAATCAGGATAAAAGCAGGAACATGTCAGCCTTGGCTGTGACATGGATTTCAATAATTCTGGACCTTCAATATAAGGAGCTTGACTTTGGTCCTTGACTTTGATGACTGCTTGGCAGGTTACCAGATGAATTTTTAAACTTCTAAGTCTTTAGTGATCCAGAGCAACTTTGATGTTAGTTATAAGATTGATAAATTCTGGCTTCATACTAATTTGAATGATGACACAGAGTTTGGGGGCTGTATTTAATCAGAAGGTGAAGAAGAAGTTGGAAGTTGCTGTCAACCTAGCCTGGACAGCTGGAGATAGCAACACTAATTTTGAAGCAGTAGTCAAAATTGCTAACATGAACAATTTCACCCCAATCAGGTTAGACCTTAAAACCTGGTAACAAATTGACTATCAGCTTTTCTGGATGGAAAGAATGTCAATGCTGGTGGCCACAAGATTGGTCAAGGACTGGAATTTCAAGTATAAAAGAAGTTGTACAATCACCATTTAAAAATATTTTGCATAATAGCTACTTTAGTGTTCCTTTTGATGTTGTATGTCAGGGATTCAAATATTGCTATGTATCAATCATGTTGGACCTATAGGTTAAAGATGACACAGTTTTAAAACATTATTCATTCAGAGACGCAAAAGAAACCTGACTCAGAGTAAAAATCCAGAGTAAAAAAGGCTTTTGAGGGGGTATATGATATTTCCCAAAACTGTTTTCAGAATTCCCTAGGACTAAAAGGTTGTGTTGAGCCACCTTTTTTATCTCAAAATAGATGCCAGTGGAAGGCAATGGAATGAAGTCACTTAGTAAACATGAACTGATTAAGTGAATGAAATATTGACTTTCTGAAAATATATGGTTCATTGAAGTCAACTTTGCTACATATTTGTCCTAAATGGGTAGAAAGAGGGTCATTCTTTGATGGAGTGAAAACTTATCAGGAAAGAGGACTCTTTTCTTTTTAAGTCAAATCCTCATGAATTTTTCTAGCCTTGATTAGTTACTTTTGCCAAAAGTTGTCTGCAGAGTCCTTTAGGGACCCACTTTGTACCATTTCCTTGTGTCACCAGTTTGATACAATTGACCCAATAAGGTAGCACTTAATCCCCAGTCTCATTGTGGTTCCATTCCCTTTGGTTATTATATACAGAAAGAGGCTGCTAGGATCGAATATTAAACAGGGAAGAGTATGTGTAACTGTGTTCACATAGTGACAGCACTTGGAATCAAAATTGGACTTCTGTTGTATTTTCACACTTTTTTTGAATCAATTAATGGATATATTTTAGAGTCTTTCAATATGAAATTATTAGAATTAGATGCCTTCTCCTCCAAATGTTGCATTTACCATCACTTAAAAATATAACTTGAACAAATATTGAAACCTCAAAAAAAGATAAGAAAAATAGATGAATTGAGAATATAACAAAAATCTTAGGAAATATCAAATCCAAAAAACCACAATAAAACACTAAAACAGAAATCATGAAAATCAAAGGAAAAAATTGAAGATAAAAATATTCATTAAAATGTTACATAGAACTAGGAGGGTTTTTTTAAGGTTTGTTTTTTTTTTACTTTTCAAAAATCTAATAAAGCAAATATTTTCCTAGTCTGATTGGGACAAAAAGATATAGGAAAACCAAGATTTACTTTAAAAATGCGAAACAGAGATTTTTTTTCAACTACAGAAATGGAATAAAAGAGAACATAAAAACAATTCTTCGCAAATTGTCCATCACTGAAAACTCACAGCAAATTAAATAGATGAATATTTACAAATATGTAAAATACTCATATTAAATAATGACATATAAAGAAAGAAATTTTGACAAATTGCAATTGAACTTCCAAACAGGTACTAGTGGTGGAAGGGTATAGTATCAGATGTATTTACAAGTGAATGCTACCAGTCATTAAAAGGATTGTTCAACATTACATAAATTTTTGCCATAGTAAAAAATATATATATATTTCCAATTCTTTCTGTAACACACATATGATCCAGATGGTTAAATCATGGAAAGGCAAAGAAAAGAAAAAAATAATTATCTAACAATTTTTATGCAAAATATTCAATGAAATATGAGAAAAATGCTATAATATGTGAAAAATTACATATTATAAACAACTTGCATTTATGTCAGGAATAAATGATTGATTCAATGGAAAAAAATTCTAAACACAGTTTCCAATTATCAAGTGATATATTTGTAAATAAAAGCCCTTAGCATAATACCTTGCATATAATAGGTGATATAGATGCTAATTTCCTTCATCTTCCCCAGTCAGTCAAATCAATAGCAAAATGACAACATAATTCTATGAGTAGAAGCTAAAAAGGCTTTTAATAAAATATAATGTCTATTTCTATTAAAATAAAAACTCTTGAAAAACTAGGAATAAATGAATCATCCTTAATACGCTATGGAGAGTCTATTTAAATGCAATAACTAACATTTTCCATAGTGCCAAAAGGCTAGAGACATTTCCCATAAAATCAAAAGTATGTATTATCATTACTCTTTGTATATATAGTTTTAGAAATGCTACCTGCAGCAATAAAAAAAAGTTAAAGAAATGAGCATAGGAAAAGAAGAAATAAAACTATTTTTTTCTCAGATTGTATGATGGTTTAGTGAGAAAACACAAAATAATTCCAAAAATTAGCTAAAACATTTCAGCAACTTTGTAGCTTGTAAAATAAATACATTTTTAACTAACAGCATTTTTGTATATTACCAACAATCCCCATTTGGAAAAGATTGAAAAAGAAATATACCATATTAACTACAAAATGATAGGAATAAAATGGTGCATTAAAACTTGGAGAAGCCTAGATGATCTACAAAGTACCCTTGGACAATTTAAAAATACTTAAGTTAAAAAAAGAATTAAAAGAGTCTTCTGAAGATTCATTTACCTAGCCTAGGGTTTTACAGTTATACTGTTGCTTAGCACAGTTCTGCATATTGATTAACTTATTGATCAGAACAGTAGTACAACTGGCCCAAATATAGAAGAACACAACTCCATTGTATGTAAAGCAGTGTTTAGCAAATGAAGATGGGCTGTGAAATGAGAGTCCAAGACATCTATGGCAGTAAATATGTCCCATAGAGATTCTAGCACAAAGTTTGAAATGGAACCTAATCGATGAACCCAGGGTGGAAACAGACATAGATTCTTGTAGCAACATCACAGATGATAGGTTTCTCCTGGAGCCCAGAGAAAGGAAAAGGATCGTAGGCAGAGCATAGCTTAAGAGCAGTCTAAAGTCGATGGTCAAGAGTTGAGTCCAGCAACAAAAGTGGGGAGATGACCCTAAGTAATGACTACCCAAGATTGTGGCCCTGAGATCTATGGTAAGAGAAGAGGGAGTCTAAGCAGAACCCAGTTTGTGAGTGTTCTTCAGTTTTGGCAGGAGTAGGAAAGAGACCCTGGTGATATAGCTGCCCAGAGTTCTGGTTACAATAGAAGAGAGCCCCTGACCAGCATCCCAACAACCCTAACCCGTACTAGTATCCAAATAGCCTGGTGTTGAACTACAGTAAATGACAAGCTGAAATAATTCTTGCCATTGATATTGCATAGTTTTAGCTACTTAATTAAAAGCAACCAGGACCTGCCAATCCCACTCAGTACTATAGGAAGAGGGTGTGACCCAAGCACAAAACCTTCTCACCTCAACCTAGATACTGAATCTGATAAAATGAGCAAAAGAAAGAAAATTCTAAAAACCTTGATTTAAGAGGTGCCGTGAGTTAAACCCAAAGGAGGATAGGTTCAAGTAAAGTCTCAGGGAAAAATAAATATATTCAAATCTATATCTATAACATATGTGGCATTTATTTAGATGCGTGTATGTATACATATGTATGCATACATCAATACATATAAATATATCACATATTGCTGTGTTTAAACAAAAGATTTGTATTTCTTTGTGGGGCTTTTAGTCACAGTCTGTTAGACTAATACTGGTATCACATTTGGTCGGTGCTTGTAGGAAATGATGTAGAAATGAGAAATAAGCTTCAAGTTCCCACTATAGACTGAGGGACTCTTCTCCATTTTCCATATGGAAAATTAATCAAAACTAATGACAGTCTTAGTTGCTGTCAAACAGTGAAAGATTCTCAGGTCTATCTATTCATTCTGAAGGGTATATAGATCAGAGCAATAGATTTACCTGGAAGGGGCCTTAGAAGCCATCAAGTCCAATCTCTTCTTTTTGTAGATGATGAAAGTAGGGCTCATGAAAATTAAGTGATTTTCCCAGAATAAGGAAGTTAGCAAATTTCAGATTCATATATGAACTCTTCCTTTCAGCCTTGGGCCTGTGACCAGATTTCATGTTCTCTTATAGTAACAAACAGTAATGACCGATCCTCTCTGCACTGGAACTGCAACCAGGGCCCTGGTTCCCTTGTGACCAACCGTAAGCACTCCTCTCCTTGAACTGAGGAGTTCAGAGACTTAAACTGAGACTCAGAAATGCATTTAGGTAATAGAGTTGCCAATTAGCACCAACTGCACCTAATGCCAGCAAATATTTCCCTTTAATCTCTCTCTGATCAGTTTTCTGACCCCTTTACTATCTCTAGGTTGAGAGTTCCCAAAGTTGCTGCCACCCCTGCCTTTAAGACACCACAGCTTGTGCTGACCTGTATGCTCTGGAACAGCTTTCAATCTACTCAGATCTCTCCTGACAAACTTCAAGTTGTCTCAATGAGAAAAAATGTCTTACTTTGACCTTTTGTCAGCTCTGCTGCTTCAGAATTTGATTTCAGGCATTATTTTAAGGTTGTTTGGAGGGGAATGTTGGGAGAGTTCAGATAGGTAGCCGCCTCTCCTCTGTCAGCTTGACTCCACTTCAAATTATATTTTCTTCTGGTTCTCACCATACCAAGGGTTTTTGTGTCAGAAATTTAACCTCTTTTACCTGAACAAACATTTAAGAATACAAGTTCAGAGAAAGTGCCAACCTGTATTGGGAAAAGGAATTACCCTCCCCTGAGAGTTCCATATACTAATGAAATCATAAGTCTAGTTCCTCAGACTTACCAGCCAGATAGAGGAAAGAGAAGGTCAATTCTTGATACAGATCATATACTTTAAATGAATGAAAAACACTTGTCACTGAAGAATTTAACTCCCTGCACATCTATTTCCTCTTCATAATATAACAAATGACAAATTTATGTCTTAATAATTCCCCAAAACTTGTCATTTCATCTTTTAGACTTTAGTCATCTTTTAGAAAGTATAGTAAGAGTAATGAGAAGAGCTTCATTCATGAATTTGACCAATACAGAGGAATTGTTTTCCAACATAGAAACAATAAGAATTTTGGTATGAAGTAATCATGATATCTTAAATTCTGTGATAGAAAAGAAAGACAGATTCTTTTGATATGGCATTCATCAGTTAACGAATATGCAAACTAAACTTTAGATATTAAAGATAGATGATGACCCTTGCAAGTATCAATGAGGTATAATGGACTGCTACTTAGGCTAAACTGAACAATTGTAAAATATAAGCAAGGAAATATCAGTTATAGCCTAATTTGTACCTAGTATTTTAGGTGGTATTTCATAGAATTCAAAGAAAATACAGATAGAATGTCATAATTTGAGAAAGGAAATTGGCTCAAGAGGAACGGGACAAAACTGTGCAGACTTTGGTGGAAATTATTCCTATTTGGAATAGTAAGTGATACCTAATGAAACAAATGCAGGCTCACACAGCAAGTTTGTAATGATGGTACTACTGTACCTAGGACCTACAGTTAAGATAACTAGAATCCAAATCTTGCTTTAGAAACTTATTGACTGTGTTTCCCTTAGTAAGTCTTAATCTGGATCTACCTCAGTTTCTTTATATGTACAATAGGGATAATAATACCTATCTCCCAGGTTGTTGTGAGGATCAAAAGAGATAATATTTGTAAAGGACTTTGCTAGTTTTAAAGCTTTATATAAATGTTAGCTATTATTTTTATTAATAGGCAACTTAGTGGTATGTAGCCTTAAAAGGACATAAGCAAGAAGTGGAAATGAGGAAGAATAAATAAGACTGAAAAACTCTTGTAAGAATGTTATCAGGGATGAACCCCAGCGGTTGCTCAGGCATATAATAAATGCAGAGGACAAAATGAACAAAATTTATTCTTAAAAGCAGGAGCAACAGAAAGAACAGTTAGGAGCAGAATAACACTGTAAGGGAATGATACAAGATAACAGATCCTGAGGCAAGGGAGGAATCATTCTATTTTCCTTACACATTCCTTGTTAAGTATTATGATGCTGATACCAAAAAGATGTGAGCAAAATTATTTAGAGAGAACTAACATCCAAGGAAAATGAGATGTCAAAATAGCACTGAACTTGAAGGCACTATTGGGAACAGAAGACATGAGGAAAGGCTGGTTCCTGATGGACAATATATAATACTAATTGAAAAATAAACAATGAATAGGTACATATATAAATGAATAAATAAACGCATAAATGAGCAGATAAAATAAGCAAGAAAGTAAATCAATAAATTAATACACAATCGTACCCTTCACATCCCATCAAGCTATAAATTTGGATCATTTTGCAATCTCCCCTGCTACTGTCATGTTTCTCTTCAGTCAATATTATATACATCACATTAGTCCTCCAGAAATCATGTCCATCTTATATTTGGAAGAATTGGTGAAGAAAAAGGTACAAATTCATTTAAACCACTATAGCTAGCTGGTCTGTTATCATACCATATTTCAAATCACATCCATTTGACCTTTTCGTTTTATACCCAGTTGCAGAGCACATACTCACTCCTCCTTTCCTACTTTATATTTCCTGTTTTGGGTATAGTAATCAAATGAATACTATTATTGCTTCTAAAAATACCAGGCACATCACCTCTAGGGGGCAGCTAGGTGGTGCCGTGGATAGAGCACCAGTGCAGGAGTCAGGAGGACCTGAGTTCAAATTTCACCTCAGATACTTGACACTCACTAGCTGTGTGACCTTGGGCAAGTCACTTAACCCCAATTGCCTCATCTTGGGTTATCTCCAATCATCCTGATGAATAACTGGTCATTGGATTCAGATGGCCCTGGAGGAGAAGTGAGGCTGGTGACCTGCACAGCCCTCCCTCACTCAAAACAAAGTCAAGTGCCAGTCATGTCATCATTTCTCTGATGGCCTGGTCTTCTTTGGCAAAGAACAATAAACACACCAGATTATCATCTCTATGACTCAGTAATCTATTTTTTTCCACTAACTTCTCTATATTTCCCTGGGCACGTTGTTTCCCCAAGTAAGATTTAACCTCCTTGGAGTCTGGGGTTGTTTCATTTTTTTTTTTTTTGTATTTGTTGTTTCACTTTTTAGTTTAATACTTAAACCCTAATAAGTACTTAAGACATGCTTTCATTCATTTACTCACTCATTCTTTCCTTCAAAAATAAAATAGGATGTATAAATGTTGTATGAAATAAATATAAAGGTCAGTAAGCCAAGTATGAGAAGAGTTGCCTATTATTGTTTCTCCCAGAGGAGGATGAGGCTGGGGGAATGTTTCAGTATATTTCTGAGCTGTAATAGGGATAAAGCTTGTTGGCTACAAAAACCCTAAAAGAAGTCTGCTGAGGCCTGGCGAGCGTACAGCCATCAGGATACTGAAGAAAGGAGAATTGATCCAGGTCAGAAAAACAGAAAGTTGAAGCCTCTGTGCAATCAATATGGGAAGCAGGGCCATTAATGGCCTCTCCAATTCCAACTTGGGAAAGATAGGGAAATTCGATACCACACACACACAAAAAAGTATGGGTCAATGAGTTTGTGTTGCATTATTTTTTTTAATATAAATTCATTTATTTAACTTTTTACATTCATTTTCACAAAATTTTAGGTTCCAAATTTTCTCCCCATTTATCCCTTCCCCCGACCCCAATACACCTAACATTCTAATTTTCCCTATCACCAATCTGCCCTCTCTTCTATCATCCCTCCCTTCTCTTGTCCCCCTCTTCTCTTTTGTCCTGTAGGGCCAGATGATTTTCTATTCCCCATTAACTGTATTTCTTATTTCCTAGTAGCAAGAACAATACTCAACAGTTGTTCCTAAAACTTTGAGTTCCAAATTCTCCCCATCCCTCCCTCCCCACCCATTCCCTTTAGGAAGGCAGGCAATTCAATATAGGCCATATCTGTGTAGTTTTGCAAATGACTTCGATAATAGTCATGTTGTGTAAGACTAATTGTATTACCCTCCATCCTATCCTGCCCCCCATTGTTTCTATTCTGTCTTTTGATCCTGTCCCTCCCCAAGAGTGATGACTTCAAATTGCTCCCTTCTCCCATTGCCTTCCCTTTCATCATCCCTCCCTCCCTGCTTATCTCCTTCTTCCCCCCTTTCCTGTACTGTAAGGTAGGTTTTCATACCAAAATGAGTGTGCATTTTACTCCTTCCTTTAGTCGAATGTGATGCAGGTAAACTTCATGTTTTTTTCTCAGCTCTCCTCTTTTTCTGTCCACTAAAGAGTCTCCTGCCTGCCTCTTGAATGAGATAAAATTCACCCCACTCCATTTTACCCTCTCTCCTCCCACTACCTTTCTCTCTCACCATTTACCTTAATTTCTTTTAAGATATGGTCCCATCCTATTCAATTCCCTCTGTGCTCTCTATCTCTGTGTGTGAGTGCATGTGTGTATGTGTGTGCATGCATGGATGTACATGTGTATGTGTGTGTGTGGTCCCACCAACTACCCAGACACTGAAAAGTTTTAAGAGTTTCACATATTGTCTTTCCATGTAGGAATGTAAACAGTTCACCTTTGGTAAGTCCCTTATGATTTCTCTTTGCTGTCTACTTTTTCATGCTTCTTCTCATTCTTGTGTTGGAAACTCAAATTTTCTTTTCAGCTCTGGTCTTTTCATCAAGAATACGTGAAAGTCCTCTGTTTCATTGACAGACCATATTTTCCCCTGAAGTATTATACTCGGTTTTGCTGGGTAGGTGATTCTTGGTTTGAGTCCTAGTTCCTTTGACTTCTGGAATATCCTATTCCATGCCCTTCTGTCCCTTAATGTACAAGCTGCTAGATCTTGTGTTATCCTAATTGTATTTCCGCAATACTGCAATTGTTTCTTTCTAGCTGGTTGCAATATTTTCTCCTTGACCTGGGAACTCTGGAATTTGGCCACAATGTTCCTAGGAGTTTCTCTTTTTGGATCTCTTTCAGGCGGTGATCGATGGATTCCTTCAATACTTATTTTCCCTCTGGTTCTAGAATCTCAGGGCAGTTTTCCTTGATAATTTCATGAAAGATGATGTCTAAGCTCTTTTTTTGATTATGGCTTTCAGGTAGTCCCATAATTTTTGAATTGTCTCTCCTGCATCTATTTTCCAGGTCAGTTGTTTTTCCCATGAGATATTTCACATTCTCTTCCATTTTTTCATTCTTTTGGTTTTGTTTTGTGATTTCTTGGTTTCTCAGCAAGTCATTAGCCTCCATGTATTCCATTGTAATCTTGAGAGAACTATTTTCTTCAGTGAGCTTTTGAACCTCTTTTTCCATTTGGCTAATTTTGCTTTTGAAAGCATTCTTCTCCTTTTTGAACCTCTTTTGTCAATTGAGTGAGGCTATTTTTCAAGGTATTATTTTCTTCAGCATTTTTTTGGGTCTCCTTTACCAAAGTATTGACCTGTTTTTCATACTTTTCTTGCATCTCTCTCATTTCTCTTCCCAGTTTTTCCTCCACCTGTCTAATTTGATTTTCAAAATCCTTTTTGAGCTCTTCCATGACCTGAGCCCACCCGACATCCACCTCGGATGTCTTGGATACAGAGGCCCCGACCTTCACGTCTTTCCCTGATGGCAAGCATTGTACTTCTTCATCAGAAATTAAAGGAGGAAGGAGCATCTCTTCCCCAAGAAAGTAGCTTTCTATGGTCTTATATTTCTTCCTTTTTCTGGGCATTTTCCCAGCTAGTTACTTGACTTCTGAGATTCCTCTCCACCCCCGCCTCGATCCGTCCACCTAGTCCTTGGGGTCTGAGATTCAAATGCTGCTACCCAGCCTCAGGGCTATCCATGGTGGGAGTGGCTGCTATTCAATGTGAGCTTAAGTCCTTGTGCTTGGGTGGGGGCAGGGCTGCCTCCTAGGCTCAGTTCCCTCAGGGGCTTTATGCAGAGACCTTTTGTAGTGGAGCTCCTGCCTACTCTGGAAGTCCCGGGCTGCTGCTACCTCTGGTGCTGCCTCTGCCACTGCCTCCCGAGGGGCCCAAGTCACGGAGACACCCCGCTCCCCTCTCCGCCAGCCCAGAAGTCTCTCTCACTGACCTGGAACACCTGTGGGCGGAGGGACCTTCGCGGCTCCTGGAGGTTTCGTCCCTGGAGCCTGCTCGGATCCACTCCTCTGGGGCCATGCGGCCAGGGTAGCTCAGGTGTGGGCTCTGCATCAGGAGTGCAATGGGCCCCTGGGAATGGCTTTCCAGGGCTTTCTGGAATGAAAATCTCTTCCACTGCGTTGGTGTGGGGCTTGCAGTACTCCAGAATTTGTGGGGAGTTCTTTTTACTGAAAATTTATGGGCTGTGGATTCTCAGCTAGCATATGTGAGTCTTTCTACTCTGCCATCTTGGCTCCTCCTCCCATTTGTGTTGCATTATTAAAGAGGTGCTTTGTGAACACTTAAGAAGGGACGTTGTGCTCACTAAGATTAGGTCTGAAAAGCACAAAAAAGAACAGGCAAAAAGAAGCTGCTATAAATATTTGGTAGAAACATATGCATGCATAAAATTAAATTAAAGAAAAGGAAATACACACACATGTACATTCACATTTTCCCTTTTCTTGGATTTCTTTGGGGTGTAGATCTGTACATCAGGTAGTTGTCCTTGGATTGTGAGCTTCTAGAGGACAATGACTTTCCCTTTGTCCCTTTTTGTATTTCCAGTGCTTAGCAAAGTGCCTGACAGAGTTGAGGCTTAATAAATGCTTAATGATTGACTGTCAAATCTCCTGTTTTGATCAGATTGCAAAATTGGTGTTATTTGTATTTCAGTGAGGCACATGATAGCCTTTCGTAATATCCTTGAGTCATATATAACATCCTTGATGTATCTAAGTTTTTCATTGGTGTAAGGAAGATGTATTAAAGTCTTACCCTTGACAAACACTAAAGAACCATGTAAATAGCAAATGGTTGGAATAGTCTCTTTTAATTTTACTCATTTTACTTAAACCATTAAAATAAAATTTTGCTTTTTAATCAGTTTTTTAATGTTGATTTTCTAGTTTATTTTTAGTTGCATACTCAGTTTATTTATTTGTTCTTTCCACTAAGCATTGCCTGATATACAATAAAAAGCCTCTGTGTGTAGGAATCAACTGATGGAAATCAACAATTCTTTGTAATAATTACAGAATATCAGAAAAGTGATAACACTACTGTGACTAGTTGATAACTACATAGCCAGTATACATCAGAGGTAGGATATGAATTCAGGTCTTTCTGACCCTAAGGCCTCACTTCTACTCATTTTTCTAAACTTGAGATCTAAGCTTGTTACTTTGGAATGATAAGATCTGCTTTGGGGATATGTTGGAGCTAGCTCCTTTGAGGCTTAGTAAATCTAATGTTTTTTTAATATTCAACGTGAAAATTTACACCTAAGAAAATGTCAAACACTACAAACCAGGGCTTGATTTGTTGTTTTCTTAGTTGTCTAGACTTTAAAAAGTGATGGAAAAAATATTGATAATGTGGTTTAAACTTAAAATTGAATGAAAGAACCAATTTTTAAAATTTACCAAAACATGTGGCTCTTTTTTAAGAGAAGCAGTCACACTAGGTTGCAGTGTATGGATATCCATCACTCCCTTTTTAAAATTGTTGATGTGAAAGAAACGTCTGTTTTATTCTGTGACAACCACCCATATTATTATACAATTTTGATGATTTTCTCTACGACATTGATGTATATACAACCTAAGAGTGAGTAAAGGTTTCTTTCCCAGGCACTCTAAGGGGGTTTGAGTATCATTTTACAGCTCATCCTGTAACTTGAGGGGATCTTAATGCTCTTTCCCTTTTATCTTAAAAAAACCATAGAACTTGTAACAAAAGAATTGCTTTTGTCCCCCTTATCCTGTGTTTCCTATCCTGTCATTTGTGTTCCTCTTACTGTATCATAACAACTTTGCCTTATCTTGTAAGCAACCACTTTCCTCACCTTGTTTGTACTTACCTTGATCCTAGATCTCCAATCCACATTAGAAATCCTAAAAATTAAATCATAATCCTACAGGCTATGCAGCTTTCTGTCTATGTAAGTCTGGTTCTTTTTATGTATTAGGGCTTTTGTTTAGCTCCTTACTAAGTCTCAGGCCCATTGACTTTGCATCCATAAAACTTCCAATGGACACAGAGAAGATCTAACTGAATTTTTTCATACCTGAACCAGCTCTAACAATTCTAAACCTTGTCAATAAACCTTGTTTATTTTGGACATGGGGATATATTATAATAAATATTAAAATTTAAATATATTTTACTTTTTAAATTAAATTTAAATAAACTATTTAAATATATTCGATGATTTAACAATTTTACATTTTAATATTTTTGTTTCTGATCTGGGATTTTTATTTGAATACCAGACAAAGTACTAACCACAAAATCTAGAGAAGAGTAATAAACATCTTCCTCTGCACACTCTGTCTCTGAATTCTTTCAATGAGAATGGGTCTATCACATGGGACTTCCAGAAATCAAAGTCAAGTGTGGGTCATATCATCATCTTCATGTCATGGTCCTCTTCAAGAATGAAGGACAAGCAGTCCAGAGTGAACTCTGGCAATGCAAGCAAAAGGCAGTGGCAGTCTGTCTCAGGCTAACTCCCTGAACTTGCCTGGGAAGTCTATGATCCTCAAACCATTTTTTTCATGGCTCTTTAGTTTAATTAAATTTTAATTTTTCAGAGTTTTCATAATTAGTGAAATAACCTCTGTGAACCCTTTAGTGTTTTCAGAGTTCACAGTAGTTGTGTAACCTCTGAGAATCTTTGGTCATCTATTTTCTGGGTATGACAGTGGCCATGTTAGAGAAGTTTACAAAAATATAGTAGACCATATGACACACACAAACCACCATCTGATACAGAGGAAGTAAGATTCAAGTAAAAAAAATGTTTAAGTATTGCAAATGTCACTTGCTGTACAGTGTTTAAGGTATTATAGATTTCATGTATTGTTACAAGGGAATAGCATCTAAATTTTTTTTTTTGGTTTGGTTTAGCACAAAAGGTCCAAAAATTTCTAGGGATAAAATGGTTTAAATGTTATCAGTTTTATTTTTTGCATATTATCAGAATTAATGTTTTGTTATAAAGAATTAGGTAGGGGGGGGGAGCCAAGATGGCGGAGTAGAAGGACGCACGTTTACGAAACCAAAAGCCCATAGAATTAATGTAAAAAGAATCCCCCATAACTTCTGGGTCAATACAAGGTGTGCAGAAACAGAGTGGAAGAGATTTCTGTTCCAGGGAGCCCTGGAGACCCGTCCCCAGTGTCTGGCGCGCCCCGGAAAGTGGACACCACCCCCAGCGCTGCCCTGACCGCGGCCCCAGAGAAGCTGATCCGAGCAGGCTTCAGAGACGGAAGCTCCGGCAGCCGGAAAAGTCTCTCTGCCCACAGAAGCTACAGGTCAGTGAGAGAGAAGGCCGGGCTGGAGGAGAGGGGAAGCAGGGCGTCTCCGTGACTCGGGCCCCCTTGGGAGGATGCGGCAGCGGCAGAGACGGGGGCAGGAAGCGGCGGAGGCAGAGGTGTGGGCGGCGGCTGAGGCGGCAGTGGACCGGGACTCAGGAATCCCCCAGCAGCAGGCAGGATCTTCATTACGGAAGATTCCTGCATAAAACCTGATGGAGCTGAGCCTGGGAGATGGCCCTGCCCCCACCCCGCTCTGTTACTGAAGGCTTCTGCTTAAAGCTCCCAAGGGAACTGAGCTGGGGAGGCGGGGCCCCCCACCCCGCCCCCACCCGCTCCATTCCTGAAAGTCTCTACATAAAGCCCCTGAGGGATCGGAGCCAGGGAGGCGGCCCTGCCCCCACCCCAGCACCTGAACTAAAGCTCACTGATTGACAGCTGGCAGGAGGAAAGCCCATTTAAATCTCAGAGGCCAAGCACTAGCTGGGCGGATCCAGGCGGGGGTGGAAAGGAATCTCAGAAGTCAAGTAACTAGCTGGGAAAATGCCTAGAAAAGGGAAGAAAAATAAGACTTTAGAGAGTTTTTTCCAACAAATGCAAATGATCCCGACCTTCGGATCTGATGATGAGGACGTATCCTTGCCATCAGGGAAAGACATGGAGGGCGGGGCCTCAGTACCTCAGACACCCCAGTGGGGTGGCGGGTGGGCTCAGGCCATGGAAGAGCTCAAAAAGGATTTTGAAAAACAAGTTAGACAGGTGGAGAAAAAACTGGAAAGAGAAATGTCAGAGATGCAAGAAAAGTATGAAAAACGTGTCAATACCTTGGTAAAGGAGACCCCAAAAAATGCTGAGGAAATTAACACGTTGAAAAATAGGCTCACTCAATTGGCAAAGAAGGTTCAAAAAGCCAATGAGGAGAAGAATGCTTTCAAAAGCAGAATGAGCCAAATGGAAAAAGAGACTCAAAAGCTCACTGAAGAAACTAGTTCTCTCAAGATTACAATGGAACAGATGGAGTCTAATGACTTTATGAGAAACCAAGAAATCACCAAACAAAACCAAAGGAACAAAAAAATGGAAGAGAATGTGAAATATCTCATGGGAAAAACAACTGACCTGGAAAATAGATCCAGGAGAGACAATTTAAAAATTATGGGACTACCTGAAAGTCATGATCAAAAAAAGAGCCTAGACATCATCTTCCATGAAATTATCAGGGAAAACTGCCCTGACATTCTAGAACCAGAGGGCAAAATAAGTATTGAAAGAATCCATGGATCACCACCTGAAAGAGATCCAAAAAGAGAAACTCCTAGGAACATTGTGGCCAAATTCCAGAACTCCCAGCTCAAGGAAAAAATATTGCAAGCAGCTAGAAAGAAACAATTCCAGTACTGTGGAAATACAATCAGGATAACCCAAGATCTAGCAGCTTCTACATTAAGGGATCGAAGGGCGTGGAATAGGATATTCCAGAAGGCAAAGGAACTAGGACTCAAACCAAGAATCACCTACCCAGCTAAACTGAGTATAATACTTCAAGGGAAAATATGGTCTTTCAATGAAACAGAGGACTTTCAATCATTCTTAATGAAAGAACCAGAGCTGAAAAGAAAATTTGACTTTCAAACACAAGAATCAGAATAAGCATGAAAAAGGAAACAGCAAAGAGAAGTCTTAAGGGACTTCCCAGAAGTGAACTGTTTACATTCATACAGGGAAAGAATATTTCTAACTCTTAAAACTTTTCAGTATCTGGGTAGTTGGTGGGACCACACACACACATGTACACGCATGCACACACATACACACATGCACACACATACAGAGATAGAGAGCACAGATTGAACTGAATAGGATGGGACCATACCTTAAAAGAAACTAAGGTAAAAAAGAATTAGGTACAAAAATGTGTATTTTTAGCAATCTCCACTGAAAGATTATCGTTTTTGGTGTTTCTTGGGGACCTAATCCCTGATTTACCATGGGTTCAATATGCCAACATTCATTTTTTTTTACTTTTTGACATTTTCTAGAAACGTTATCCCCACAAAAGTTGAGAATTGACTGAAACTCACTTTGACTTCTTCTGATTAGCAGAGAGAGAAAATGCCCAGTATTTAAATATTTTTTTTAAATAAGCCAAAGAATGATTAAATAGATAAATAAATAAGTAGCGAACTAATCAACTAAATAAATGTCAGCCAAGAATTCCAGGAACACAATTTAGAGCATAAAACATAAAAGAAGTGTTTAACTTTTTTTTTAGAGTCATTATCTGGTGTTCAGGTTACATATTTAAGATTTTCAAGTAAGGATTTTGTATTTATTAAACTAATCCCTTTATAAATCTCATATCAAGTGTCTTTGATCAGATGTAATGTATTAATAAAACAATTGTTCCTTTTTAGATCTTATACATTGTGGGGTATAGGGTGTGTTCAGGGAGGGCCAGTACCTACGATGTGATGGCTGCTGAACCCTTTTGGGGTCATCTACTGTACCCTGAGACATCACAATTCTGTTCTGCCACTGGGCTATGATGACTCTGGAGGAGATAGTGAGGCTGACAACTTCTTGCAACTCTGCCTCAGTTAAAAACAATTTATGCAGGAATCAAATTACATCACCCATACCATTTTACCATTATATATCAAAATTCTGTGGTGACAGGCAAGTGATGAAGCAGCAGGACAGATACACTAGGAGCTTTAGTCACAAGCCTGCACAAAGGCAGCTCAGGCCAAGGGGTCATTTCTCACTGGAGGCAGCAGTGGGGCTTGGCAACACCCTGGGTGTCTGAGCAGCCTTTTAAGGATAGCACTGTTCACTTCCTGCTGTGAGGAAGAGGGATAGGAAAGGTGCCCTGAAAAATGTCTTCTTACCCAATCCTGGCCCCATTACTGTGGCCGGAAGGAAATCTCACTATGCAGTCTAAACACAAAAAAATGTACAAAAACATTTACAAAGATGATTCTATTCACCATCGGCACATGGAATATGTGCACACTTATAAACAACACAAAATCCAGTAGACCTGAAAGATAAACTGCTCTTATTTTAAGATAACTCAGCAGGTATTGCATCCAAATAGCAGCCTTGAGTGAAACAAGGCTGGCAAATGAAGGCCAGCTCAGTGAAGTTGGAGCTGACTACACATTTTTCTGGAGTGGTTGCAATGAAGGGGGGTGCCATGAAGCTGGCATAGGTTTTTCAGTCAAAAGCAATTTAGTCAGAAAATTGATATGCTTGCCAAAGGAAGTGAATGGTAGACTCATGAGAATGCCATTGCCACTTGCCTGAAAATGCCATGCCACCACCATCAGTGCCTGTGCTCCTACTGTGACAAAACCTGATGAAGTCAAAGAAAAACTTTTGAAGACCTAGAGACCCTTATCATCAATGTGCAAAAAGAAGACAAGCTTATAATTCTGGGTGAATTTAATGCTAGAGTAGACTCAGACTACTAGACTTGGCAGGGAGTCCTAGGGAGGAATGGAGTTGGAAACAGCAACAGCAGTAGTCATTTTCTGCTGAAGACTTCTGAATCACATGACCTTCTTATCACTAACACTGATTTCCATTTACCTAAATGCAATAAAATTTCATGGATGCATCCTCGCAGCAAACATTGGCATCTAATAACCTATGTGACTGTAAACAGAAGAAACAGACAAGATATGAGTGACAAAGGGAATGTGTGGTGTAGAGCACTGGACTGACCATAGACTTATCCTTTCCAAGCTAAATATTCACATTCATCAAAAGTGCTGCCCCTGAGAAAAATGACTACCAGAAAAATTAATGTCAACAAATTAGACTTCTTCTCGGAACTTAACAGATTTTTGGTAACTTAGAAGGAAAGTTGAGCCGACACACAGCTGGCAACAGTGGAGCAAAAAAGGAGTGCGCAGCTTTCAGAGATTTGGTGTACAGCACTGCATTGGCTCATCTGGGTCAGAATACTCTCAAACACCAAGACTAGCTTGATGAAAATGATAGGGAAATTCAGAAGCTGCTAAATGAATAATGAGAACTTCACAGGATTTACTAGAAGTATATTTCATCCACCTTTAAGAAGGCAGCATTTAACTCCATCAAAAGCAAAGTACAAGCAAAGCTTAGAGAGATGCAGGATTCCTGGCTCAGTAAAAAGGCAGATGAAATTCAGTTTTATGCTGATAGTAACAATCCAAAGTGCTTTTATGATTCCCTGAAAGCTATTTTTGAACCAAATATGCATCAAAACTACTTAATGATAGTGGAGCCACATTGGTTAGTGATAAGGACATGATCCTAGAAAGATGAGCTGAAAACATCCATAGTGTTCTCAACAGACCATCATCAATCAATACTGAGGCCACTGATCATTTACCTCAGGTGGAAGTCCATCCCTCGTTAGCTGAACTTCCAACTGAAGAAGAGATTTTGAGGGCCATTAGGCTGCTTTCATGTGGCAAAACATTTGGTGCTGATTCTATTCCAGATGAGATTTACAAGGTTTACAAAAGTTGACTGAATTTTTCCAGGTTATATGGCAAGAGGAAGTTATCCGCCAGGAGTTCAAGAGCTCAAGGATGTCCATTGTCCATCTCTATAAAGGTAAAGGGAATAGATTTTCCTGCTACAATCACAGGGGGTTCTCTCTCTCTCTCTCTCTCTCTCTCTCTCTCTCTCTCTCTCTCTCTCTCTCTCTCTCTCTCTCTCTCAGTCATTTCTGACAAAATTCTTGTTACAGTCCTCCTTAATAGGCTAATCCTTTACCTGGAAGATGGTCATACATCTCAGAGACAGTGTGGCTTCAGAAGGGGCTGTGGAACAGTCAATATGGTAATTGCTGCCTGATAATTCCAGAAGAAATGCCAAGAGCAGAACAGATGTCTGCATAAAACATTTTTAGATATGACCAAGGCCTTTGACACTGTTTGTCTTGATGGCTTATGGAAATTATATCCTACTCTGGTTGCCCAGAGAAGTTCATTAGTATTGCATGATGGCATGTTTGCCTGGGTTCTAAATAGTGGACAAGGTACTCGTGCCTTCTCAGTCACCAATGGAGTGAAACAGGGCTGTGTGCTTGCTTCCATGCTTTTTAACATGATGTTTTCAGTCATGCTGTCAAATGCTTGCAATGAGGATGAACATGAAATCAAGGTCAACTAATGTACTGATGGTCAGTTCTTCAATTTGAAAAGGCTACAAGTCAAGACCAAAGTGGAGGGAGTGTTGGTTCATGATTTCTGTTTGCAGATGTTTGTGTACTCAATGCAGCCTGTGGAGCTGAGATGCAAGAAAATGTGGATCAATTCTCTGCTGCCTGTGCTAATTTTAGCCTAATAATTATCACCAAAAGATACCTTTTGCTCTATCAGTCATCATCACACCATCCCTACATGGAACTGTCGGTTACAACAAGTCAAGAAGTTTTGAACGATGTGGATAAATTCACTTACCTTGGTAGTGTATGTTCCAGAGATGTACACATTGACAAGGAGATTGATACATGCATTGCCAGAGCTAGCTCAGTGTTTGAGAGGCTCCCAAGAAAGGTTTGGGAGAGATGAGGTATTAAACTTCTACCAAACTAAAGGTCTACAGAGCCATTGTGCTGACCTCATTTTTATATGCTTGTGAAACATGGACAGTATACCAGTGCTATGCCAGGAAACTGAATCACTTCCATTTGAACTCTCTTAGGCAGTTTCTGGGGATCACCCAGAAGGATATCATGCGAGATGCTGAAGGCTTTACTCTGGCTGAACTGCCAAGTATTCAGACTATGCTTCGTAGAATGCAACTCCAATGGGCTGGCTATGTTATTTGAATGCAAAACATATTCTTGCCAAAAAGACTATTTTATGGAGAACTCACATGGGCCAGGTTATTACGTGGTGATCAGAAGAAGCAATACAAGGTCTCTCTCAAGAACTTTGTATTTGTGTGGCATGGGACACACTGGCACAAGACCCCTCAGCATGATGTGCCCACATCACAAAAGGTGCTGTGATCTATGAGCAAAGCAGAATTGAGACAGCAGAAAGAAAACACAGGATGCACAAATTGGAGTAATCATCCCAAATATTCACAAACACTATCTGTGCCCAATCTGTGGTAGAACATTTGGAGCTCATATTGGTCTGATCAGCCACAGTCGAACACATTGAAATTTCACTTTATCATGCTGATGTCATTTTGGTTCTCTTAGAGAATGAAGGACAACAACCAGCCATACATTGTGTAAGGAATAAAAATGAATGATTTCATCATTAGAAAAGGTACATATAACTTTTTAAATTTACACATCAAAGATTTTGCAATTAATTTAGATATTCTACAAAAAATGAAAGATTAACCATATAAATTATAGTTTACACATATAATAATGTTTTATTTAAAGTGTAATTTAGATACTGTATTTTGTAGACATTATACAAAATAAATATTTTCGTCTTACAAATTTCACAATTCTGCAATGTCAATTAAATTTATAAAATTATATGTAACAGGAAGCTCTTTTTAAGGAATTCTAATATTGAAAACATAAATTTATAAAATCAACATAATTATTCCTGCTTCAAAGATAATTCTTCCTTTCATGAAGGAATTTTATACCGTATTCAATAGTTTGTTACGTACTCTGTTCCTTTAAATAATGGATTCTTCTAATGCATTCAAAATAAGATTTACAAGAAATAGTTTAACTCCTCAAAGGATGAATGAATAGTTTGACTGATGCATCTCGAAAGGAATTCATTATCAACCATTCAACTCTTCAGAAATCCATCTATTACAAAGAAGAATTGAAATAAAATATAGATAATTATTTCAGGAATTAAATATTGATACAAACATATACACACATTATGGATGAAAACAAGCTGCAATCATTTTCTGTATTTCACAAAGGAGTTCATCTTGTAGGTGAAATTTTAAATTATAAGTTTTCATGTGCCTTTGTTATTTGGAGTTTTATGGATTGTGTTGTGTGTTTTTCTTCATTTTATTTTCCTGGTCTGGATGAAACATTAGGGGCTCAAGGATCAATTTCTCCCCTTCCCTTTGCCTCCCTGCTGAGGCTAGGCAGTTTATCTCATTAACCAAAACTTAGATTCTCTTTGGTCGAGAGGTTTGCTTCTTTTTTAGGCACAACTGGTTTCTGCTTCAGTAAAAGGGCATGGCCTCATCAAAAGGTAAACATGCTGAGATTTTTAAAAATATATATATTTATTTGTTTGTTTTCAACATTCACTGTTGTAAGATTTTGAGTTCCAATTTTTTCTCCCTCCATTTTCTTCCCCTTTCTCAAAGTGGCTTACAATCTGATATAGGCTATACATGTAAAATCTTATTATACTTATTTCCCTATTAGTTATGCTGTGAAAGAGAAATCAAAAGGAAAAAAAACATGAAAAAGAAAAACAAAACAAGCAAAGAGAAAATAGTATGTTTCCATCTGCATTCATACTCCGTAATTCTTAATTCTTTCTGCAGGTACATTGCATTTTTCATGGTTAAGTCTTTTGGAATTGTCTTAGATCATTTTAATGCTGAGGAGAGCTAAGTCTAACAAAGTTGTTCCTTGCTTAAGGTGGCTATTGCTATGTACAATGTTCTCCTGTTTCTGTTCAATTCACTCAACACCAGTTCATTTAAGTCCAGATTTTTCTGAAATCTCCTTATTATTTCTTATAGAAAAATATTATTCCATTTTGTTTATATATGAAAAAATCAAAACTATCTGTACTTATATGAAAAATATGTTCTAAGTCATTATTGATCAGAGAAATACAAATTGATTTGTATTTCTTGTTCAGTCATTCCCCAATTATGGTAATTCCATCAATTTCCAATTCTTTGCCACCACAAAGAGAACTACTATAAATAGTTTTGTACATATGGGTCCTTTTGCCTTTTTGTGATCTCTTTGGAATACAGCCCTAAAAGTTGTTTTGCTGGATCCAAGGGTATGCATAGTTTTATAGTCCTTTGGGAATAATTCCAAATTGCTCTTCAGAATGCTTGGATCTGTTCACAACTCCACCAACAATGCATTAATGTTCCAATTTTCCCATATCTTCTCCAACATTTATCATTTTCCTTTTTTGTCATGTTAACCAATCTCATAGGTATGATGTGGTACCTCAGAGTTATTTTGATTTGTATCTCTCTAATCAATAATGATTTAGAACATATTTTTCATATAACTACAGATAGTTTTGATTTCTTCATCTGAAAACTGCTTGTTCATATCCTTTGACCATTTTTCAATTGGAGAATGATTTCTACTCTTATAAATTTGACTCAGTTCTCCATATATTTTAGAAATGAGGTCTTTATCAGAGACACTGGCAACAAATATTGTTTCCCAGCTTTCTACTTCCCTTCTTATCTTGGTTGCAATAAGTTGCAGTATCATTTGCCAGGAAATTGAATCATTTCCAGGAAGAGACTGAAGATCACTTGATAATATAAGATAGTAGACACTGAGGTCCTTTCTCTGATTAAACAGATAGCAGCTCCAAAAGGAGGGCCACACTGTTTGAATGTCAAACATATGCTTGCCCAAACAACTATCTTATGCAAAACTCACACAGGGTAAGCACTCACATGGTGGTTGGAAAAAAATAATGCAATCATACTCTCAGGGTCTGTCTTAAGAATTTTGGAATTGATTGTGAGACATGAGAGACACTGACACAGGACTGCCCACCATGATGTGCCCTCATCAGAGAAGATTCGGTGCTCTACAAGCAAAGCAGAATTGAAATAGCTCAAAAGAAAAGTTAGACACATAAATTTAAAGGGTTCATCCCAAATGGACTATTTGTGCCTGATCTGTGGTAGAGCAACCCAAGCTCATATTGTTGTGATCAACCACTCTTGTACACACTGTAACTTCACTGTAACATAGTTATGTCATTTTGGTTCTCTTTGAGAATGGGCAACAACCAGTATTAGTGGTACAATTTTAAAGAATTACAAGTATCATCTTCCTATGTAGGGATGTAAAAAGTTCAGTTTCACTGAATTCCTTATGGTTTCTTTTCTTTTTTCACCTTTGCAGGTTTCTCTTACATCTTGGTATTGGAGATCATTTTTCTTTTGTTTAATTCAGACCTTATCCTTTTGAAAGCTTGAAATGCTTCTATTTCATAGAATAACTTTCTTTTGCCCTTTATGTATTATGTTCAATTTCACCAGCTAGATGATTCTTGATTTTAGTCCTTACTCCTTTGTCTTCTGAAATAGGATGTTGCATGATCTCCAGTCCTTTAAGGTTGCAGCTCCTAAGTCCTATGTAATCTGAATTGTCCCTCTCCAATATTTGAATTGTTTCTTTCTGGTCACCTACAGTATTTTTTTTTATGCTCTGATAGTTCTGTAAATTGACTAGTTTTCCTTGGAGTTATTATTTTGGAGTCTCTTTCTGGAAGTGTTTTGTAGATTGTTTCAGTGCTGATTTTACCCTCTCTTTCCAGGACATTGTAATTGTAAGCAAAGTAAAATCTTTTGCTGCTTTTGTTTCAGTTTAATCAAGTGGCTCTGACTAAATCTTGCTTTGGAATGAATCAGGTGTCTTTAACTAGAAACAGTAAATGTGTTTGTATTGTTAATTATTTTAATATGATTAAAGAAGATCTTCCTCACCCACTAATGGGTCTGCCCATTAAAGGAAGCTTGATTGAGGGAGGCCCACACCTTTTGCTAATTTTCTAATGAGGCACTGGTTCTCAGCGGTTGCAATGTTCTCTGACTGTAAAAGAAAAAATGCATAAATTCTCTGAGGTGAGACCAAAGAACTCGTGATAGCCGTCTCTTCTGTGTATTTTGGAGTGCTTGCTTTTCCAGACATCAGGGCAAATTTTCTTGATAATTTACTGAAAGATGCTATCCAAGTCCTCCTTTTTTTTTTTTTTTTTTTTTTTTTTTTTTATTAATTAATTTATTTATTTATTTTACATTCATTTTCACAAATTTTTGGGTTCCAAATTTTCTCCCATTTTCTCCCCTCCCCCCCACCCCAATACCCCAAGCAATCTCATTTTCCCTATCTCCAATCTGTCCTCTCTTCTGTCATCCCTCCCTTCCCTTGTCTCTATCTTCTCTTTTCTCCTGTAGGGCCAGATGACTTTCTATTCCTCATTAACTGTATGTCTTCTTTCCTAGTTGCAACAGCAATACTAAACAATTGTTCCTAAAACTTTGAGTTCCAAATTCTCCCCATCCCTCCCTCCCCACCCATTCCCTTTGGTACGGCAGGCAATTCATTATAGGCCATATCTGTGTAGCTTTGCAAATGACCTTCCTGATAGTCGTGTTGTGTAAGACTAACTGAATTGCCATCCCTCCTCACCTGCCCCTCATTGTTTCTCTTTGATCCTGTCCCTCCCCAAGTGTTGACTTTCAATTACTCCCTCCTCCCTTTGCCCTCCCTTCCATCATCCCCCCCCCCAATATCTCCTTCTCCCCCGCTTTCTTATACTGTAAGATAGGTTTTCATACCAAAATGAGTGTGCATTTCACTCCTTCGTTTAGTCAAATGTGATGAGGGTAAACTTTTGTTTGTTTGTTTGTTTGTTTTTTTCTTCAGCTCTCCTCTTTTTCCCTCCACTAAAAACATCTCCTACTTGCCTCTTAAATGACATATAGTTACCCCCTTCCATTTCTCCCTCTTTCCTCTCACTACATTTCTCTCTCATCATTTACCTTAATTCCTTTTAAGGTATGGTCCCATCCTATTCAGTTCAATCTGTGCTTTCTGTCTCTGCATGTGAATGCATGTGTGTATGTGTGTGCATGCGTGTACATGTGTATGTGTGGTCCCACCAACCACCCAGATACTGAAAAGTTTTAAGAGTTAGAAATATTGTCCTTCCATGTATGAATGCAAACAGTTCATTTCTGGTAAGTCCCTTAATACTTCTCCTTGCTGTTTACTTTTGCATGCTTCCTCTCATTCTTGTGTTTGAAAGTCAAATTTTCTTTTCAGCTCTGGTTTTTTCATCAAGAATGATTGAAAGTCCTCTGTTTCATTGAAAGACCATATTTTCCCTTGAAATATTATACTCAGTTTAGCCGGGTAGGTGATTCTTGGTTTGAGTCCTAGTTCCTTTGCCTTCTGGAATATCCTATTCCACGCCCTTCGATCCCTTAATGTAGAAGCTGCTAGATCTTGGGTTATCCTGATTGTATTACCACAGTACTGGAATTGTTTGTTTCTGGCTGCTTGCAAGATTTTTTCCTTGAGCTGGGAGTTCTGGAATTTGGCCACAATGTTCCTAGGAGTTTCTCTTTTTGGATCTCTTTCAGGTGGTGATCGATGGATTCTTTCAATACTTATTTTGCCCTCTGGTTCTAGAATGTCAGGGCAGTTTTCCTTGATAATTTCATGCAAGACGATGTCTAGGCTCTTTTTTTGATCATGGCTTTCAGGTAGTCCCATAATTTTTAAGTTGTCTCTCCTTGATCTATTTTCCAGGTCAGTTGTTTTTCCCATGAGATATTTCACATTCTCTTCTATTTTATTGTTCTTTTGGTTTTGTTTGGTGATTTCTTGGTTTCTCATAAAATCATTAGACTCCATCTGTTCCATTCTAATTTTGAGAGAACTATTAAATTCAGTGAGCTTTTGAGCCTCTTTTTCCATTTGGCTCATTTTGCTTTTGAATGCATTCTTCTCCTCATTGGCTTTTTGAACCTCTTTTGCCAATTGAGTGAGCCTATTTTTCAAGGTGTTAATTTCCTCAGCATTTTTTTGGGTCTCCTTTACCAAGATATTGACCTTTTTTTCATACTCTTCTTGCATCTTTGTCATTTCTTTACCCAGTCTTTCCTCCACCTGTCTAACTTGCTTTTCAAAATCATTTTTAAGCTCTTCCAAGGCCTGAGCCCACCCAACACCCCCCTGGGGTGTCTGGGGTACTGAGGCCCCGCCCTCCACATCTTTCCCTGATGGGAAAAATACGTTCTCGTCCTCCCCATCAGATCCGAAGGTTGGGATCATTTGCATTTGTTGGAAAAAACTCTCTAAAGTCTTATTTTTCTTCCCCTTTCTAGGCATTTTCCCAGCCAGTTACTTGACCTCTGAGATTCCCTTCCACCCCCGCCTGGATCCGCCCAGCCAGCGCCTGGCCTCTGAGATTCAAATGGGCTTTCCTCCTGCTGGCTGTCAATCAGTGAGCTTTAGTTCAGTTGCTGGGGCGGGGCCAGGGCTGTCTCCGAGACTCTGATCCCTCGGGGGGCTTTATGCAGCGACTCTCAAGAATGGAGCGGGTGGGGGGGCGGGGTGGGGGGGGGGCCCGCCTCCCAATCTCAGCTCCCCTGGGGGGTCCCGAGCAGAAACCTTCAGCAACAGAGCGGGCTGGGTGCAGGGCCGTCTCTCAGGCTCAGCTCCGTCAGGTTTTATGAGGGAATCTTCCGTAATGAAGATCCTGCCTGCTGCTGGGGGATTCCTGAGTCCTGGGCCGCTGCCGCCTCAGCCCCAGCCCACGCCTCTGCCTCCGCAGCTTCCTGCCCCCGTCCCTGCCGCCGCCGCTTCCTCCCGAGGGGGCCCGAGTCACGGACGCCCTGCTTCCCCTCTCTTTCAGCCCGGCCTCTCTCACTGACCTGCTTCTGTGGGCGGAGGGACTTTCCCGGCTGCTTCAGCTTCCGTCTGCAGCCTGCTCGGATCCGCTTCTCTGAGGCCTCGGCCAGGGCAGCGCTGGGGGTCGGGTTTACTCTCCGGGGCGCGCCGGACCCTGGGGATGGGTCTTGAGGGCTCCCTGGGACGGGAATCTCCTCCACTCTGCCTCTGCACACCTTGCACTCACCCAGAATCTATGGGGGACTCTTTCTACACCAATTCCATGGGCTTTGGTTTCGGAGCTCGTAAACGTGCGTCCTTCTACTCCGCCATCTTGGCTCCGCCTCCTTCCAAGTCCTCCTTTTGATTATAGCTTTCAGGTAGGTCAATGATTCTGCCATTTTCTGTTCTGGGTCTTTTCTCCATGTCTGTTGTTTTCCCATGGGATATTTTACATTTTCTTCCATTTTTTTTTTTATTTCTTTGAATTTGTTTGATTGATTCTTGATGTTTCATAGTAACAAGCTTCCACTTACTCAATTCAAATTTTAAGTTATTTTCCTCAGTTACTCACTTAACTTTTATACTTCCTTTTCCATTTAGCCAGTTGTATTTTTTTAGGAGTTTTTTTCTTCACTGAACTTTTGTATCTCCTTTTCCATTAAGCAACTGTTTTCTTTTTCCAATGTGCTCAGTATTTTTTCATAATTCTCTTGAATCACTCTCATTTCTTTTCCCAATTTTTTCTTCTACCTGACTTATATGACTTTTAAGTTCCCTATTGAACTCTTCCATAATTTCTTTCTGTGCTTGAGACTTCTTCCTATTTTTCTTTGGGGCTCTACCTATATGAATTTTGTAATTGTTGTCCTCTTCTGAGTTTGTGTCTTGGTCTTCCGTGTCACTATACTAAGTTTCTATGGTCAGATGTTATTTTATTTTTTATTCATCTTTTTTGACCATTTTCCTTTCTTTTAAATTTGAACCTTGTTCCCTGCATGGAAAGAGCACAGTCTCAGGCTTCTTGTGCCAATGCCCATAGCCCTGGCTGTTTAACTGGTGCTGTACTGATGTTCCCCCCAGGCCTATGGGGGACCCTACACTCTGATGCTATTCTGAGGACATAGGGTGAGAGTGACTGTTGCTGCTAGAGGCTATAGGGGTCTGGCAGATTGCATGGTGCTGGGGAAGGGTTATACTAATTATGTCTAATGTAGTCTAAGGATAAAACAAGTGGAGTTTTTCTATGTTTCTCATGTGTTACATTGAAACACCTGGTGATTCTCAGAGTTGCAATCTGCTGATTCCCCTGGTTATGGTGAGGCTTGTGGGAGGTCCTGGGTTTGGTGTTTACCTGTCTCACTTAACTGGATAGCAGGATATTCAGCTGGTGAAATGAAGTGGGGATTACTGCTACTTGTTGAGGCACTTCTGTCCTGGACTTTGCACCCCCTTTATCCCAGTGAGACAGACTTACTTGCTGATCTTCCATTTCATGAGATAAGAGATTGCTTCACTCTATCTTTTTGCTGGTTCTACTGTTACAGAATTTGCTTGGGGCTTTTATTTTATATTTCTTTGGAGGTGAATATGGAAAAGTTACATTTAATTACTGCTTACTCTGCCATGTTGGTTTCTAGAAACAATTTTGTAAGTAGTAATCTTATTTTGGAAAGCATGTAAAGGATAGAGTGCAATGAAAAGAGACTTGAGGGAGAAAAAAAATAAGACACTATGAAAAAGATTTAGGAAAGAAATGAAATCCTAAGGGAAAGCTTTAATTGTACAGATCAAAAGGACTTTCTTCTCTTTTGAAAAGACATTCCAGGACCACTATCATTGCAATGACTAAGTATTTTCAAATTACAGATAAATCCCCTGTGACTCATGCTAACAAATCTTTTTATTGGGTTGTATACCTGCATACTTTAATTGTTTATAGCTATTTTTGTCTTATGTCCAGAAATCTAACTTCAAAGCTTTCCCATTTTTACCTAATTTAGAACTTCAAAATTGTGTCCTCCTTCCACAGGCTCCAATAAAATTGTCTTTGTGGATATGAATCGTCTGAGATCACAGATAACAGAGGTTCTCATCTCTTTATCATTGGAACTTGAGTTCCTGGGGTGTATGAGCAGTATAGTCACATGCACATTGATCCCAAACAATGGATTACAAAACGAAAAGATCTCAAAAAATAGATCTGAGTGTGAACATCAATTGGAGCAAATTCCAGAAGAGGGGTAAAATATAATGAGCCAAAATTATGATACAATTCTGATTGCTATTTTACAAATAACTCTTTTATTTAAAAGACATTCTACAGTGACCCTAAAGAAACTGGAACAAACCATCAAGGTAGGCATTTTGTTTCTGTTCAATTGTTCCCATCCTGTTCTACTCTTTGTGACCTTATTTGGGATGTTCTTGGCAAAAATACTGGAATGGTTTACTATTTCTTTCTCCAGTTCAGGTTAGAGATGAGAAGACTGAGGTAAACAGGGTTAAATAACTTATCTAGAGGCACACATCTAGTAAGTGTCTGAGGCCAGATTTGGACTCAGGAAATGAGTCTATATACTATGTGTACTTTTCAACTTAGCTGCCACAGGTACTCAGTGCAATTAAGAAAAAAATGATATTAACTGTAGATGCAACATTAGTATTTTATCAGTCCCATATTTCCTGTCCTACTTTTTAATTTTATATATGAGAATTGAACTTTTCCTTTCACTCAAATATGACATTTCCTATCTTCATGTAGTCCAAATTCCACATTATTTATGAGTGTATTACTAATTCTTCTAATTGCTAATGTCCCATAAAATTTCCTCATATTTACTCTTTATATCTTATGTATTAACCCTTTGTGGATATATTTTATCTGCTTATCTACTCCAGATATGAACTAAATGCCTCAAAGGAAAAATTTATTTAATATTGTTTCTGTATCTCTAACATCTAGCCACGTTTCTCACATACAACAGTTCCTGAAAAATGATTTTTGAATTAACAAATTAATTGACAGGTTCTACATATGGAAAAAGGGCTGAACTCAGAATTTTAAAGAAAGAAAATAAAGGACAGACAGAAAAAATGAAGGGACAGACAGAGAGAGAAAAAGAGACAAACAGAGAGAGGGAAGGAAGGTAGGAAGGAAGGAAGAAAAGGAGAGAAGGTAGTAGGGAGGATGGGAGGGAGGAAGGGAAAAGAAAGTTAAGAGTAAGTTTCATCAGTGATATTTTGTAACATTTTTAGTTTTCCCACACAAAAAGTCCATTTTTTCAGTGCCAACAAAATAAAGTGCATGTGATTCACAGTTCAATATTATTTCAGGAAATTTTAAAGTGAAATACAATTTTCAGGAAAATATTTCATTTTTCTGTGAAGTTTTTTGTCTTTATTTCTCAGTTCTGTGCAATTCATCACTCACAACAATTTTTTTCATCAATTTGCCTTAAATATCACAGTATTCTTTCTAACAAGGTCAGAACTTAACAACTAACATATTTCTTTCCATGTTTGATCACAAGTTTCAAAAATATGCTTCTTCTATAGCAACAAAGGCTAGTCATAAGAAAAGGATATCCCAGGAGAAGGAGCCAAGATGGTGGAGTAGAAAAACGCAGATATGCTAGCTCCGAATCCACAGCCCAGAAATTTTCTGTAAAAAGAACTCCCCACAAATTCTGGAGCACTGCAAGCTCTGCAGAAACACAGTGGAAGAGATTCCCATTCCAGAGAGCCCTAGAAAGCCATCCCCAGGGGTCTGTCAAACTCTGGAGCCCAGCCCTGTGCTGCCCTGGCTGTGTGGCCCCAGAGGAGCAGATCCGAGCAGGCTTCAGGGACAGAACCTCCAGTGGCCGTGGAGGTCCCGCCACCCACAGACACTGCAGGTCAGTAAGAGAGACTTCTGGGCTGGCCGAGAGGGGAGCGGTGTGTCTCTGAGACTCGGGCCCCATCAGCAGGCAGCAGCGGAGGGAGCGGCAGAGGCAGTGGTGGCCCGGGACTCCCGTTGCATCAGGCAGGAGCTCAGGACCATTACCGAAGGTCTCTGCATAAATCCCCCGAGGGAACTGAGCCTGGGGGGCGGACATGCAACCACGTGAGCACCATAACTTAAGCTCACATTGAATAGCTGCTGCACCCTCCACTGAAAGCCCTGAGTCTGGGTAGCAGCATTTGAATCTCAGACCCCAAGCACTAGCTGGGTGGATCTAGGCGGGGGTGGACAGGAATCTCAGAAGTCAAGTAATTGGCTGGGAAAATGCCCAGAAAAGGGAAGAAAAATAAGACCATAGAAAGCTACTTTCTTGGGGGACAGATGTTCCTGCCTTTCAATTCTGATGACAAGGAACAATTCTTACCATGAGGGAAAGACGTGGAGGTCGAGGCCTCTGTATCCCAGACATCCAAGGTGGATGTATGGTGGGCTCAGACCTGGGAAGAGCTCAAAAAGGATTTTGAAAATCAAGTTAGACACATGGAGGAAAAACTGGGAAGAAAAATGAGAGAGATGCAAGAAAAGCATGAAAAACGGGTCAATACCTTGGTAAAGGAGAGCTAAAAAAATGCTGAAGAAAATAATACCTTGAAAAATAGCCTCACTCAGTTGGCAAAAGAGGTTCAAAAAGCCAATGAGGAGAAGAATGGTTTCAAAAGCAGAATTAGCCAAATTGAAAAAGAGGTTCAAAAGCTCACTGAAGAAAATAGTTCTCTCAAGATTACAATGGAACACAAGGAGGCTAATGACATGCTGAGAAACCAAGAAATCACAAAACAAAACCAAAAGAATGAAAAAATGGAAGATAATGTGAAATATCTCATGGGAAAAACAACTGATCTGGAAAATAGATCCAGGAGAGACAATTTAAAAATTTT
The DNA here is from genome assembly GCA_023548195.1 of Bettongia penicillata ogilbyi. NCBI lineage: Eukaryota > Metazoa > Chordata > Mammalia > Diprotodontia > Potoroidae > Bettongia > Bettongia penicillata. Next base: position 97,890 of record JAJHZJ010000945.1, read on the forward strand.
GGGACTACCTGAAAGCCATAATCAAAAAAAGACCTAGACATTACCTTTCATGAAATTATCAAGGAAAACTGCCCTGAGATTCTAGAACCAGAGGGCAAAATAAGTATTGAAGTTATACATCGATCACTGCCTGAAAGAGATCCAAAAAGAGAAACTCCTAGGAATATTGTGGCCAAATTCCAGAGTTCCCAGGTCAAGGAGAAAGTATTGCAAGCAGCTAGAAAGAAACAATTCCAGTATTGTGGAAATACAATCAGGATAACACAAGATCCAGCAGCTTGTACGTTAAGGGACAGAAGGGCATGGAATAGGATATTCCAGAAGTCAAAGGAACTAGGACTCAAACCAAGAATCACCTACCCAGAAAAACTGAGTATAATACTTCAGGGGAAAATATGGTCTTTCAATGAAACAGAGGAGTTTCAAGCATTCTTGATGAAAAGACCAGAGCTGAAAAGAAAATTTGACTTTCAAACACAAGAATGAGAAGAAGCATGAAATAGTAAACAGCAAAGAGAAGTCATAAGGGACTTACCAAATGTGAACTGTTTACATTCCTACATGGAAAGACAGTATTTGTAACTCTTAAAACGTTTCATTATCTGCATAGTTGGTGGGACCACACACACACATACAAACACGCATGCACACATGCACACACACATATACACGTATGTGCGCACACACATAGACACATGCATGCACATACAGAGAGGGAGAGCACAGAGTGAATTGAATAGGATTGGACCCTATGTTAAAATAAATTAAGGTAAATGATGAGAGAGAGATGTAGTGGGACGAGAGAGGGTGAAATGGAATGGGGTAAATTATATCTCATTCAAGAGGCAAGCAGGAGACTTTTTAGTGGAGGGAAAAAGAGGAGAGCTGAGAAAAAAAAAACCATGAAGTTTACCCTCATCACATTTGACTAAAGGAAGGAATAAAATGCACATTCATTTTGGTATGCAAACCTATCTTACAATACAGAAAAGTGGGGGAGAAGGAGATAAGCAGGTTGGGGGTGATGATGGAAGGGAGGGTAATGGAAGAAGGGAGCAATTTGAAGTCAATACTCAGGGAGGGACAGGATCAAAAGACAGAATAGAAACAATGGGGGGCAGCATAGGATGGAGGGAAATACAATTAGTCTTACACAACATGACTACTATCGAAGTCATTTGCAAAACTGCACAGATATGGCTTATATTGAATTGCCTGCCTTCCCAAAGGAAATGGTTGGGGAGGGAGGGATGGGGAGAATTTGGAACTCAAGTTTTAGGAACAGCTGTCGAGTATTGTTGTTGCTACTAGGAAATAAGAAATACAGTCAATGAGGAATAGAACGTCATCTGGCCCTACAGGAGAAAAGAGAAGATGGGGATAAGAGAAGGGAGGGAGGATAAAAGAGAGGGTAGATTGGTGATAGGGAAAATTAGAGTGCTCGCTGTATTGCGGTGGGGGGAGGGGACAAATGGGGAGAAAATTTGGACCCCAAAATTTTATGAAAATGAATGTAAAAAGTTAAATAAATTAATTTAAAAAATAAAAAGAAAAGGATATCCCTAATAAAGTGATATCTCTCTGTCACTTTCTTCTTGACCTAAAAGTACCTTCTGCCACAAAGAGCTTATCTGTTCTTTAAAAACATGATGAAATATAGAATAGCAGTGGTCAACAGAAATATATTAAAATAGGTTTTAAATTGTCCAAACATTAAATGCTTATTCAATATAATTTGTAAAGCATTTAAATTCTCATTTATACAATTTATGTTGGTGGGCAAAAAATAATGCAAAGTTTTGAATAATAAAGAATAATCGGAATGTGGCATGGAGAATAACCAATTTTTAAAAAAATCAGTGTACAAATGACTATTATACATTGCTGGGTTTGTTAGTCAGATAGGCTTAGCAATAAATTCCTAGTAAGTTCTGGACAGTAAGACAATGTTTTTAGAGGCAATCAAAATATTATAAGTATTCTTTCAACTTGAGTGATTTTTTCCTCACAGTGCAAAAGGCAAATGTGTAGTTGGATTAAGTTTTTATAACCATTGTGTTTTGTCCTTCCTTGCCAAACAAGACCATGGCATCAGAGAAATAATGACATGACTTGGACTTGACTTTGTTTTGAGTGAGGGGGGACTGTGGAGGTTCTCCAGAGCCATCTGAATCCAGTAACCAGGTGTTCATCAAGATGACTGGAGATAACCCAGTATGAGGCAGTAGGGTTAGGTGATTTGCTCAAGGTCACACAGCTGGTGAATGTCAAGTGTCTGTGGTGAGATTTGAACTCAGGTCCTCCTGACTCCTGCACTGTTGCTCTATCCACTGCTCAACCTAGCTGCCCCTTATAACAATTAAGTTGCACGGGAAAGAAAGGTAGGCTGACCTGTCAATCACCGATGAAATTTGAGTCTTGACTGCATACCTGAGAAACTTGCTTCCTTCCTATTTCTATTCTTTTTGTATTAGAGAGAACTTATGTAACATTCCAGTTCCTTCTAGAACATGGTTTCTTTTCTCAACAATGTGAGAAGGTTGCCTTCATGGAAGATTGACTTTCTTTTCAAGTCCAGCATCATCTGTGACATTGCTTCCTAGAGCAAAAAGAAAAAAGACTCAGTTACCCTTGCCTTTATTTTCCACATCCATGACTCTCAGCTTACAAGTGTAGTGAGTAGCTAGTTCCAATTGTTCTTTCTTTCTCTAATAAATAAACTCCCATTTCTATGAAATGTGTGGTTCCTAAACTACCTGTCAGTTTATACTGGTAGCTCAAAAAGAGATTTACAGGTTTTTCATGAATTAGATTTCCTCTTTTTGAACTTCATCTTTTACTTTCTAATCTCTGCACCAATATTCAAGTAAATAGAATTATTGGGTGCTAGGAACCCCATAATTCAAGGGCAAAAGATGCCAGTCCTGCCTACAAAGAATTTGACCCAAGCCTTCTTTTAGTCAGAGACAAGGTTTATTAGAACAACAGTTAGGGTGGGTGAGATTAGGAATCCTCCCTTCTTTAGACAAGACTAACGCATTGTATAGAAAAAAAATCGTGGGAAGACTTGGATGGGAGTAGACAAGTAGTCTTTAGTGACTGAGAAGGTGTCTAGAAGGAATTAAGGGTGGGAAATGGCCTTGCGCCATCCAGGCAATGAAGGGCTGGGGTAGATAAGAGGTAAGGGACAATTGGAGGTTGGGGCATGCAGTCACAATAAAAGGCCAGTTAAAAGAATTACTGGGATGGGTTGATGCCTCAGGAGAACTCTAAAGACTTGGCCTCGTGAAAAATTTCTAGGAACGTTAGGAGGGATGCAGTTTCTAGGTTCTCCACCCTGTCAGAAGCAGCATGGTTGTGATAGCTATTGGGTTTGATATATTCAAATGCATAACAAGAAATCCAAGATGACACTTAAAGAAAGAGTTCTATATATTAAACCCTCAATTTGTAGTCAAGAAAAGGCTTTCTTTCCCTATTTTCCCATTCTCACTATGAATAAATAAAAACAGGAATCAATTGAAAGGAAACTATAAGAGGAGTGAGTTTCTCTATGTTCCTTTGAGGAAACCACGTTCCATTTTCACCAGAGATGAAAGCTTACTATGTGGTGAGTGCTAGGAGGCTTTGGACTTTCCTTTCACAACACTGAAATTCTGCCTGTACTTTTGGCTTCTCACAGTGTCACAGGGGAGTAAGTAGCTGCTCAGCTCACAGCTTAACCCAATTTTGAAAGAATTTCACTATCCTTCTGGTACACAGCTAGTCCTATATTCCCACAGTTCTTTACCATCTTCAAAGTCAAACTCTTTCTGGTGTGGGAAGGTAGAGGGAATTTCATTAATATCCCCATCCCTCCCCGCCCTGCCCCGAAGTCTGTTAAGTGAAAAAATGTTAGCTTTTCTAAACTTCCAATCTCTGCTGGTCTCTGGCAAGAGAGTGCCTACATTCCTGAATATTTATTGAGTTTCTTTTTGTGTGTTTAGCACTCTCATGCCAGACAAAAGCAATAGCTGATATGGTCTCTGGTTTTAAAAATCTCATCAGGGAGACAAGATACACACATAGGAAACAGTAAGTTAAGAGATGAAAGGAGACTAAAAAAGGCAATGGGCTCCTAAGCTTTCTAGTTGATTGCATTCCCTATTCTCTGATTCAAATCCTTAAAACCTAGAACTTTTATTTGGTCTTAAAATAATGCAACTGTGAACTTGTGACATTCACAGAAAGTGCACCTACCTTTGCATTTTAGCTAATTGAGCATGTTATTACCAAATTACAACAGTACATCGGTAACTATATGTACCGTTATTCTATTTCAGCCTGGAGATATCTCAATTTGGGAGCCAGAGGTTTTGTTTGCCAACATTTTTCTTCAAACAACCTAGAGGGAGAGGGCTTCAGCAACATCTTTTGTCAAAACAACAGGCACAGTTTTTCTTTTTTCTTTCTTTTTTCCCCTGCCTCAAGGAAAGCCCCAAACTGTAATATCTTTCAGTTTAATTAAACACATTTGTGATTGAAAAGTGAGCTGAGTCAAGCCTTGGAATTCTTAGCACTTTTGTTAATGATATTCCATAGTCTCATACTCCTAGTAGTCTAAGTCTGCTGTAGATAAAACAGTAGATATTGCCTAAATAAGTCCTTAAGTAGCTAGGTAAAAGTTCCCTCTGGAATTATATCTACTTTGTAACTGATAAAATAATAAAGAGAAACTTATCTCTCTCTCTCTCTCTCTCTCTCTCTCTCTCTCTCTCTCTCTCTCTCTCTCTCTCTCTCTCTCTCTCTCTCTCTCTCTTTCTCTCTCCTTCTAGAATTTAAAATTACTACCAGCATGACTCCTGCCTCATGAGTTCAGAGTTGGAATACCTAGCATAGCTAAAAGTATAACTGAAAAGAACTGATTTAGAGCTAATCAATGAATGGATTTTTTGAACCACCTATCTTTTCACCTAGGACAGAATACTTGAGCCCAGGAAAACTTAATCACAATCGAAGTCTGAGGGTAAATCGCCTGTCCCTTCTAACTTAAAAAGCATTTAGTAAGAGCTTGCTTTGAACTAGAGGCCAGGTTCAAGGGATGCAAAAAGACAAGTTAAATTGTCCCTGACCTCACAGAGCTCACATTCTAACAGAAGATGCAATGTATAGTTATATACTATAACTGTATACAAAATAGATACAAAAGAATTTGGTGGGAGGGCTTTAGCAGCTGGAAACATTTTGATAAATAGTCCTTGAACTAAGTAAGAGGCATTTTTAGAAAATATTATCTCCTTAGCTTTACTACTTTGAATTAAATTAATTTATTTTTATTGAATTCCCTTTGTTCATCTCTATTTCTGAGGACAAAATATTTCAGAAATTGATGTTTCATTGCAATGATCAAGTGGAGATAAAAGAAATCCTGAAGAATAACTGTTCCCAGTTCAATTTTGCCTTAAGCTGCTATGTGCTTTGGACAATACTTCCTCTGATTTTCAACACATCTACTGGGATTTGTGTGTGTGTGTGTGTGTGTGTGTGTGTGTGTGTGTGTGTTCATCCTTTGGTACTGGAGACCATGTCATCAGAGAAATAATGACATGACTAGCCCTTGACTTTGTTTCCAGTGAAGGAGGGCTGTGCAGGTCACCAGCCTCACTTCTCCTCCAGAGCAATCTGAATTCAGTGAACAGATACTCATCAGGATGACTGGAGATGACCCAGCATGAGGTAAATGGGGTTAAATGACTTGCCCAAGGTCACACAGCTAGTGATTGTCAAGAGTCCAAGGTGAGATTTGAACTCAGGTCCTTCTGATTCCTTCACTGGTGCTCTATCCACTGCATCACCTCACTGCCCTCACTGGGATTTGTAGGATCCCATTAAAATATGTGTGTATTTGCAAGAAGTTATAGTTTATTTAAATTAAAACCAATTTGTAGTATCTGAATGTTATTTCTTTTATAAATTTTATCTTTAAATAGTAGAGTAAAACAAGTATTTCCCTAATATAGTAAAATTAAAAAAAGGTGATCACATGTGAAAATGTGAATTTACCATGCACCACTTATTATTCCTTTCAAATACGCAACAAAATTGTAATGGAAAATTTTTCTTCCCTCCCTACTAGAGATGGCTATCATTAAACACAAATAGGCACACACAAAAACACACACATGTAAAATTATTGCATTTATCAGTTTTCCTTCTCTGGATATAGAATTTTCTGAATGTTGTTTTTGAGATTTTTACAAAAGAGATTCTTAATATAAGTAATTGCTGCTTACAGTCCAGGAACTGGGAACCTGCAGTCTTGAGGCCATATGTGACTTCCTAAATCCTTGGATACAGCCTTTTGATTGAGTCAAAGTTTTATAGAACAAGTTATTCTATTAAGGGGATTTGTTTTGTGAAGTTTGAATTCATTCAAAGGGCCACACTTGAAGGACTTAAAGGGCAACATGTGGCCTTGATGTTGTAGTTTCCCTATCCCTGTGATCTAGAATTTATCACTCAAAAAGCAATGATGAGATTGGGGATGTGATTAGGGTAAAACACATAACAGTAATGAGCTATGAAGAAGAACCAGTTTAAAGAATGTCATCAAGGTAATATTGTACACTAAAAAATCAATAACTTAGTAATGTAGTGACGGTGAAGGATAACTGATGGATAAAATCCCCAACATGATGAATGGATCTCCTTTAGTTAATCTCTAGGAGGACATGTACAAAAGTAAACATAATAAGCAGATATAGTTGGTTGTGATCTGTGTTACTAGAGGAAACATCCACATGGATGAAATCATAGATTTGTTGATTTGAGTACGTGGGGAAAGGACTATGCTTATCCTCCAATCTATAGACTAAGTTCCTGGTACTTTCTTATGCTCCCTGGGAACTACAATTATATATGACTGAAGAGATGGACTTTTCTCACTCTTTATCCCTCTCTGTAGTCACTATCATTTCCTGAAACTCCTTCTTCTATTCCTTAACCATGCCTCAATAAGGTAACCATATTTCAATATCTACACGTGGGTCTAAAGAGCTACTAGAAACATAACCAGCACATTTACCTTTGGACAAAAATGTTAGAAGGAATATACTTTTTGTACTGGTCCCTTAAAAATGGTTTGATTTTTGAAATAAGACTATATAATCTTTAGTTGGAATAAAAAAGAGAAATGAGGTCCTCATTTGTTAGTAAAACACCTTGCTATTAACTCACCTTTTTCTATCTTTGCATCAATGTGTTTTCAAAAAACCCTAACTGATTCCGGAAACAATAATTATCTTTATAAAGCAAATAATTATCTGAGTAATGTTTATAGAAACTATGGAATGTCAAAAATTCTGAAGAGTCATAATTGTGAAAGAAACAAAGGGCAATAAATTGTAGTATAGCAGAAGTATGAATTGCTACAACCATGTTGGAAAGCAATTAATAATTATGGAAATAAAGTGGCATACATGGTGCTTTTTAACCCAGAAATTCTACTACTTGAAATGAACAAGAGGAAATTATAAAATGTCAAAGAGGCAATTCAGGTTGTCTTTCAGGCAAAAAAGTAAAGTTATCCAAAAAGCAGGTTGGGTTACTCAAGTTGTAGTGGGTTTCCTCTACATGGAGGTCTTCAAGCAGAGAATAGAGAGCCCCTTGTAAATAGTAGTGGGGATCTTTTAAAGTGTTGGTTGAACTAGTTGGATACTACAAAATTCTATTCATTTCTCAAATTCTATGATTCTGTGATTGTCTGCTGACTATTCCATTCCATTTGCCTTTGAGGACATTCTCCTGTAACAGCTCTAGGAAGAATAATGGATAGTGTTTTAGATTCAGATTCAGAAGATCTGTGCTTAAATCTTGTCTCGGATCCTTCATAGTTATGATATGCTTAGGGGGAAAAAAATCACCAAACTTCCTTGTCCTTAGTTTTCTTATCTGAAAATGGGATTATCTAATCTGTGGGATCTAATTTGTAGGGAAATTGGGATTATCTAATCTAATGGGATCTAATTTGTAGGGAGTGGAGGCGGAGAATCAAATTCAATTTATGTTTTGAAAAACCTTAAAATATTATATAAAAATTAATTTTATTACTGTTGTTTTTGTTACTTTTCAGCAATACTGATCTCTTTTGTTCTATCTGTCTGACTGATCTGTCTCAGTACTCTTTGAAGAAGCAGCATTCATTAAATGGTATATAATAAATACCTGTGTGTAGTTGACACACTGTGGGGTTCACACAGTTTCTGGTAGATATTAGCCAGAGACTTCCCACATGAATCAGACTATATCTCAACCCTAAGCATGAAAGTTTGTCTTGTGACACACACAAGAACTTGAGGCAATGCTTTCTATAAGAAAGAGGAAGTCCCCAAACTGCTGCTAGTCAGAAATAAAATTAACTGAAATCCAAAAAGAAATTTTTTAAATTACCAAACTTTTTCATAGTGCTCCCCTTTGAAATACCTATCCAAATAGAATTCAAATAGACATAGACATCGATGAAATTGAATTAAGATAATGATACTATTTCTGAAGGTCAATGGTTAGTCAAAAGTTTATAAAAAGACAAAAGATTTTAAAAGAGGAGCAAGTGGAGGATGAAAGGGGAAGTGACCTGTTATTTAAAAAAAAAATGAAATCCATGTAGAATGTAATTATTTAGAAAAGCCATGGTAGTGGGGCTGATATTTCATCCTCTGTAGAAAATGTTCAGAATCTTCATTTTTGGTTCTGAGTGACCACACAAAAATTATTGGGATCCTTCTCCCAATATGTATGATTCACAGCAAATTGCTTAGAGATATGAGACGATGATGAATACCTTATTGCTTGAAGAGTCAGAGGAGCTTACAGCTCAGACATAAAAAAGGGAGGACCTTATCGCTCTTTGATATTCCAGCTGAAGATTATATAGGCTTGTTTCAAGCTCTTTCTTGATGAGTGGGAGAGGGTGATTTGGCCCCATTTCCTATCCCGTCTTCCACACAGCTATGAGTGCATGACAGCTAATGTCCAAGGTCTGATTAATCTGAGATCTTACATAAAAAAGTAACTATCTTTAGAGAGATGAGCACAACACTGAAAACAGCCATGTGAATTGAGGAAGCCTTGGGTTCGATGAGAAAGGTAGTTTGTTTCAGTAGCAATCAGAAGTGGCATAATAGAAAGGAAGCATCAAAAAGGATGACAACTGACAAGATAACTAGCCTATGCTTGGCTATTTTTAGTAACCTAGATTTTTTTTTTTTTGTCTTGTTAAGACATGCCTTAAATCTTAGGACAAGTCTTTCATGGAGTGATTTCTCTAGTTTAAAGGTCCTATGTGGGTTGACATACCCTAAAACTGTAGATCATGAGCCTCTAGTGATGTGTTTATCTTTCATAGTCAGCCTAGAGACACAATGAGTTCACAGCAAAGGCATTTCATGAAATGCCATCGTAAGAAAAGTATCAACTAATCATCTCCTATATAAACCTGAGGCACTCATTCCCACAGATACATACAAAAGTAATAGGAAAAGTGGATATACTTGGGTAGTTTTTGTTGGGGGGTGAACATAGATAACCTTTCTGGTCAAGACCTCTGGAACAAGAAGGCATCTGTTTTCTACTTGCTTATTTCATTGTTTTCACTTGACATTATACAAGCAGAATCTTTTTTTCTTCATATAACTTATTTTCAGTTTTCAATATTCATTTACATAAAATTTTGAATTCCAAATTTTCTCTCTACCTCTCCCCTTTCCCCAAGGACATCATGCACCCCAACCACCCTTTTCCACCCCTTTCGCCAGTCTGTCCTCCCTTCTATCATCCTCATCCCCCCTTCTCTTATCCTCCTCTGCTTTACATTCCTATAGTTCAAGATAGATTTTCATACCCCATTGTCTCTCCAACTTATTCCCCAATTGCATGTAAAAATAATTTTTAAAATTCATTTTTAAAGCTTTAAATTCCACATTATCTCTCTTCCTCCCTCCTCACCCACTCTCACTGAGAAAGCAAGTGGTTTGGTATAGGTCATACATGCAAAATGCAAAACACTTCTGTAACAGTCACTTTGCTAAATGCTAACCACATTTCACTCTGTCCTGTCCTGCCCTCCATTTATTCCATTCTCTCTTTTGACCTGTGCCCCTAGAACAGTGTTTGCTTCTGATTACCCCTTCCACCAATCCGTCATCCCTTCGGTTTTCTTCCCTCTCATGTCCCCTTCCCCCCTGACTTTAAGCAGGGTTAAGATAGATTTCCATATTCAATTGAATGTGTTCTGTTCCTTCCTTAAGCCAAATCCGATGAGATTAAACCTTGCTTATTCCTTCTCACCTCCCCCCCCTCTTCCCTTCCACTGTAAAAGCTCTTTCTTGCCTCTTTTATATGAGTGATTTGCTACATTTTACCTCTCCCTTTTTATTTTTCAGATATCCTTCCTTCATATTCAGTTTACTCTGTGCGCTCTCTCTCCCTCTGTCTGTTAGTCTCTCTCTGTCTCTGTCTCTTTCTCTCTCTCTCTCTCTCTGTGTACATACATACAGACATATATATATATATATATATATATATATATATATATATATATACACCTACAGATATATACACACATTTATATAATATACACACATATATGTCTATCTATCTATCTATCTATCTATCTATCTATCTATCTATCTATCTATCCATCTATATTCTTTCTAGCTACTCTAATACTGCGAAAGGTCCCAGGAGTTACAAATATCATCTTTCCAGGTAGGAATGTAAACTGTTCTACTCTAATGAGCCCCTTATGAATTCCCTTTCCTGTTTACTTTTTCATTTTTTCTCTTGATTCTTGAAAATCAGATTTCCTGCTCATTTCTAGTCTTTTCAACAAGAATGCTTGGAAGTCTTCTAGTTCACTGAAATTGCATTTATCCCCTGAAGTATTGTACTAATTTGTTTTCAGTAGTGACTCTTGGTTTTAATCCTAGCCCCTTTGATCTTCCAAGCTCTCTGATCTCCTACGGTAGAAGCTGCTAAATTCTGTCATCCTGACTGTGCTTCCACAGTAGTTGAATTGTTTCTTTCTGGATGGTTGTAATATTTTCTCATTGACCTAGGATCTCTTAAATTTGCCTACAACATTCCTAGTAGTTTTCCTTTTGGGAATCTTTTTCAGAAGGTGATCAGTACATTCTTTCCATTACTATTTGATTCTCTGGTTGTAGAATATCAGGGCAGTTTTCCCTGATAATTTCTTGGAACATGATGCCTAGGCTATTTTTTTTTTTGTTTTGGTTTTCAGGTAGACCAATATTTTTAAACTTATCTCTCCTTAATTTACTTTCTAGGTTAATTGTTTTCCAGTAAGATATTTCATAGTCTTCTTTTTTTTTTATTCTTTTGGTTTTGTTTTATAGTTTATTGATTTCTCATAAAGTCATTAGCTTCCATTTGCTTCATTCTAATTTTAAAATGATTACTTTCTCCAGTGAGCTTTTGGACCTCCTTTTTGGCCAATTCTGCTCTTTAAGGATTTATTATTCTCATTGACGTTTTGGACCTCCTTTGTATTGGGGTGAGTCTGTTTTTTAAGGTGTTATTTTCTTCATTATTTTTTGGGTCTTCTTTAGTAAGCTGTTGATTCATTCTTCATAACTTTTTTCCATCACTCTCATTTCTCTTTCCAAATTTTGTCCAGTTTTCTTACCTGTTTTTCAAAATCCCTTTTTTAAGCTCTTCCATGACCTGATACGATTTTATATTTTTATTGGAGGGCTTGGGTGTAAGAGCCTTGACTTTTCTCTCTTCCCCTTGTTATATACTATAATCTTCCTCCAGTTGTATGCTGGAATCTTCCTTGTCATTAAAAAAATAACACTTTTTTTTGCTAAGAAAGTTATATTCTACAGTCTTTTTTTTCCCTGTTTATGATCATTTCCCCAGACACTTGACTTGTGAACTCCATTTATTAAGTGGAGAGTGTACTGCCCTAAGTTTCAGTTGTTTTGTGCAGGTGTTTTCAGAGATATCTCTAGGGACCTGTAAATTCTCAGTTCCTCCAAAATAGTATGATCAATCAAAGGAGAGGTATTTATGCCTTTCCTGGCCTGCACTGTGGTCAAAGAGCAACCACAGGCACTCTTTCTTTCCCTAGAACCATGAGTATGATTCCCTCTCCACATCGACCACCAATTCTGTTACCCCAGCACTCCTCCTCACCCCAGCACATTAATCCAGGACTGTGACCTATACCAATTGCTTGATTCCCCCACTGTTTGTAGACTGAGAGTTCCAGAAATAATTGGGTTGCTGCTACAATGACTGCTGCTGCCTTGGGGCTGGGGCTGGGCTGGGCCAAACCACATTTCCCTCTCTCCCAGGTGAGTGAATTTTCTGACTGACCTTTGAAGCTCTTTTAACTATTTGTAGGTTGAGACATCTGGAAACTGCTAAAACTTCCAGTGATTCAGCACCCTGAGACCTACTCCAGTACCATCTGTGCCAGCACAGCCCACCCTGGGCTAAGTTGTACTATGAGCCCAGTGCCTTCCAGAACCTTGAGCTGGAAATTTCTTTCACTCTATAATTTTGTGGCTTCAGCTGCTCTAGAAAGGAGTTTGGAGGAGAACTCAGGAAGGTCTCTGCTTCTACTCTGCCATTTTTGCTCCACATCCCAGAATCTTTTCTATTTTATGGTATACAAACAGATACATAATCTTTAGTAGAAGTTATTCTCCATGAAATTGTTTCACTGGATATTACTTGAAGGACTCTTTTCAGCTTTGTTTGTAATCCTCATTCAATGTATATAATCAGGAATATTTCTTTTTTTTTCCTGGATATTTCTTTTAGGGAAAATTTTTATCAGGAAAGGCAGAAACACATGAGAGGTACATGTAAAATGCTTTGCCTCGAGTTCTCTTTTCTTCCTTCCTCAGAGTCTTGGCTACCAAAAGCTCTCATCTCCTCAGGAAATGACCCTACCTTAAGTATCAAACTCTTTAGAAGAAAGATCAAGTTCCTAAATAACACCTCTAGGTTTTATCTTTTCTAGAATTCCCCAGTGTAGGGGGTCTCACCTGTCTTTCAGAGACCTCACCCAAGGTGATATGAAAAATGTGAACACTCTGTATATCTCCAAGTTTTCTGCTCTTGATGTTTTACTGTAAAACATATGATTGTTACTGGAATAAAAGATTTCATCAGTTCCTATTTTTCAAAGATTAAGCCTTATCCCATGTAATAAGGAAGGAAAATGCACAGAGTTAATGCCAAGCACAGGGTCAAGGTTATTGTCTCCTCCATTTTTTCAGCTCAATTCTTGTATTCCTTTTTATGCAGATGTGGCCACTCAAATTGTGAAAGATGCATTGCTATCCTGCTTACACATGCTCTTAAACTTGGCATAAATATAAAAAATGGTTTAAACTTTGTAAAACTAACTTTGTAATTTCAAGATCTCTCAACCACACCATATTCTTGTAATCTATATTAAATTCAAGTAGGCAAAAGGGCAAGAAATATATTTTTAACGATTATAGAACAAAGGAATAACTGGGACTTAATAGTATAAAATCAAGAAAAAGCAAAAGGGCAGGAGGAAAAAAAATGTTTAAATCTGCAATGGAGAGGACTTAGCAAAGAAAGAGCACTCCTGGAATTGAAAGTATAAATTAGAATAAATGACTGAGATTGTGGCATCTGTAGGGATTTAACATGGAAGTCAAACCATATACACTAGTCATTGAATGTAATCAGAGAGACATACAGCTTTTTTTCCTCATTGAATGCAAACACCTACTGACTTGCTCTGAAGCACCTGAGGGAAAGCTGGAATCTAAGAATTTTTAGAATAAAATAGAAATCCTGGTTTATCTTATTATCAGGGAAATGCCCAAGGTGGTAGCTTTTGCTGACCCACAATCTCCCCATATTGTACCCATGATCCCCAAGGGCACAGAGCAACTTGAACAGTTATGTTGTAAATGCAAAGTATAGTTACATTAGCTACTTCACAGCTCACCAGGAAAGAAGGTGGACACAGTCCCCAACCCAGCTCTAATCACCTTTGCAGCATACTGTATAATATTTGATACCTTGCTCACACATGTGTAGTCACAGCCTCATCATGTCCTTCCCCACTTTTGTTTCAGTTAAACATCCCATATTCCCATGAATTCAGATCTATGTAATATCTGGACAATCTGTGAGATTATCTTTGTAATATGGCACTTAACATTGATTTATTATAAATAATCAGGAAGACAAAGTATCAATTCTTTATATATTGTTTCTTCCACCTGCTTCGTATTGAAGACCCCAGTCCTGTTTCTCCAGTCCCTCAGAATTCTTTACCCCAATTTGATTTTAAAATTATAAGAAGTCATATTTGTTTAAAAGGTCCTTTTCCTACTAGGAGTATTTTTTAGATAAAGTTGTTTATTCTTTCTTCTCCCACCCTCTTACCTTCTTCCACAATATCATTTTATATGCCATTTCTTTTATACGTTCTTGTTAATACTACTTATCCTCTTACCCATACCATCTCCTACTCGGGACTTGGCTATTTGTCTTGATGGCCTTCCAATATTTTTCAGTCATTAGACTAATTTCAATCATCTTTGAATCCTTCTCCTTCCTTCACATTTTTCATCCACATAATCAGTTACTTAGACTTACTGGTATTACATCTGAATGCATCTATCATCTCTTCTGTTTTCTCTAGCCCTACTATTAACATGTCAGTTCAGATCTTCAAAGCTAATTGTATTAAATAACAAGGTGATAGAGTGGTTAGGGCACTGGACCAGAAGTTTAGAAGACCTGAGGTAAAATCTGGCCTTTTATAATTATTAGCTAGGTGGACTCTGAGCAAGTTGCTTAATCACTAAATCTCTGACCTGTAAAATCAGGATAATAATAGGAACTAATTGCCAGGGTTGCTCTGCAGATAAAATGAGGTAACATTTATGAAGCTCCTTGAAAAATTTAAAATGTTATATAAAAGTTATTATTTGTCCTTTAACTTATTATAATGTCTCTCATCTTTCCATCCCTACAATACATTATATACTTAAGCAACAAGTAGCTCCTAGTTACCTCAAGAATAAAGCAAATTCCTGTTAGTCATTTTAAGTCTATCTCCATCTGGTTCTTGCTTTCCCTTCCAAATTATTTCTTCTCATGCACTTCTCTGTTCTAACTAAATTATCCTATTTGTTGTTCCACATTCAAAAGATTCCATCTCCTGTCTCATTACCTTTGCACATATTATCTCTCCATGACTAAAACATAATCATTCATCACTTTCAACTCTTCTAACTTTGAGCTTTTTTTGAAATTTAAATTAAGTGCCACCACCTGTAAAAGTTGCTTCCTGATCATTCTTACTGTTAGAACCCCTCCTTTGCCAATTACTTTATATTTATCAAGTAGTTTTATTTTTCTTTACAAATTGCTATACACATTTCAGCCCTCTAGGAGAATGTAAGCTGCTGAAATGGAAGAGTTATCTCATTTTTGTCAATATATCCCTAGCAACTAGTACAGAGTCTTCTTTTTAATAAGTGTTCACTAAATGCTTATGTAGCACAGGCTCTGGAGACATTCTCCTGACCCCAACTTAGCAAGTAAGGATGGGTTCCCAGAATGTAGCTGAGACTCATAGTTTTAGGGGTAATCCTGAGGTGCTGCCCTTCCCTGAAGCTATAGCTCATGAGCTCCTACAATTTTCCTTCTCCTATTACTACAAGTTGGTATCAATTAGTAAGTCATACTCAATCACCTTTTAGAAAAACATTTTTACCAAGATGATATACTAAGATTTGCTGGTATGGAACAATACATGGGAAGTCTCTAAAATATTCTTCCACATGTAGAATCTATGAAAAAAATGAATTCAAGTGCAGGGAGCACATGAGGCAAATGGGTAACTGAAGAGGGATGGTTTATGAAC
>JAJHZJ010000946.1:0-210000 GCA_023548195.1 Bettongia penicillata ogilbyi
GAGAGGGCAGCTTTTATAAGATAAAAATTTCTGTTCACTGCTTTCCTTAACAACCAAAATATGAAGGGAATATACCTATCTCTGTAAGAGATGCTGGTGAGATGTCGAAAGTAGAGCAGTAGTACACTAGCTCTCATTTGAAGGGCATTTTATAATTACCAAAAATTATTCCAAAATGAGAATGTTGATAAAGTACCAAAGAAATTTTGAAGTAACGGAGTCAGGCAATTCCAGGGTTCAAATAGAACTTTCAACATTTACTAGCTACTTGACTTTTGGCAAATCGTTTAATGTATCTGTAAAATAAGAAGAATACAACCTGCATCAGAAAGTTTTATGAAGATATATAGATATATTCATTCATGTATGTAGGTATGTATTTTTGCATATATACATAATATATGTATGTATATATTTATGCATGTATATATCTGTACACATAAACTATGTATATATATGTATATTATATATATATGCATACATTGTATATAGCCTTAAAAACATAATGATTTTTTGTAGTAAAATTTTTTTATTATCTTCTTATCAGGTGTCAGCCCATGAAGAAATTATTTAACAAGTAAAACCCAGAAAATACCCCCCTCACACAGACATATACAATGTATTATTATACATGTACATTGTACTGTATATATACACACTATATACCTATATATGTATATTACATATTATAAAAGACACTGGACAAGATTAATTCTTGCATTTTCATATATGCATCTATCTCTCTGCATGTTTGCATTGTATTTATATCTCCTCACACATATATATCATATACATACATGTATATACATATATACATACATGTATATACATACACGCATACATACATACAGAAAAAAATGAGAACAAGTCACAGTGCAAGAAAGTGACGACAAAAAGAGAGACAGAGAAAGAGAAAATCATCGCTGTGATTTCAAGTGTTTTTTTCTTATTTGATACTTAATGTATTACTGCAAATGACAGGTAGTGAAAGAGTTATTATTTTACAGATGAGGAAAGTGAGGTGTCAGAGAGGTTAAATGAACTCTCAGAGAAGTGCAAGGCTGAAGTCTGATGTTCCTATCAGTTTTAGGACTATTATTTCCAGTCCACTTTAACTTGTCGCCTTTCTTCCCCCAGAGATTTAGATCATATGAAATCATACAAATTCAGCCAGATGTAGGAATTTTGGAAATCTAATGCAACATGGTCACTTCATGGAAGAAAACAATCTGTGTTCCAATAAGCTTAAATGACTTTTCCAATGTCACACAATGTTTGATGTTATTTTAATTAATTTCGTTTTATTGCATAATGACTTTATCATTTTATTCTGCAATCTGCAACTACAAAATAAAGTGTGAAGTTGTTAAGATTATCTTGAGTTTCTTTTATTATGCATAATGTATTATCTCTTGTATTTCAAAATTGCTCCTAAGAATGTTTTATTATCAAGATTATAAATCATTTAGGAAAATCCAAGCAATGGAAATATTAAACCATAATCATATATAGGTACTTATTAAACCTACAGGTACATACCCATTCCCAGAAGAGATATAAAACCTGTAAAGGACATATTTCAAGGGTAACATCACATTTTGTTCAGGTACACATTCTCATGACTTTTAAGATGAGTTTTTTATGATAATATAACATCTGGAAGACAAATTAGTCAGTGTGGTTTATAATCTTGTGATGAACAAGAGGCTAAGTACATGTCAAATGATATATTAAGTCTTATAAACTTTTTTGTTAACTTTATGTTTCTGAAATGTTTTTAAATGCAGACCTTAATGAGCATATTTGCATTTGCATTTTGTTGTACCAGAAAGAATTTTGGATATGTGTTAAGGAGGAACTGGGTTCAGAATTAACCTTTGTCACTTACCAGTTGAAAAATCACTTAAAATCTGATTTTTAGCCAATTTGTGGAAAGGTTCGAATGAGACCATTAATGTCAAGTGTTTTATTAACCTTAAGTTTCTAGATGTTGGGAATAATTTAAAGAAGATGCAATTTCTTGATTTGGAGATTTCAAAGTAGTTTTAGTTGTTTTCTAAATTAGTAAACCATTAAAACAAACAAAAACAACAAAGATAGAATATTTGGTCATCTAGCTTCTGGTCATGAATTTCTCTCTACTTAGGACAGACTACCACAGAGTCTTATATTACATCATTTTGGAAGCCTTTCCAACTTGGTAAGATCTGCCAAAGTCTTCTGCTTGGTTTTAATAGATCTTTGTAGTCTACTTCTATCTATTTAATAAAATTTGGTTGTTTTCTAACTAAGGACTTTGAGAATCTAGTCTCACTTTCACAATACAGTAAGGTATCATGAACTTTAGAGAACAACTAAAGAGCATACATATGTGAAGCACAGGGTTAGTCATAGCCATGATGGAGTACTCACTAGTCTCAGTTACTTTTTCTTTTATTATTTTAAATGGCTTGAGATAAACATATTGTGCCATTTAGGAAACAGAGGGACAAGAGAAACAACATGAAAATATCAGGTACTTGAGATTACACTAAAGTTTCCAAGCAGCTGCCTATCTTTTTCAAAACTGGATACTGCAGGTGCTCCTTAAATATCACTTAACCTTGTATTCCATGCCACTGGAGCACTAAATGAGAACACATTCTACCCATACTGCATTATGAAATGAAAATAAAAGCTCTCAAATATCTAAAAAAAAATCTGAAGAAATTCTTGTTCACCTAAAAAAATGTTTTAAATAGTCTCTGACAAAAAAAATTGGATTATTAACAATAATGCTTCAGAATCTTAGAAATAAGTGTCAGAGGAATCTGTAAGACAACATACATCACCAGGAGAAAGGAAAAGATTTCACCCAAGTAAAGCATGTGAAATTTTTATTGATACTAGACTGAGGAGTTATAACTTCATTAATAGAAGTTGAGTCATATCGTGCATTAATAAAATCAAAATAACTTATGTTTAATTGAGGATTTCACAGTTATGTCTCATGTTTAATTGTACTTCTTTTCAGATTACCAGTCAAATGGAATAATATGTCTAAATCTGAATGTGTACTAATTAGCATCAATCAATTGTTAAAAAAAAAAAAAAAGGCACATTATAAAGAGAACTGGTCTTAGAGCCAGAGAGATCTGGGTTCAAATCCTGCTTCTGACACATTCTGGCTGTTTGAGCCTTTTCAAATTACTTAAACTCTCACTACTCTTAAGTCAGTGGCAACAAATTCAAATAAAAATAGAAACAACAATTATACATATGGATATCTTTGGTCCCCACATTAGCTTAGAAAACTACAAATTAATGTTAACTATAATTTACTGTATTTCCATTCATTTAAAAATACTCCCAAATCCAAATAAATTCAAATTTGAGGGTGCATTTAGTAGTATTGAAGGCTTCATATGTTTATCACCTGTTTGATACCTCTGATATAAGTCAATGTGCTTATCTGCATTGCTGGAGAAATATTCCAAATGGAGTAGTTCCCTACACCAATGAAACCCCCAGATACAATTCCTAACCCACCACGAGCCATATATATATATATATATATATATATATATATATATATATATATATATATATATATATATATAATCTTGCCTCCACAACATCGTGCCTCTTTTTCTCTACTCATTTAATCAACAAATATTTATTAAGCCCTTAATAGGTAACAGACACTGTTCTAATTACTGGAAATACAAAGATAGGGAAAATATGCCTCTATTCTAAAGGAATTTACATTCAAATGGAATATATAACCTCTATATAGATGAATATAAGATAAAATAACAGAAGAGATGGGAGGACTTTGTAATAGGCTCTTGATTGGGCTCCCTGACTCTGGACTTGATTTTAAGACATTCTCTACACAGTCACCAAATTAGTATTTTAAAAATATAGATGTGACTCTGTCACTCCCTTGCTCAGACATATTTATTGGTTCCCCCGCAGCCTTGAATATAAATTCTTAAAGTATTAGATTGGTTTCAATCCTGCTCAACAATCTGCCTCACACTTGCTTTCCAGTTTTATTTCATATTAATCCATTTCTATTCCAAAAACAAACAAAAAATCTGATCAGTTAGTTACTCTACTAACATACATTCTATCAATTGTCTCTATATCTTTGTACAAAATTCCCTCACCACATCCTTACTGCTCATACCTAAATCACATTCTCAGTCCTTCCTGTGTATAGCTCATCCCAAACTTCATGGTGCAGTTTTAATCTCAAATAGATTAAAACTGCATTACAAATTTTGAAACATCTTGTAATCCTTCCAACAAAAACAAATCTCAGTTGCAATATCATCAAAAGGGCTTCTTTGACTCATCCTTCCTCTAGTCATTAACATTCTCTCTCTCTCTCTCTCTCTCTCCTCTCTCTCTCTCTCTCTCTCTCCTCTCTCTCTCCTCTCTCTCTCTCTCGCTCTCTCTCTCTGTCTGTGTGTGTGTGTCTCTGTCTCTCATTATTCATATTACATTTATTTGTTTGTTCCATTCTATCACTAGATTGTAAACTCATTGAGGATAGAAACTGTTCTGAGTTTTGTCTTTGTACTCTCGGTGAAAAGTATGATGCTTTGCAAAGAATCAACACAATTCACTGAAGTGTTAAATTGGATATATTTTAAAAGAACTTGATCATTCATCTTTAAAACTGTCAATGTCTCAATTCATTTGAGCGTCAAAACTATTCTGACAAAAGGAAAGCATTTTTCTTTAGTGGTCTTTTTCTAATTTATTTCTTCCTTCTTTGGAAGGAATACTTATAACCAGTATAAAACTGACAGAGACAATTCTGACACATATAGAAAATTTCACTGAATAACTTAATATGTATGACTATATCTAAACCTGTCCTGTCACAAAACACATAAGTGAAAACTACACATAGATCACAAAAGATAAATCAACTAGTATCCTCTTATTGTTACTCCTCCCTCTCTTTCTACTTACCTACCTTGCTGAAATAATACATCATTATTATTTCACATCACATATTTTATACCACAATTCACATGCAAATAAATACTGATGATTCTCAGAGAAATTCTATTTATGTTTTAAAGTTTAGCATCTAACAACATGATAACTATCAATACATTTTGAAATGATCACATCTGTTTTGAATATGATAGATTGAGTTCTTTCATTTTATTAGTGGACTGCAAGTTCAGTACTGGCTAGAAGTTTCAGGTAGCAGCCAAAAGACTGAATGTAATCAGGCTGTACAAATATAATAGATAGAATGGTAATTGCAATTCTCATTAATATATTGGTTTAAGTTTACCAAATGAATTACGTAAATTATCTCATTTGACTCTCAGAAAACTCTTGTGAGGCAGATAATATAATTGTCCTTATTTGACAGAGGAAGAAAGTGAAGTTTGGTGATCTTTAAGGACTTGCACAGGTTCACACAGCTATTAAATGTCTGAAGCAGATTTCAAACTCAGGTGTATATAATTCTAAAGCTCAAGCTAGATTCAGAGAAATATAAAAGTTTAGCCTATATTCAGACATTGTGCTCTGTTCTGGGTATAATACTTAAGAAAACCATTGTCACGATGGATCTTTTTCCAAAGGGGGAGAACAAAACAGAGAGTGTACCATAATTCATTTCATCAAAAGGTCAATTAAAATGGGAGTATTGAGTCTGTCAAAGAAAATATTTGGGGAAGATTATAGTTGTCTAAAGAGTTTATTATTTTACTATTTTGAATAGCAATCAGATTTGCTTTCCCTGCTGCAAGAAGTTGAATAAAGAGTAAGGATTAAGAGAGATAAAAAGGAAGATGGCTTTATGTGAAGAGACAATTTCCTGATAATGAGTATTCTTCCGAAATTGGAAAGAGAAACCTCAAGTGGTAGTTAATTCTCAATTATTTTCAATTTTCTTCAAAGAAAAAGCGCCATGACCATTTGTTGATGATGTTGTAAAAGAATTCCTAATTTGATAGAGTTGGACTGCTTGAATCCTGAGATCTTTACTAAAACAAACTATAAATCTGTAACATTCTTTTTGGGACACCAGGAAAATAAAAGTCTGTAATGAATATAAAAAATTATCACCTATTTTCATACACATTGGAGTGGCATAGCAGGATTTGCAAGAGAGAATTTGAAAAGATGACTCTTAAAACATTTATCACATCCATATTGCTAATAAAAAGGTTATTTGAACCAATTACAATAAGAATAGTTTGAAATATTCATTTAAAGCATATTCTTGATTTGAATATGTCCATGTTAACTTGTATCAACACAATATGCAACGATGTCTTTCTCTGGGAAATAACACTTTCTTTTTCCATATAGCACCTCACAGGTTCTTTTAATATCTCTAAAGCTTTATGTAGAGGGAATTCCAGAATTTCAGAGTTGGAAGGAGTTCCAGAGGTCACTCTGTTGCTTATGCTCATTTTAGCCTAGCAAATAACACCAAGATAATGCAGGTCGTTCATCAGCCACCACCACACCATCCATACGTGAAATCATCAGTTAAAACAATTGGAGAAGATTTGAGTGTTGTGGATAAGTTCAATTACCTTGGCAGTGTACTTTCCAGGGAAGTACACATTGATAACGAGATTGACACAGGCATTGCCAGAGCTAGCTCAGTGTTTGAGAGGCTCCAAATGAAAGTGTAGGAGAAAAGAGCTATCAGACTGCCTACCAAACTGAAGGTGTAAAGAGCTTTTGCGCTGACCTCATTGTTGTATGCCTGTGAAAACTGGACAGTCACTCTATGCCATGCCAGGAAACTGAATCGCTTCAATTTGAATTGTCTTAGGAACATTCTGAAGATCACCTGGCAGGATGATACCAACACTGAGGATTCTTTCCCAAACTAAATTTCTGAGCATTCAAATCGATTTCAGAAACTGTAACTCTGATGGGATGGCTATGTTATTCAAATTTAAAAAGTATGCTTGCCAAAAAGATTATTTTATGGAGAACTCACACAGCATAAGTATGTTCACATGGTGGTCAGAAGAAACAATACAAGGATATTCTTAAGATCTCTCTTAAGAACTTTGTAATTGATTGCATGATATGAGAGACACTGGTATAGGACCACTAAGCCTGGTGTGCCATCATCAGATAAGGTGCTATGCTGTATGAGCAAAGCAGAATTGAAGTACCTCAAAAAGAAATTCAACATGCCCAAATTTAGAGACTCTACCTCAAGTGCTTGCAAGAACTATTTGTGCCAGGCTGTGATAGAACATTTCAAGCTCATATTCGTCTGATCAACCACAGTTGGACACGCTGTAACTTGGCTCTAACATAGTGATGCCATTTTTGTCCTATTCAAGAACAAAGGACAGCAACAACAACACCTGCCATATCTGAGTAAGATAAACCTTTACAATGAACCTGATGAGGTGTTCAGTTACTGATGGAAGACATCCAATAAAGCTGTTTACTCATTTCAATTGTGACTGACACTTTGTGACTCCATTTTGGGGTTTTCTTGACAAATATCCTGGAGTGTTTTGTCATTCTATTCTTCACATCATTTTTATAGTTGAGGAACTGAGACAAACAATGCTAAGTGACTTGCCTAGGGTCACACAGCTAGTAAGTGTCTGAAGAAATTTGAACTCAGGAAGATGAGTCTTAGACTCCAGGTCTGTCATGCTACTCACTACTTCACCTAACTTGCCCAACCTATTGCTCTTAGAGATATTTTTGTACACCACCACTATATCATGTCCAAATCACACCTGGAGTATTATGATTGATTTTGGGAACCACATTTTGGAATAGATATTGATAAGCTAGATAACCCAGGGAAGGTCAACTAGAATGGTTAAAGTCTTTGAATCCATGCCATATGAATATCAATTGAAGTCATGGGAAGATTAGTCTAGAAACAGAAATTTGTGGTATTTTTTTATAGCTATTTAGTACTAAATGATCTGTAATATTAAAGAGGAATTAAATATGTTCTATTTGGCTCCAAAATTAGGAACACGTGGTAGATATTTCAAAAGAACACATTTAGGCTTGATGTGTGTGTTGGATGGGTTATGGGGTTCTTAATAATTGGAGCTAATCCAAAATGGAATGTGCTACTTTTGGAATAGAGTGATTCTACTCCATTGAAAGTGTCAAAACAAATGCAAAATAGCCAATTTTAAGGGGATTGGGTTTCCTCTGTAGGTATAAGTGGCCAGTGAGGCTCATTTGTGAATCTCTGTGATTCTCTACTAAGATGAAAAGCAGACTGTTGTAGAGGTCCATTGAGGACAAAATAAAAACAAAATATGTTTATATCTTCAAATGAGTTAATATAAATAAATGTACATTAAATGTCTCATAAATTTCAATGGACTATATACATGTAACTTCATCATCATCATCATCATCATCATCATCATCATCATCATCATCATCACCTTGAAGGCCAAGTCCATCATTCATGTTTACAGAGAAAATAAACTGGAATGTAGTCGATACTAAGTAAACATTTATTTTATTGCATTAGTAGTGGCAGATGAAGACAACAAAAATATGAGAAAACTGTACAGTGTGATATGCAATAGAGATTCTAGGGGTCTGGAAAGAGCTGCAACAGCTTTTAAAGCTTCTCAAGAATCCTGAAATGTTAGCAAAATAGACTTTGGAGGTGCCACTCACTGTCAATATGACTGACCTATTTCTCAGAGTAAGTCAATTAGCATTTTTAGTCACCGAATGTGTACGATGTAAAACGCCAAGTTCTAGAGGTGAAAAGAAAGAAAATTAAAAGAAAAAAAAAGCAGTTCCTGCTCACAATCTAATTGGGAAATCAGGAAAGGTGTCTTGAAAAAATTAGGACTTTAGTAGAGACTTGAAGGAAGCCAGGGAAGCCAGGAGGCAAAGGTGAAGAGGAGTAAAAGAAATAGTTGAAATGATGAAGGGTTGCACTCTTACCATAATTGAAAACCACTGTGACATTCAAGTTAATATGTAGGAAATTGGAGCAAATGGTGTTGCATTGAATTCTGATACCAAGGAAGGCAAGATTGACCAAAACAATTCTGAAATGCCATCACCTTAACAGCTGGAAATACTCCAGTGGACCTGACACTGACCTCTGAAGCTGGTAAACTCTGAGTACGTGTGTAATGGGCTGAAAATATGGAGGCTTTCAATACTCCTACTACTATATCATGAGAAAATTGGAAACAGATTTTACTGGTTAAAAGCAAAAAAAAGTTCATATTGCTTTATATTAACTCCATAACACACACACTATATTTCTGAACAATGCAGGTCCACATTATACGAAATATGAACTGAAATCAGACTTACTGAAATTCAGTGAAGGATAAGGTAAAGATCCCGATGTCATTGAAAATCTGTACTTACTGGAAACTATATTATGAAAAGTGAACCCTTCTACCCCCTCAAAAAAACAACAATCCTGAATCCTGATGTGTCACATGATTTTGAAGAGCTGATGGAATTTTGAAAATTGCTACTTGAATTTGACTATATGAATTAAAATATTGGATCAATTATGCAAAACAGAATAATTTGAATAAATCGTATTTACTTCAGCCATCACAAACAAAAGCATTCTCACATAACATTTGACAGAAGATATACATGAAATAGAAATCTTTAGGACTTCAGAAAACCATTTTTGGGAAAGCTGTTGCCACTGGAAGAAATAAAGGAGGACATAAGCATACTGGCACATACCTGAAGTCATTTTGCAAGGAAAACCAAGTCTAGCAGAGTTTGGAAGTTCTCTGAGGACTGTTAAACACAACTATGGAAAAATCAACTTGAGATAAATATTGAAGGTTACATTATAAAATCAGTGCAAGGTTATATCGATACCTCGAAAATGGAAACTATATAATTCAAATAAAGATCCGTAAGTTAATAAACAAATGTTAAGAACTTGTTAATCCTTTGTTTTTGAAGAGGACTGATCACATAATGGGAGGTTGGGATATCTTGACTCATTCATGAACTGGATTTAAGTGAGGCAGAGTTACACAAAGGTGTCCGCCTCACATTCTCTTCCAGAGTCATCAAAGCTCAGTGAAAACATGAAAGTCAAGATGAATGGTGATGAAATGTGATACAGTAGATGAACTTAGATGTCTGACCAAGCTCTAAGTGCTCCATAGCAAGACCTCTTAAGTTTTTTCCACTGGTAACTCCTTTTCACTTTTCAGCAAAATTATTGATGTTGCATGACCGGGGGTCATATATAGCGCAAATTGTGCATACTTTGCGTTCAGAACCAAGAATGTCATAAAGTTGTTCAACACAACATGGCAAGTGCTGCCAGAAACACTTTGGATTCATTACACGTTTGATTTTTAATTAATTTTTAGTCATTGTGTGTTCAGAAATCATTTAGTATTTGCCAAATTTTCCATGGCCCCATATGGAGTCTTGCCTCACAGTTTAAAAAGTGCTACATACCACCTGCTTCTATCTTCTTCATGTCTTTTAGAACAAATTATTTTCATTCACTTATTCTGAGAGAAGGTCTTCACATGATTGGAATGGATATCCCTTCAACTCACCAATAAGTCTGAGGCCTCTCAGCTTTTTCTCAAAAAACCCAAAAGTGGCCATGAAGAGTCAAATACAACTGAAATGACCAAATCAGCACCACAAATTAAGTACTTACTTAATAGCCTGATACTGTGTTGTACCTAATAAAGTAGTAACAGCAACAAAAGCAAAACACAGAAAGCAGAATGGGAAGCAGCAAAATAAAACACAAATTAGAAATTCCATATTCCATTAATCAGAGTAACAATTAAAAGCAAAGACAAGAGGTCAAGAGAATACAAGTAGCCAGTGTGTCCCAAAGAACAAAATAAATAATTCAGCATCATTCTAGGCCAAGGCAAGCTCAGCTTAATAGATTGAGCAAGGTTCAACCCTGGAATTCAATGAATATAGTCCACTCATGGACTATAAAATTTTGTAAAAATAATAATAGTAAAAAAAGCCAACACTTCATTCACAATAAGGTTAAAGAGCACATAATTTCCAATTTTAATGTAAAAATGCTCTATGCTTTTGAATCCTCTGTAGGTCAGTAGCAATTCTTCTAAAACCTCCACAAACTTGCTCAATAAAGCTGGACTTTTTACATGCCTAGTTTTATGCACCAACTATTTCCCACGGATGATTTCCTCAACTCCTAATACATATATGCAACCACATTCTTGGGTTGAATTATATAAATACTGTTATAATTGGCTTAAATGCTTTGCAGTACTAAATACATTGCTGGCAAAACAAACAAAAACTTTAAAACTTTTTCTCAGACTTGAGTCTGATTCCACTTTTCTTAACTAGAGCCATCATTTGTCTTCTATCAAAACATCAGAACAAATGTTAAGTCTCCAAGTATAGGTCAGTTACAAGCTTTTGTATTCTAGATAAAGAATAGTGGTATAACTGGCATCACTCAAAAATCTATAAATATAAGGAAAAATATGTTGACTGAGGAAGAAAAAGTGTATATGAATAAGTTCCAGGTATGTAAAAAGAAATTATTTTTTTTTATTTTTCAGTAAGTCATCCTAAAACATTACAACACTTATCAACTGCTTATATTAATGTTTTAACTCAATTTTGTACTTATGACCTATTTATATTTCACAGTGATGTAAGATAATGCCAAATGGAGTAGGAATGCCAGGAATTTGGTAATAATATGAAAAATATTTCTTTCTATTTAAACTGTTCCACCAACACAAGAATGTCAATAAAAATTCATATTAAATGTAGTATCTTTCAGAGAGAGAGATATTAAATTGCATATCATTCTACCCAGTCATAAAAAAAATTTATCAATTCTAAGCAGAATTGAGTATAGTTTCAAGTTCAAGTGTAAGTTATACTAAAATATCTCACTGAACACGATGTATATGTATGTTATCAAATTGCATAGTTCTATAGTAGTGGTGGGGGGACATATTAAAGCAAGTTGGTCATATTGTAAAATTGTTCTCCCAAAATATCACAATGTTATTTGGACTAAATAAGCATAAAATTGTCGAACTACACCAAGAAAATATAGAGACAGAAAGTTTTAGACTTTAATCCAAAAGTCAAATTGGAAAAAAAATGATATTTAAAAGATCCTTTCTTTCAAGTCAAGACATATCAAACATGTAGCTATCAATGAGAAAGCTAGGATTGCCAATATCAAGAGGTTTTCTGGCATCATGACATCAAACCTCAATGAAACGACATATTCAAAACAATTAATACATAAACAATAGATTCAACATATACTTTTAGAATTGTAAGGGTAGCCAATAAAATATTTCAAAAATCCTCTAGGAAAAGCTCATATAATGCTAATGAAACACAGAGATCATCACCTTAAAATTGTCTTAACAGTATGAGATCTTGTATTAGTCCCTCACTGCTCTCACAACCTTATTGAGCTTAGCTCATCATGGAAAGATATATTACCAATACTCTGGTCGGTTGTGTTTTTTTTTTTAATTGTCAATCAATTAAACAAAGAAAAATAAAAACGCATTTTCAATCTTTTGTAGTCCTTGTCCACTTAAGTATTTATGAAAGCATATTAGCTGGAAAAGATTAAAAGAGGGAGGAGAGAAGGGAAAGGAACATTTATATAGCACCTACTATGTGTCAGGCAATATACTAAGTGCTATTATAAATATTATCTCAATTCATCCTTATAACTGTGTGTTACATGCTATTATTATCTCCTTTTTGCATTTGAAGAAATTGAGACAAACAGATGTTATGTGATTTGCCCAGTGCCACCTAGGTAGTAACCATCTGAGACTGGATTCAAACTCAGATTTTTTTTCATGACTCAAGCCCCAAGAGCTCTTTCTACTGCATGTCCAGGTGCTTTCAAAGGGTTTTTAAAGTTCTTACAATTTTTAGACCATCAATTAGCTTAAATTTTACTATTGACACTCTTAATGAAAAAACCTTTAAATTAGGAGATATATGACTGCAGGAGCTGAGTTCTCTTGATAATAAAATTTTTGCTGAAATAAAAATCAAAGGAAAGAAGAAGGGTTTAACTTAACATAAGAATTGTTCATAGATATCCCTTGGTAAGCAAATGCACTGATGGAGTCAGTTTGATTGCATGCCCCAAGACCATAAGAAATTTTATTAAGTGAGACATAGAGTCATCAACAACAAAAGGCTGCCAGATGTCCCAACTAATTCTGGATCTGGATTCAGGAAGACCTGAATTCAAATTCCTTCTCAGACACTTAGTTGTATGACCTTGGGCAAGTCAATCAAACTCTGTTTGCCTTAGTTTCTTCCATTGTACAACGAGGATCATTACAATACCTACCTCATATGGTTGTCATGAGGATCAACAGAAGTCAAATCTGTATAGCACTTAGTATACTGCCTGGAACATAATGAGTTTTTAATAAAGACTGATTCCCTTCACCCATCATATATTTCAATGTGACTGGTAAGTTTTTGCAAAGATTTTAAATTTTTTTAATCAACAAGAGCATATATATATATATAATATATATATATATATAATATATATATATATATTTCCCTCTCACTTCACTTTCCCAATTTAAAAAAAAAGACAAACAAAATCTTTGCAACAAATATTCAAAGGTGGAAAAATTGAGGAAGAGGCAAATATATATGATTCTGATTCTTGTAAATTATAACATAGCCTCATGTTTCCATATTCTAAATGCTTCCACAGAAAGTATTACTGTGCACTAAATGTAGTAAACATTTCCATCAAGATTGACACTGACTATATTTTAATAGACAGAAAAATATTTATTAGTCATATGAGAGTCAGCTTTATGTGCAAATTCAGACCATAAACTCATCAGAACTAAAATAAAAATTTATGATTGCTATTCAGCAATGAGAAAAATAAATGACATACAATTAAGAAGATTTAACCATCAATTATTTAGGAAAGTTATTAATTTTTAAATGAAAAAATGAACAACAATAATTGCATTTACACACAAAAATGCTATTTAATCCAAAAGTTAAATTAATGTAAACAAATTTGCTATAAGGAGACCAAAAGAGATTAGAAAGTACCTTAGTAGCAAAATTTGATGTGCTTGTCAAATGGAGATATGTAAATACCAAAAGTAACACTTACTAAAATGTAAACTAAAATGTAAATTTCATGAAGAAATATGATGGACAATTACAAGCTGTGACATCTCATAAAGCAGGAGAAAGTAAAGCTAATTTAAAGCAAGTTTGGCAAGACATATAAGTAAACCCTATAAAGGGTTTGATCATGCACCCACTTACATTAGCAGGAATAGCAATAACCCCTAAAACTTCTTAGACTTGTTTCTGCCAGGTCAATCTCCCTATTTACAATAATTCTATTGGGTCTAGTGGATTTCCTCCTACTAGGAAACTTCTATCCTGGGAACACATGTGCATGTGTCTGTGTATCCTGAGGCATGTGTGTACAGATACCCTGAGAAAGCTGATTTGTTGAGGACCAATACTAAAATTCTAATCAGTATTGGTTGTTCTAATTTGATCCTATAAGGGGTAATGATTATTAGCAATTATCTTAATATATTAATTTAGGAATACATCTTTAGTCAATTAATCAATAACAGACACAAGAATAAGCCATTTAGTAATCCATGATTCTGCTTAAATTATACAGAAATTTAGGTTGTAATAGGACATTCCTGTAATAGACCTCAAATCTCAGTTCTTGTTTAACAATTATAGAAATTACTTGTGTAAGCACAAAAGTGCTGACACAGATCTCTCCAGACTATTTTTCTCATATTCCATGATCAAACCAAGTACTTATGGTGGCATGGTGCAGAAAGTCCTCCCCCAAATATGTTTTTGGAACACACACATATATACACACACACGTGCATATATGTGCATATATATGTGTGCGTATACATACACACATGCATATATGTGCATATATACACATGTATGTATGTATGTGTGTGTGTATATATATATACACACATATATATATATATATATATATATATATATATATATATATATATATATACATATATAACTGGGACCATCTCCTCTTGTCCAGCCTAAGGAATAACCATTTATCTTGTGACCACTTAGTCAGCAGAGACATTTTGTGTTCCACCCAACCCATGACCTTGCTGATATATCAACTTGCTTATTTTGACTTATGTGCTTTATGTCCATTAATGGAATTAGTCTGTATTTCATACAGGCAGTCAGGAAAGTCAATTCTAAGAATCCAGTCCTATAAAAATAGGGCCCAAGAAGAAGGTAGTGTCTCAAATCATGAGGAAGATTTGAGGTCCACTTCATTAGAGGTGGCCAGGTCCCTTTAATAAAGTGTTTTGGCTCAGAGCTCTGGCTCAGTTTCTCCTTTAGTCATGTGGGGTGATTTTTGCCACTATTATTTTCCATTATTTTCACAATTCTACCTGGCTGCACTCCTCTGGATTTCTTCTTCATGCCCCCATGCCATTTGCCTTTTGATCTCCTCTAGCGCATTTTAGCTTTTTGTGAGAGTGTGTTTTCTTGTATTAAATTATAAGCAACTTAAGCACAAGTACTGTTTTTCTTTTTGTCTAGTCTTTTCTTCTCACTATTCCTCAGAGCTTTTCTGGGCATCGTAAGTATTTATTGACTCATTGACTACAAAGGAAAATCAGGAAAAATTACCAAGTCCTATTTACTCAATAGTAAACCAATAGAAAAATTATCCAAACATATCAGTCCACTTACAGATCTGGACCAAATTCTTCCCAAAATGAAAGCAATCTCTGTGGGGAAATGTGGGCAACAAAAGTGGGCAACCTGTTGCCTCGAGGCCACATGTAGCCTTTGAGGTCCTCAAGTGTGGCTCTTTGAATCTAAACTTCACAGAACAAATTTCCTTAATAAAAGGATTTATTCTATAAAACTGGACTCAATCAGAAAACCACACCCAAGGGCCTAAATGCCACATGTGGCCTCAAGACCACAGGTTTCCCACCTAATAAAAAACTTGTCAAAGAGACACAAGTGGGGAAATTAATTTGCCTTCAACAACTCACAATTGTGGACTACTGGAAGTGATGGCTAGCAAACACTCTATATATCACCTACTAGAACAAAATTCCTTCTCTGCTTCGTGTTCCTTTCCTTGTCTTCACAGTTCACGTGCTGGTCAAAGCCACTTTTCTGCTCCTCTCAAGTTACCAAAGCAGTGCCAATGTTGGCAGCATACTGAAAAAGTGTTATATCTTTTCAGCAAATGATATCACAGTAGCACTTCCATCAAAACAGTTTTAATGTTCATCTCCGCTCCCTCCCCGCTTCTTAAGTCGTTGAGAAGATTAAAGGGCAGCAAAGATACATGTGAAAAGTTTCTCCTTAATCTGGCTATAGATGGTGCTAGTGGTCAACAAGCCCAGTCAGTTACTGAAATAGCAGGAGTTTTTGCTAACCTCCATAACGTTCTCTTCCTATCAAACAAGCTTCTGTCTCAGCTATACAGCCTGTCTGTCCCCTGAGATACTTTTCTAACTCCTATAAACTGTTTCATTTTCATTTTATGACTTTATGCCCTCCATTGCCTCTCATTCAACTCCTCATCTCCTTGCAGTCCCATTTTCTAGAACTATCAGTGCTTTGAATTTGAATCTTCCTTGATGGACTCATCTAAATATAATGTGAAAATCAAAAAAGAAGAGATAGACTCTTTCTTGTTTGATCCAACACTCAGTCAGTAATAAGTACTTAATAATTGCTGACTAGAGGCCAGGCACTATGCTACGTGTTGGGATAACAATTGCAAAGAATGAAGCAATTTCTACTTTAAAAAAAAATACTGTTATCTCGAAGCACTAATTTACATATTTTTTCCATTTTATACTTAAATATTCTGAAAATAATTGTGCATAAATGAACTGATGAACAAGAATGCTTTGAATCTATCCCAATCTTCATTTGGAGAGTTTTGCCTCTGAAAGAGGCAAATTATTTCTCATTTCTCTGGTCATCAGAATAACATATGTCTTATCTCAAATAGTTTTATTTGACAGGCTGTGGTTCCTATAAAGTTAATTTTATCAATTATTTACACTCATAAGTGTCTTTTTCTACATATCTTCAGAAACAACAAAAAAAGTCACCATTTAACAGTGCGGCATCACCTTTTAGTCTCATAAAGCAATAAGGAAGAAGTAGAGGGAAAACCACTCCAAAGAAAGTTTGGCAAGATACCTGACTAAGCAAAGTCATCCCATAGGGATGTGAAGAATGAAAATGGAAATAGGAATATAAAGAGAAAAAATGAATAGAAAGGATTTGCACAACAGCAATGACAACAAAAACTATTTCAACATATTTCTTTCAATAAAAATGCCCGTAGAATCATCAAATTTGGAACCTGACATAACCTTCCTTGAGGGATGTATAAAGGAAGTAGAAATGTCATTAGAGAAAACTGAGGTAAGAAAAACTGCCAGATTTGATCGGTATATGTAGAGGAGATCCAAGCTACAGGATTAAATATTATCTAGGGTTAAATTTATCTTTATAATCTTAATTTCTTTATTCCTACCCCCTCTGCCCCACCCAGAATTTCACATTGGACTTGTTTCTGCTGTATCTGCCAACTTTCCTTCCGGATCCAACAAATCTGATATCCATGGTAACCAGGCCAGGTTTTCAGCAAGTATCACTAGTTTTATGCTTGGTAGTTATTCGAGTAACTCCAAGAGAGATTTGGGTTTAGTTTATGAACAAAGGGTTTAATTTGAAGAAAAAATCAAAGTTGAGTTTCAAATTGCTTGTATGTGTGCTTTCTCTCCGTAATATAAAACCCTTGTGGGAAAGCCTACAATCTTCTCTTGTTCTAAGATGCTTAGTGAATACTTTAGAAATCTTCCAGTTCAATAAAAAAACAAAAACCAGGTTTATTAGTTTCTGAAATTGCTTTTGTTTCTAAATCCAATTAACATTTAACAAAATAAGCAGGGCTTGGATTACAACATCTCTAAGAACTTTTTAGTGCTAACAATCTTGTAAACTGTGGACCAACCCCATCCCTTCCCCCAACACTGAGGTCATATTAATTAGGTTGATCTTGTGGGTAGGGATTCAAAGAAGTTTTTTTGGTTTGTTTGTTTACTTAGTTTTCTTTCCATTTTGGCTCATTATCTCTACCTGGACTTACTCCAGTAACCTTTCAGCCAGAAGAAAAGGCAATCTTTTTTGAATGTGGGAAAGGGGTTCTACAGGTCCTGTACAAGAAGTCAAGACAGGCCACGCAGAACAGTTATGGAACAGTGTTTGACCTTGCAAAAATGCTAAATAAAGGCATAAAAAATCATATTCTATAAAAATAGGGAACAAAATAAGCTTCTTGAATGATCTATCAAGTATTTATTCCTGAGAGGGAACTAAACTTTTGTTTGCAATTGTTGTAAGTTGTTCCCATTCCTGTGAGTCTTTCTTTTCTGTAAGTATTTTTACCTCCCAATCCTCCCCAAGTCTTAGTGCACCTGCTCTTTGATTTTGACCCTGCCCGAAAATTAAGTCTCCTTTGAGGGCTCCTAAATAGGTAATCTCCTTTGATCAGACCTGAACTCTGTGAGTGTCTCATTGACTTTTCAATAGCCTTCCCATCAGATTTTCTGAGTAACTCCTACAGGTTTTACTGTAAGGTGTTTACAAGTAAAGTATTACCCAAGAATTGTGTATTTGAACCCCTTCTTCCTTAATAGAACATGATATTTCTTTCTTTAACTAGAAAATCCACTTCCCAAATTTTCAAACTGTCAATCCTGACATTACCTTTAAGTGAAATTACCATGAAGTGACTTCCTTCTCTGGCTAAATAGCTAGATTTTTTGACCATAATGCCTAAATAACTTAATTACCCCATCTTCCTAAATGTAGGAGCTGGAATTTATAAACATGATTCACGAACTACTTTGCTGAATCGAGAGGATATATGTATTCATATGACTGTCAAATGCTTTGTTGTTTTAAAGAAATATATCAATGCCTCATCTGTTATCATCTGTCAATCAGGAAAAGTCCACCCTCAGTATTTTTCTCTCATTATTTTGTGTGAGCACACGTCTGCTTTTTCCATGGGTCCCTGCTACAAGAGGCTATCAATTGATTCTGCGGGGCAGGAGGGGAGGCAGGGAATAAACTAAACATTGGCAAAATCCACCTTCTCCCCTACAGTTGTCCTTGGAGTAGTTATCTAGATGGTAGCTGACTAAATATTAATTTGCAAAATTTTATGGAAGGAAAAAAAATATTAGAAGATTTTGAAGTACATTTTCTCATAAACCAGGGAGAAGTAGTGGAAGAAAATGAAATTAATTTAAAGAAAATTTGTTGAGATATGCAACTAAGCAGTTATCCTAATAACATTTAAGGATTTAAAAAGAGGAGGACAACAAATGCGATAAATTGAAAAGAACTGCAAAGTTTTATGAGAATTTTTTGACCATCAAATTCAATAGTCACCATGCATGTTTTTGAATATTACAGTCTCAGATCTATTGAATTTGATGCCTAGCAGGTGGAAGGCTTGGGGGTGGTGTTGTCTTCTGCATTGTTACTGTATATAGATCTTTGTTACTATAATGGATTTAGCTTTCTGGTGTCTGAATAAACGGTTTGATTCTGTATTCCATGTGGAGAGTCTGATGTATGTCATGATTCAGAGTTGTGCTGGAATATCCATGGCCACTGTGCGTGTTATAAATATCATACTGGTGCTACACATGCACTAGGTGCCTGCTGAGCACTTCATTGACCATAGGAATGGACTTTAGTAGCAATGTCATCCAACTTAAACATGACAGGAATTATCACTAACAAATCAAACATTCTCAAATCTCTGCTTAAAAACCTCTGAGAAGGTAAAACCCACCAATTCCCGCGTTGACTTATTTTATCACCTAATTGCAATTTTCCCTCTGATTTCTAGCCTAAATTTGGCTCTTTTCAATATCCATCTAATGGTTTTGCCATAGAGCAAATTTAATTTCTTCTTCACATAGTGTTCCTTCACATAATTGGTAGGTAACTAAATAAATATTTAGTGCTGAGTGCCACTCTCTGTGCTAAGTACTAGGGATACAAAGAAGCAAAAAGTAACCCCTGTTCATAAGAAGCTCCAGCCTAATAAAGGATAAAACATCAAAACATATATGTACACACAAAATCCCAGTGACACTGGCTTTCTTGCTGCTCTAGATAAAAGAAGACACTTCATCTCTTGGTTCTAGCTATCTCTCAGTTGGGAATTCTCTCCTTCCTTATTTCCCCCTACTAGTTTCCCTGACTCCCTTCAAGTTCCAACTAAAAATCTACCTTCTAACCCCTCTTAATTCTAATATCTTCTATCTTTCAATTATTTCCTACTTTCCTATATATGAATTGTTTGTACATATCTGTTTACTTTTTCTTTCTTACTAGGTTATGAGTACATAAAGTATATTGATTTTTTTTCTCTTTTTGTATCTGCAGTGGTTGGCACAGTGCCTGGCCCATAGTAGACACTGAATAAATGTTTCATGAGTACAAGAACTGAACAAAATACTTTAAATAGAATCAAATGAAGACAGATGACAGTATCTATGTAGATTTCTTCATCATGGAAGTTTTTTTATTGTACATCAAGACAAAATAAGATCTTTTGCTTGCCACATCATTCTGCTTAATCATTATGAGCTGAGAAACACTTTTTAAATAGAAAATTAAGTGATTCTTCCTAGGTATTACTAATATGAAGGTAACTATTTAGTCATTTAAGGTATTTGGTATGATTTTGGCATATAAATAGGAGACATTGTGTTGGTAGATACACACATGTATATGTGTATGTATATAAACAGGTATATGTATGTATATATGGGGGTATATATACACATACTTATATACATATATGTATAGTGTGTATGTGTGTGTGTGCATGGAAAGTAAAATATGCTTCGGTTATCAGTGTTTACTCAGTCTCCCTTTTTTGAACTAATGGTCTGATACTCTTTTCTCTTTTTTAATATGTTTAAAATTATTCCCTGGAAGCTTCAGAATCATATTACCTCTGACACAAACCTCTTTGTTTTTGACCTATCCCTGATGATTTCCTTATATTAGTTTTCTTCAGTGCTTTTTCTACCTACTTAGAAACATATTTGTGCCTATAATGCCAAAGAATAAATGTAGTCTATTATCATTCTCTCTCTCACACACACCTATATTTGTAAATTGTTTGAATATTTTCCTATCTCTTTAATCTTTTTGTTGTCTTTCCTGTTTGACCTTTAAATGTACTTGGGTTGACTTTGCTTAGATGAATCATTGGCTAAGCTTTCTTCTAACTTTTATGGGGTATTATTTCTCATGGTTTTCTGGCATCATCCCAGAAATTTACAAATTAACTTATCTTCTAAGCTTGTATTGCCTTATCTTTCTTGTTCCTACTCTTGCCAGTGTGTTTTGGCTGAGGTGGCTTCTTGGCTCCTTTGCCTTCCTTGTTATGGCAAATGATTTATATTAGTTTAACTTCAGTATGTGGTTGTTTTAATCAGTATAAATGTCCTTTCCACCATCCATTTCCTACTTGTAAGCTTCAATAAATCTTTAACTAGGTTAAGTTGATGTTTTAATTTCTTGCTGTGTTGTTTACTTGTTTTTTAATATTTCTTTTATTTTACTATTAATTTTATCTTTAATGAGTCATTGCTCTAACTGTGCAGACAGCTACTTCAGAAATGACCTCCACATTAGATGTTAATTATTTGAAGTCTGCTATAAAATGATTGCTTTTGCTTGCATGTGGTGTTATTTGTTACTCAGCATGTCCAATATTGCCTGATTTTTTTCTTGAAAAACATAATCATGATATGAAAGCTGAAGATTCCCTGTAGTCTAAAATCTTTTAAGCTTTCTCCTACCTTTCTCCTTAAATTTATTCAACTTTTTCATTGCATATTTCCCAATACTCATTTTTTAATTAAAATCAGTAAGAATCAAATTATATAATTCTTTAATTTGTTGGATTTTATTAAGTTCTCCATAAACTCTCCTTTTCCCCTCCTTCCTTGAAAGCATTTTTGGTACATAATTTGAAGTTATTTTGGTGCTATTTTTGCAAATGTTTATCATGTTCATTATAATATTAAATAATCAAATGGCCCATGATATTTTATTTTATTTTGTCTTTGGATGATCAAACCAATTGCCTAAACTTACCAAGAAAAATCTTGGAGCTAAATATCTATTTATCTGAAAATTCCATTTGTATTTTGGTCTTATTGATGGTGAGAATATCAGGAGTGACAGAGTTCACTTCCTCATACATAGTTAACAAACTACGGCTAAGGATCTATAATTTCAATAAGGCTACTTCAGTTTTATTAAGCCTATTTATGCCTAATGATCTCAAATTGAAAGTGTTAGTATTTCAGTTAATATTCACATATGAGCTAATTAAAGCTTGTAACCATTTCTACCACAATTTCTAAGATTCTTTCACAAATACTGAAGAAGTAAGAAAAATCCTGTTACATAATTAAAGACTATGTTTTTCTTCAGGGGAGGGGAAGTTGTCATGATCAAATGATTCATAACCATGAATCCAAACTATTATGTAGGCTCTAAGGAAAGGTCAATAATAAGAAAAGAAACTTAAAAAAAAACTAGACACAGAGGATATAAGATTAATGATTTTTTTAAAGTAATATTAAAGTTTTAATTATCAAAAATGATATTGTCTAACACATTTTAAAAGTAGATAACTAAATATATACATAAATAATAAGCCCATATTTAAACAGCAAAACTCACTTTTTAACAATAACATAGATAAAAAAATTAATTTAGATTAGTATATTATATTGTATACCACAGTCAATTCCAACTTTCTAAATGATCTAAAATTAAATCAAATCATAGAGAAGAATAGAAAGGTATATTTTTTATCAGGCACAATTTCTATATGCAATATCTGTAAACAAAAAATAGAGCATTTTTGTTGTTTAAAAATATCAAAGTCTTTGCCATAGCAAAGTAAATGGCAATATTGTGGATGATTGAAGAAAATGGAAAAAAGACAATAAGGTATGTGTTTCGTGCAATAATCCAGGTAAGAGATGATGAGTGCTTGAAATAGAACAGAGGCTACAGAGGCAGAGATCAAATTGTAGAGAAGGTGTGGAATTACTATTGACAAGGACTGGCAGATTGGATATAAGGAGTGAGAGAGAAAGAAGGAGAAACCCTTAATGCAATTATTAGTTGACAAATACATACAGATAGGTAGATACAGAAATATATAACTGAAAAAAAATGCTAAAGAGAGAGGAAGTGAACCTGAGATGAAAATACTGGCAATGTTATAACAACAGATAAAACAGAGTAAAAAAATTTGAAGAAATCTACACTCTATAAAATGAAATGAGAAAATAAGTCATGAAGTCAGTTTGACAACTAGTAATGCTGCCTTAACGTTTGTGAAATGAAAGGATTTATTTTGGGTCAACCATTACCTTAGATAAATGGCTTATTGCCTAATATTCCATATGGAAATGAGCAAATTATTCATGGTGGTCCAGGGAAATGCAGAAGGGTGTTAATTCTGCAGGAGTATTTTTATCTGTTCAGTATTAAGGTCATATGGAAATGATTCCAGGAGTTTCCTAGAGAAGCTAACTCCAAAGATTTTCTAAACTGAAAGTGCAGTTGATTTTTATCTACTAAAATATGACAATAAAATAATGTTACAAATTTACTTCTCCAATTTGGATGTTTTTAATTTGATATTTGAACATTACACCCATTTAGTGGTAAAATAGAATGTCTTGATGATCCTAAAAATGATAGTTGCTGTTTAAAGTTGTTCATTCAACCTCATCCTCTATTTCTTTCGTTGAAGAGAATCATCCACTACATAAACCTGGGAGAAGACACTGATTGCTGAAAACACACAGATACACACACACACACACACACACACACACACATGCATGAGAAAGTATATTTTGGAAGATTGTATAAAAAATACAGTTGTTTGAATAAATTGACTATAGAATATGATGATTCATAAAGTGGTAAATTTCATGTTACTGGATGTATTCAAGAAAAGACTGAAAAGGAATACATAAGGGAATCATGAATTAAATCTATACTGCATGGCCTCTAAACATGTGAGCATTGCCTTTTTGCTTTTGTACGGTCCTAGGATTTGAGAAGCTGGGATGGCTTTAGTGGCCATCAAATCAAATGCATGCACAATCTTGACTGTAACTTACCCAGTAAGGAGAGGTCCACCTTTCGAATTAAATATTTCTAAGGAAGGTGAAAATCATCATTTTTCAAGGTGCCCCATTCCACTTTCTGACAGGTGAAATCATTTAGAAGTTTCTTGTTTCTTTTTGTTTTCATTTTGCTTTGTTTCTCTGATAATAAGCTTTAAGTTTGCACCTTTCCACCTATTCATTTTGCTTCTGCCCTGCAGGGCTGAATTTGTTATGTTATTTCCATTTAGCTGTGTCAAGACTTGATGACCTTATTTAAGGTTTTCTTGGCAAAGATACTGGAATGGCTTGTCGTTTCCTTCTCCAGCTCATTTTACTGTTAAGGAAACTGGGCAAGTAGGATTTAGTGACTTTTCCAGGTCACACAGCTAGTGTCTGAGGACAGATTTGAAATCAGGAAGATTACTCTTCCTGACTCTGGGCCCAGCACTCTATCCACTGCTCCACCTAAACGCCTCTGGTGCCAAATACAATTGGTCTAATCTGTTCTCTACATCATCATAAGGTCTTTCAAATAATTGATGGTAACTACCAAGTTGTTTAGGAGGCAGTTAGATCACTCAACTGAGAATGCTTGGCCTAGAGTCAAGAAGACCTAAGTTAAAATCTAGTCCCAGACATCTACTAGCTGTGTGACACTGGGTGAGTCATTTAACCTCTATCTTAATCACTGGAAAAGAAAATGACAAACCACTTCAGTGTCTTTGTCAAGAAAACCCCATAAACAGTATGGCCCATGAAGAGTTCAACACATCTGAATATCTCAACAACAAAACAAGTCCTTTCTGGGACCACAATATCAGACAAAACTCTCGGGCTAACTTTGAGCTTGGGTCCATCTGGGACTGTTAACCTGAGATCTGACCATGTTTATTCTCTCTATTTTTTTTTTACTATACAGAGAATTACAACCAGGGGACTTTCTCAAAAATGTCTCCATTTTCTCTAAATTATATTGATAGGGCATAATTACTAGCTCCCAGTGTGATTGTGAGGATCAAATGAGATAATAATTATAAAGCTCTTAGCACAGTTCTTGGTACAGAATAAGTTCTACATAGATGTTAGCAATTTTGTTCTTGTTTTTAGTCAATGAACTTAGTTACACTGATCTTTTCATTCTTAATATAAAGGAAACCTGAAGAAAAAATAAAGTTGCAGCTAAATTGAGAATGACTCCAAGGAACTTTAGGAGATAACAAAATTGTAGAAAGTTTTCATATGTCTAAATACAACAAGAAAGATCATATCCTGGGTCATTTGGTCATCTTCTGTTTTACAGATTTTGTGATAAATATTTTCAATAAGACTAATCAGAAAAACGATCATAGTTAATGTGTTACCACTTGTTGAAAAAGAATGAATTTTTAAAGAAATTATTAAAAACTTGATAAAGCCCTCTAACTTAAAGGTACAATTTCATAATCAGTTATTTCCTCTTAATTTTTAATTCCTTTTTTTTTCAGTGATCAGGATTTTGCCTTCTCTCATTGTTCTCACTTCACATTGATGGAAAAAGTCAAACAGAAATAAAAACAACATGTAAACATAAAAATGCTACAACAAAGATTTACAATTAAACAAAACACATCCTTAGATTAACCATGTTCAACAATGTATTGATCTATATACATCTATACCATCATATTTCTGTTATGAGGTGGGCAGTATTATAAAACATCAGTCCTCTGGAATTATCATTGATCATTGTGTGAATGAGAATTCTTAAGCCTTTTCATATTGTTCATTTTATAATATTATTATAAAATAAATTGTTGTCCTAGTTCTGCATCCATTTAGAGAGAGGTTCAAGTGCTGCTTGCTTTCTTTTTTGTATAAATTTCTATTGGTACCTTCCATTATATGAGATAGTAAGTGATCCTCCATTACTGCTCTTTATACCAGTGAAACTCCCCCTCTCCCCTTCTTTTCTCCTTTTGAGATTATTAAAGCAAAAAAAAAAAAAAAAATCCCTAAATCCTCCGTTTTATTTTATTCCAATAAGTACCTCTGTAGACTTTACAGTTTTTAAAAGATCCTACCATTTTAACCTTATTAGAGTGAAAATACTTTTATTTAGCCTTTTTTGATGTTTATCTTTACTTTTACTGTTAGTTTCTTGTTTGCTTTTAAGAGGTTAACTCAACTATTTTCTTCCATTAAGGATGCCTGAAAACCCTTTATTTCATTAAAAATCCATTCCTGCTCCCCCCTCATAGGAATACAATGCTTTTCTAGGAAAGTTTTCATGGATGTAAGACTATAAATTGCATGTTCTCTGATCCCTTAAACCAGCAGCTTCTAAATCTTATGCAATTATGAAAGTGGTTTTGAAACTTGTGAATTCTTTGAGGGTTCTTTCAGCAGAATGATAGACAGACATAGATAGATAGATAGATAGATAGATAGATAGATAGATAGATAGATAGATAGATAGATAGATAGATAATATCTCAAAGTTCTGAAATTATTTGGAGTTTTCACTTATGGATTTCTTTTAAGAAGTGACTGAGGGATGCTTTCAAATTTTATTTTTCCACTCCCTAAAATGTCTGAACAATTTTATTTCATGATTTCTTGAAATATTATATTGAAGCTTTATTTTTGTCACATATTTTAAATAGTTCAATTTTTCTTAAATTATCTTTTCTTTAATTTTTTCCAAATGACTTATTTTATACATATCTTACATTTTCTTCTCCTTTTCCCCCAATCTTTTGACTTTATATTAATATTTGTTTTCTTATGAGATTATTAACTTGTTTGGGTTATTCGATGTCTCAAAAACTCTCTTACTTGGGTATGATTTGTGATAAGCTATTTAATCTCTTTCCAAACCTCTCCTTCCTTTATATCTCTCATTTCTTTTTCTAGTTTTTTCTTCTTTCTCGGTCACTTAATTTTTTTTATAACATATTTTTTTCCTGGATTTCTAATTCATTTTAGTCAAACTGTGTTTTTCTTGGAGGTTTGGTGTGCACATGTCTTGTAATTATCCCCTTTTTCCTTGGTTTATTTCTTGGGCATCTCTGGCCTCTTAATATTTTTTTTTTAATTTAGTCTAAGTTCACAATAAGCTTTGGGCATGACTTCTCTGTTGGTCTAGTTAGGAGTTCTTAAGGTTTGATGAATGCTTGGTGAGTGACCTAAACAAATATTTAAAGATGAGATTGGAAGGAAAACAAATAGATGTAATGTGGGAAACATCTGTAAACACTGTTCTCTTTACCATTAAAAACACTAGGATTGTGACACCAGAATCCCTGTCAATCTCGTAAAGAATTTAGAAGTAACATAAACAACACT
This sequence comes from Bettongia penicillata ogilbyi, assembly GCA_023548195.1. NCBI lineage: Eukaryota > Metazoa > Chordata > Mammalia > Diprotodontia > Potoroidae > Bettongia > Bettongia penicillata. The sequence goes on from JAJHZJ010000946.1 coordinate 27,606, forward strand.
TTAAGACAATAAAACCAGATTAGAGGAAGTATATATAGAGGAGATAAACTCTGAGCGTATAAAGGAGAGAAAGATACCAAAGATATCACAAAAATAAATCTCAGACCTTATCAAAACCGTTTTTAATTAGTAAAGGAATATAATTAACTTAGTATTATGCCTAATTTTCAAGATATACATTATAAATACACTATTAATAATCTGAATATGTGTCAAAGTCTTTATGAAAGAATTAGAATGGTTTAAGGTGAAATTTGCAAGTTATATTTCACTCATCTCACATCTTTATCTGTACATAATTCCTTGAAAGTTGTGTATAACACCAGATCACGTTTTGTATACTGTTTGCATACATGACTATAAAGAGGTTTTTGACTTTGAAGGAGCAAAATTCTATCCTAAAGCAGCACAGCATCCAAGTCAAAGAAGGATCCCCCATAGATTAAGAGATATTCCAGTTTTTGGTCTTTACAGATAACATCATGCTAATTATATCAGTCTTAGAATACTGCCAAGTCTCTTAAGTGACATGCATAATCAATTTCAGCCTAAAGTATCCACAATCTGAAAATAAAACAAACAGATGTGCACCTACTGTCTCATGACTTCTCCTTTGATAAGATTTGTTACATTTATCCATTGAGTTTTCCTCACATTGTCACCAACCTAGTTCAGGTGAACATCAGATCTTATCTATAATATTACAATAGTTTCCACCTTCTACTTGAAATCTTCCTCCACTTTCCATCACATATTAGTAGGCAAACCTACCAAAGTTATTTATTTCCTAAACTATCAGTCTGACCATGCTGTCCTGTTGTCAGTAAGATCAAGTACATTCACTGTAATTTTCAGGGTCAAGTACAAACTATGCTCATAATTAAAGTCCTTCACTATGTCTTCAGCCTCCCTTTCTTTTTTTATAATACATTATTTCCTAAGTAGATAGTCCAACTTGATGACAATAACTTTCAGTCTTCCATAATCCATTCCTTGTCACAGACAAGGAAGATTTTTTTATGTAACATTTAGTATACTACATATTGTATATATATAATGATATAATAATATTGTTTGATAACATTCACTTCCTAAAATTATCTCCTTCCTCACCTGTATTATTCCTACTTCCCCAAACTTCAATTTTTCCTTTTATATTAATCACTTTTTTGAAACCCACAAATACTCCATAAAAACAAAACCAAAAAAAAGTTGTTACTACTAACTCTGCTATTGTCTTGAATCTGCCTGTCTCTTTTAAGGCATTAAAAGGAAAACTGTTCGGAAACTGTAAGGAAAACTGAATCAGAACAGACCAAAATTATGTCTAGACTAATATCTCACACCTTATATCAAAATAATTTCCAAATAGATATATGAACTAGATATGAAAAACTACACCATAAACAAATTAGGGAAACAAAGCATTATATTTGAGATCTATGAAGAGGGTCAGAGAAAATCATAAAAAGATAAAATGGGAAATTCTCATAAAGATAAATTCTTTTTTTTTCTTTGAGCATCCTCAGTATAGCTAAGATTATCAGGGATACAGTCAACTAAGAAAAAAATGATCTTTGTAGTAGGCTTTTTTTTCTGACAACTCTCATTTCCAAAATTTATAAGGAATTGATAAAAACTTATGTCTACCCCGCAATTGATAAATACTCCAAGTTCTCAAAGGAAGTTCTCAAAAAAAGACACTAAGTTGAAATGTGAAAATATGAAAAAAAAACTTTCCCTATGAAAACGTTCTCCAAATCACCAATATTTCAAGAAATAAAAATAACCATTCTGAGATTCCAGCAAATATTCAATGATTTGACTCTGACAAAAGCTGACAAAACAAAAGGAAAATGATAAAATGTGGGGGGAGGGCTAGAAGAAAACAGGTACATTCTGCACAAAAAAAAATACTAAGCAGGGCACTGTCTTTGACTCAGCTATAAATATAGTCAGGACCACATTTAAACAACATCAAAGAAAGAAAGAAATATCTGTATCTGTACAAAACATATTTATAACAACCCTTTGGCAACAAAAGAAAGAAAACTAGGGGATTTTGCATCATTCGGTACACATTTAAATAAATTATGGTAAATGATTCTCATGGAATATTAATATGCTATAAGAAATGAGGGAAAGGATAATTTCAGGGAAACCTCTTTGAGAAAATCATCTATACCTCCTGAATCAACTTTAGCTATATTCACTCTTTTAAACTCTCTCTTGTACAGTCAGGGCTCTCAAACAGTTTTTGTGTTATAGATAAGTTTGGAAGTCTGGTAAAAGCTGGAACTTTTCAGAGAATAAAATTATTAAATGAGTAAATAAAACATATAATTATGAAGTAAGCTGATGCATTTAAGTAAAGATATTGCAAAGTCCTCTTACAGTCTATCAACAGGACCCTAGTTTTGTAAGCACCAGTAGAAGCATCCCTACTAAAAGAAATGTTTTAGTAACATTTTGTAAATGTTGGTATGCTCTCCAGCACACTATTCTTCACAACATAATTTTTTATTATTTTTATAAGTAATCTTTTGAACTCATTAATAATTCAGGATACTTTCAGACTACTATCTCCATTCATATTTATATCTTTCAAAAGTTTCCCTTATTGATTATTATTCACATCAAATTTTGAAAAATCAAATAGAAGCTAAATAACTAAAAAATACACTCATAGACACAGAAAAATCCAGGTGGATAAAAAAGGTCTATGTGAACAGTCCATAGAGTTAGTTCATGATTATACATATTTTTGACATTTACACCATGGAGGGATAATAAATTAGGCCTTGAATTAATAAGAAAGAGAAATGGATTATTTCTGGTCCAATTTTAATGACTTCATACATTGCTGAAAGAAGGGTTTAACTTTCTGAGTATCATTGCCCTCCGATATAATCGAACAAATGTTTATTAGGCACCAACAAGGAGCAAGACAATGACTTGGGCACAGGTAATAAAATTATTATGCAAGGATGCATCTTAAAATACCAGTCCCCAAAACATTTCAAGCTAAAGGACACCTACAATGAATTATTCTTGAGAAATGACCTAAAATATACAGCCAAATATGATCTACATCTGCAAGAGGAATTAGTTATGTAAAAAGAGTGAAGGATAATTAGTGGATGGTTTGAACTATGACTATCCACCCAATGTCGGAAAGCTTCAAACAAAGACTCCTAGACACTGAGTAGGTCCCTTGATTTGGATATATTGGAAAATCAAGCAACAATAAATAAGAATTTTGTATATATTACATTCCAGACATGGTGCTCAGGACTGTGAATATAAATAAATACATGGATTGGAGAATCTTGGCACTCAAGTAACTTTTAATCTAATGACATGACTAAGACAGGATTTCTGGAAGAATCAAAATTATGCATGGGTTGCTATTGGGCTAACCTAAATGAGTCATTATAAGAAAAAGGTGAAGTATATCTGGGTCATATGAACAATAAAACAGTTGACTAGAAATTTTCTCCAATCTCTATGACCTCTCAAACCTCCCCAGAACACAAATTTGAGCCCAAGATAAAGCAACTTTAGCTGTTCCCATGTTCTAGAACACTAAGAATCCAAAATAGGATAGAAACCAAAGATAAGAAAACAAAACCAGACAAAACCCAGTAACTGATACTGACCCTGAGCTCACTCAGCAACCTTCCCCCACCTCCCACACTACTGACAGTACAGCCACACTACTAGACCCAAGGACATGACAAAAATAAATATTTTTAAATGGAATAAATACAGTCGTGACATAATGGAGGAGAACTTCAGTCATATTATTTTCCAGTTTGTGCAAAGTAAGTTTATTTTTAACTACAACAAAATCAAGATTGAAGAATCTTATATTGGACAGGGTAATAAGTGTGAAATGGGGAAATCTCTGGGCAGAAAAACAGAAACACATAGTTTTATGGAAAATGAAAACAAATTACATAAATATAGTGCTTTAGATATGAAAGCATAATTTCCTTCCAGTCATCATATTCTAAGCTAATTTTAATAAAAACTTACATTTCCATGGCATTTGAAATTTTACAAAATATTTCCTTCATAAGAAGCCTTTGAAATAGGCAATGCAAGTAGTATCATGCCTATTTCACAGAGGAATTGGCAAAGTTTTTAACAGAAATTTAATGATCATCTCATCAATCTTCACAAAAATATTCTTTCTGTTTTTAGGTTGGAGGAGTACCTCTTTCTCATGCACTGCTGTTGGAAGTGACAATGAGGGATGAACTTCAAGTCTGAGTTTAGTCTATGTGTCCCCATAACAGCGGATGTGTGATACCTTACTCACTTTGTTATTGCTATTTTTTCATTATATAAATCAAATGTCTTTTCTTTTCCCTCTTCTTTGTTGTACATCTATGTTCCAATAAAAAAAAATAAACTTAGTGCTAGAACTACATACACTTGCACACATATAACTGAGACTTCTTTAATTATTTACCTGATATAACGATCCTTATATCATATGCAAGACACAAATTGAAATTCAGACACTGATTTTTTTTTCCTATTCCATCATGTTGACTTCTACTCCTTTTGTAGAATATGCTGCCATATCAATAATATTGTATCTCAAGGAATATTTTAAAGATTCATGCTAGCTGAAGTGACACATAAGTTTCTTTTTTATTCTTTTTCCTCTCAAAAAAATCTCTAGTGTTGAAAAAGTGCAGTGTTTCTTTACACAGCACAAGGAATTACATATGCTTAGGTCACATCCATTTGACATTAAAATCAGTCAATTCCCTGAAAAGCATGAATAAACATGGTCCTTTCTCTTGAGGAGCATACAAAAATAACAACCGTAATTCACATTGCTATAGCATGTCCAGGTATACAAAGTGCTTTTCTTGCAACCCTGAAAAGGATATAGGGTAGATAATAATAGCATTTTCATTTTTTTGCTGAGAAAAGCAAGGTTCTGGTGTTAAATGCCATACTCATTGTCAAAAGAAACCAATGTTAAGTTGAGTAGACAGTTAATTTGCAGAATTATTGACTTCTCTCATTTTATTCCTAAATTCATTTCGCAATATATATTTAAATTCTCAGACATAGTGAATTTTATTTTTCTGTAGGAGAACACCAATCCTCTGTGGTTTGGTGACAGATAACACTTGAATATTAAAAGTTAAAAATATATAGAATAATGAACTGAAGGTGGAGAGAGATATTCTTTTCGCTTAAAATTCTTCTTACCCATTAATTTGCATGTCCAGCCCACATGAGATTGAACTATTTAAAGTACTCATTCCCTACTGCTTCAGTTTAGGGAGATAATCATCTTTCCTTTTCAATTTGTTAGGATACCAGTACATGGAGCATTTTTGAATGTCTTGGCTTTTGTTTATTCACACTTCTTCCTTTCCATTTGTCTATGCTGCAAGTAACATTAATATTTTGCCTTTATAGATGAAGATATTGAGACTTTAAAATAGAGCAGTTTTCCCAACTTCATCAAGGTTTTCAGGATAGGTGTAAAGCTAAGCCTCCTGATCTCAATTTCTATACACTTTCCAGGATCTAATTCAGGAGATAAGCAAAATGAAACAATAGCCAAAACATTAAAATAAATGCAAAAAAAAAGAGAAGAAAGAAAAGAAATGGAAAAAAGAAAATTTAAAGCAAAAATATATGGAAACTTTGAATTACTGAAATAGAATTAAAAAGAACTGGGCAAGAAAAATAATTCTGTTTACATAAATTCTGAGCTTTTAAAATATTTAAGAATCCTGAATTTTGTTTTTGATAAACTAAAAATTTAAGTGGATTATTTGATGTTAGTAATAGATTTCCTCTCATTAAAAATTTTCAATATAAGGAGCAGAACCAGGAGAACTTTGTGCACAGCAACGACCACAGTGTGTGAGAGTTTTTTCTGGTAGACTTGGAACTTTGTAATAATACAAGAACTTACTGAGAAAAAAAAAAAAAATCCTAATGTCGGTCTTCTAAGGCAAAATGCCTTCCACACTCAGAGAAAGAAATGTGGAAGTCACTTGCAGAATGTAGCAGATCATGTTTGTATGTGGGTGGGGTTCAGTGTATTATATGTTGATTTGTTATATGATTTCTTCCATTTATTTTAGTTCGACTACATAGCATGAATATAGCGAAAATGTGCTCAATAGGAAAGTATATGTAGAACCTAAACAGAATTGTATGCTGTCATGGGGAGGGAGGGGGGTATTGGGGGAAGGGTGGGGGGGGAATAAAATCTTAACTTTAAGGAAATGATTGTAAAAACATTAAAAAAAAATAAAATAAAAAAAAATAAATGCAAAAAAAAAAATTTTCAATATAGATTAACAGGAGATAGCTTTGGAAATTCCAAGAATGAAGAGTTTAAAACATATATGCACAGATATATATATATATATATATATATATATATATATATATATATTTAATGAAATTCAGAGTGTTTTTTGCATGATTTGCTTTTGACAAAAAAAAAAACTCAGATCTGTTGGCCTTTATTTCACAGGAATCAGAGGCATGCAATTAAGAACAGAGAGAGAAGGACAGACAGAGAGAGACAGGGAGAGAGAGAGAGAGAGAGAGAGAGAGAGAGAGAGAGAGAGAGAGAGAGAGAGAAGCTAAGGAATCGATGATGCAGGACTATAGTCAGGTCATTTTAAAGAGCTTTTACTAAAGAGCTACTACACACAAAATACTGGAAGGTTTCCTAAATCATATTGCTTTTTGTTTTCTGCACAAGTCCTCTGGAATTGTGGTGACATGTAAAGTTTCTTTTTGCTTCTGTTCTATCCACTTCCACAGTCATTAACTTTTTTTTCAGAAAATTCTAGATGAATCCCCTCCCTAACCCTCTCCTATTCCCTCTTCCAACATCAGGATTTGGCAAGAATCACCATGAGATTGCTATTCTCTGTTATACCCAATTTTCTGCCACCCAAAAGCAGCAATAATTAGCTTACCACATGTTTCCCTTTCATCTGTCATTTATTTAGCTAGCTATTGGTCATCTATCCATTTATTTCCTTGTTGATTTGTTGTTTTGATTTTTGGTTGCTAATATCTATCTCATCTCTAGTCTGTTTTTTTTTTCTTTCATACCCAGCATACTACAGGAGACATAATTTTGCAATATCTTTTCCATATTTCTGGCCCACCATGGAATAGTCCCCATAGGTCAAATCATTCTTGTTACAAATGAAATTAAATGTTTACCATATATGAGACAGTGTGCTAAGAGATAACTCTTTTAAAAGATTAGTATTTAATGAAGAAAATTTCATAGATGAGGAAAATTTGGTAAGGAAATTTTTGATCTGGAATGTTGCAAAGTTGGTCCATTGATGTACCTGACAACCAAATTATATATCCTTTTCAAAAATAATTTTTGTATTGACGATTACTTTTCCCAGAGGAAGAAGTAGAAATTGTGAGCGAGGAATAATGAAGAAGTTTAAATGAAACAGAAGCAGGCAGAAAAATAATATGATGTAGGTGGATGACTGGAAAAGACATTAAATTGAGTCTCAGTTATATAAATAAGCTAGTTTTCAGTCACTCATTTACCAGTCAAGGTTAATGAATCCCAAGGAAGGGATTCATTCGCCTCACTTCGCCTCAGCTAGTCTAACCTTAAAATATCTTTTAGCATCTGAGGTATCCTCACCTTGGAACATACCTTTTCCCTATAGTATTCTCACCCAAGAATATCCCTCCACCATGTCATCCCTTCTCCCACTGGAGAGATAAAGACAGAGAGAGATAGTGAAAGGAAAAGAGACAGGAGAAACCAACAGACAAAGACAGACAGAGGGACTGAGAGATCAACAAAGAGAGAGAAGCATGTAAAGAGAGTGACAGAGAAGGAAGGAGGATGAGATAGAGAGAAACAGAGATAGACATATATATATATATATATATATATATATATATATATAAAATAAAGTGGAGGAGGAGGAAGAGGAGGAGAAAAGTAAAATGAGAGAGAACAAAAAGAGAGAGAAGGAGGGAGGGAGAGAAAGAGTGAGAGAGAGAGAGAGAGAAAGAGAGGAAGGAAGGAAGGAGGGAAGGAAGGAAGGAAGGAAGGAAGGAAGGAAGGAAGGAAGGAGGGAAGGAAGGAAGGAAGGAAGGAAGGAAGGAAGGAATGAAGGAAGGAAGGAAGGAAGGAAGGAAGGAGGGAAGGAAGGAAGGAGGGAAGGAAGGAAGGAAGGAAGGAAGGAAGGAAGGAAGGAAGGAAGGAAGGAAGGAAGGAAGGAAGGAAGGAGGGAAGGAGGGAAGGAAGGAAGGAGGGAAGGAGGGAAGGAGGGAAGGAGGGAAGGAAGGAAGGAAGGAGGGAAGGAAGGAAGGAGGGAAGGAAGGAAGGAAGGAAGGAAGGAAGGAAGGAAGGAAGGAGGGAAGGAAGGAAGGAGGGAAGGAAGGAAGGAAGGAAGGAAGGAAGGAAAGAAGGAAGGAAGGAAGGAAGGAGGGAAGGAGGGAAGGAAGGAAGGAAGGAGGGAAGGAGGGAAGGAAGGAAGGAAGGAGGGAAGGAGGGAAGGAAGGAAGGAAGGAGGGAAGGAGGGAAGGAGGGAAGGAGGGAAGGAAGGAGGGAAGGAAGGAAGGAAGGAGGGAAGGAAGGAAGGAGAGAAGGAAGGAAGGAAGGAAGGAGGGAAGGAAGGAGGGAAGGAGGGAAGGAAGGAAGGAAGGAAGGAAGGAAGGAGGGAAGGAAGGAAGGAAGGAGGGAAGGAGGGAAGGAAGGAAGGAAGGAAGGAAGGAGGGAAGGAAGGAAGGAGGGAAGGAAGGAAGGAGGGAAGGAAGGAAGGAAGGAAGGAAGGAAGGAGGGAAAGAAGGAGGGAAGGAAGGAAGGAAGGAAGGAGGGAAGGAGGGAAGGAAGGAAGGAAAGAAGGAAGGAAGGAAGGAAGGAGGGAAGGAAGGAAGGAAAGAAGGAAGGAAGGAAGGAAGGAGGGAAGGAAGGAAGGAAGGAAGGAAAGAAGGAAGGAAGGAAGGAAGGAGGGAAGGAAGGAAGGAAGGAGGGAAGGAAGGAAGGAAGGAAGGAAGGAAGGAAGGAAGGAAGGAAGGAAGGAAGGAAGGAGGGAAGGAAGGAAGGAGGGAAGGAAGGAAGGAAGGAAGGAAGGAGGGAAAGAAGGAGGGAAGGAAGGAAGGAAGGAGGGAAGGAGGGAAGGAAGGAGGGAGGAAGGAAGGAAGGAAGGAGGGAAAGAAGGAGGGAAGGAAGGAAGGAAGGAAGGAGGGAAGGAGGGACGGAAGGAGGGAAGGAAGGAGGGAAGGAAGGAGGGAAAGAAGGAGGGAAGGAAGGAAGGAAGGAAGGAAGGAAGGAAGGAAGGAAGGAAGGAAGGGAGGGAGGGAGGGAGGAAGGAAGAACAATTTGCCTAGAAAGAACCTTGTAGAACAAACACATTTATAGAATGATACAGTTGATGACCCAGTAAAGAAAATGAGAAGAGCCAGGAAAGAATGGTTTTGCAAAATCTTGAACAGGACAGAGGATTAAAAGAAGAATGTGTTCATCAGGGACAAATGCAGAAGAAAGGTTGTTAAGCATGAGGAATAAGATCATATTTAGTATTGGTAGCTACAGAGAGATCAATTTTAGTTGAGTTATTATGGCAGAATTCAGATTGCAAGTGGTTACTATAAGGTGTTTATATAAAACTTTAATAAAGAATGATTATGAAACATATTTGATGAAAGGCATGCAATGTATTATAACTAATAAAAAGAGTATTGCACTATTGCTTAGTTTCTAACAGAGTAACTTGTAAATTATCCAACTAAAAAAACTTAGAATTCTGACTATAGATATATAGAATTCATAATGTAAGTGCTTTTTATCTTGTCATGCATGCATTTTCATCTATATAAGTTAAAATCTTTATATGACTCAGATGTATTTTTTGGGGACATACCTTATAGCTCAACTGACTCCTTCTTCTACTCCTAACCTCTCTTCCCCCTTAACCACCCCACACATATGCATTGACTTCTCTCAACTCAATTAATATTCAATCTTTAAGCAGTGGACAACTTTATGCTTGATTGACTATAACTCAAGGAATAAATAAATAACTATGTCAAGAAAGATATATGCTGTATTAGCATGTATTTAGTTCAACACAAAAGTAAAAATCCACCAGAAATGACTTTTATAGAGAGTTTTTCATAGTAATCCTAAAGTTTCAATTCCTATCAAAGAACCTTACTGTGTGACCAGGATAAGTCACTTAATCTCGCTGGATTCCAGGTGTTTTATATGTTAAATGAAAAGGTTAGAATAGATAGCCTCTTGATGTCCTGTCCAACTCTCTATAACATGTCAGCTGATCATGAGATAAACATTGCTCTAAACAAAATGAAATCTTATCTGTGATCTATCAGATGCAATATGACCTATCCTGACAAATCTTCAACCATGGAGCAGCTAGGAGGTACGGTGTATAGAAGGCCAAAAATCAGGAAGACCTGAGTTCAAATGTGACATGGACACTTACTATGTGACCTTGGGCAAGTCACTTAAGCTTTTTTTTTTGCCTCAGTTTCCTGCTTTATAAATGAAGATAGTGATAGCACCTACTTCACAGAGTTCATATAAGAGAATTAAGATTTGGAAAGCATTTAACCTAGTGCCTACAAAGGTAAGGAATCTGTGGCCTAGATCTAGGCCACACATGGCCTTCTAGGTCCTTGGGTGCAGCCTTTTGATTGAGTTCAGGTTTGATAGAAGAAAACTTCTATTAAGGGGATTTGCTCTATGGAGTGTGGATTCAGTCAAAGGACTGTACTCAAGGACCTAAGGACCACATGTGGCCTTGAGACTATAAGTGACCCACCCTGACCCTAGCACATAGTGGACGCCATATAAATACAGTTATTATGATTATTATGTCTTATTCCCAATAATAACAGAGGAGTTCTGCTGTTCCAACCAATAGGAAAAAGGGAAAAAGCCACCATCTGCAGCTCTGCCCACTGGCAAGAGAATAACTGAAAAAAAAATTAGGAAGACATCCCATGGATCTTTTTATTATTTTCAGTTTAGATGGGTTGTGGCTTATTCTACTTCTTACTATAATCTCTGAGACTTCATTAGCTCTCACCAAGAGTTGGAGGTAAAATCATACTCTGTGCATTACAACTCTATGCCGGATGTGAGTTGGTGGTGACAAAGTTTTCCAAGGGGAGCAAAAATGAACCAAGGAGGACCAATGCTGTTGATAAGAGAATGCAAACTCCTTAACTCTTTCACATAACTCACTGTCATACCTTTTTTCCTAAGATCTTTTTTCTATCTGGAACTGAGCATAAAGGGCAAGTTATTATACCTCCATTTTAAGTATGTAAAGGATAATGAGATATCAGTTGTCAATTCAACAATAAGCTTATTTTGTCTATCATATGCAGACATTATAAAGACAAAAAATGTGAAACCTCCCAGCTAATAAATAGCTTATGTTCTACATTTCTTAAAGCTTTGCCAAGAATAGATAAATAAGCAGTATTCTAACATATTTATGGGGATTTCCAAGTCAGTTATACTGAGGATGTAATTCTTTAATATGTGTGTGTATGTATTGCAAATATGGCTGAAATGTCAAGGGTCCAATTTAAATGATTTTCAGTAATTTTCTTTTCCAATATTCTTATAATGATCAATTTATTTGGCTCTTTTGACAAGGAGTACATCCACAACCAGAGTAACAGCTAGCTGAAGTTGTCTAGGTTAAAACAGCTCTTTACAAAAGATATTTTTCATCTCCTTAATGATTCTTCCCAGTGTATTATCAGTAAGAAAAACAAACCAGTTACAGAGATGTTTATAACATGAAACATGGATGGAAATTTTAAGAAGTTTTGGTTAACTAAAGTGTTTATACAACATAAATCCCTGCTTACTTTTCATTGACAATATAAACTGAGAATAATTCATTTTAAATAGTAATTTAAGGTTTATAAAACCTATTTTGGACATATTATCTCATTTACAAGCATATAAGATAGGTGTTCTTATTGACCCCATGTTAAACATACAGAAACTGAGTGAGAGGTTAATCTCTCTCTTACTGTTCATTCAATGTATATTTATATTTATAACTAAATCAAGTCTATGTTAGCTATGATCTATCAAGACATAGTCCTTCCTTACTTGTTGAGTTCAGTGTCAAGCTTATAGTCTTTCTCTCTAAATCTTGTCCTGGAAATAGGGATGCACTATATATAAATGTTCCCTGAAATGCCCTAAAATTATCATTTCCTCAAATTACTCATTTCCAACTATCTATTCCTCCACTCCATCTTACCTGTACTCAGATATAGTCATAATTTTATCTTGGCCATCAATATAAAATAATTTACATTCATGAAAGTTTTGAAATGCCTTTATGTGATAATATTTTATCATTCCATCTTTCCTCCTATCCTATGACCTATAAAACTGTTTTTCACTGTTTTTCAATCTCACTATGACACCCTTTGGTTCATCCTTCACCTTCCTCCCCATTTTCAAGTCATGACTCTTATAAAGGCTACATTCTCCTCCCTTCCCTATTTGATCTCTTTGTGACCGATTTCAATTTGACACTACCACCTGTATTTGAGTACTTTATTTTATTTCTGATATCATGCCTTGAGAAGCCCCAGCCTTGGATTATTCATCTATTTCTTTCACTTGTATTAACATATAATAAGTATAGCTAGGATAGGACAACAAAGCATGCTTCTAGTGTCTCATACTGTAGCAAGACTATCCTTTAGACCTTCCTAATAAAATCACTATTCTATTAATCACAGTGTTTTTTTAAGAACTTTTCAGGACTTCTCAAACCTCCTATAGCATCCTCACTGCTGAGAACTTTGACTCACAGTTCAATGAAAAAGTTGAGGTCAATTTCTGAGAATTTCCTGTTCTACTCTCTTCTTCATGTCACCACTCAAAATGTTTCCACCCATTTTGTACACTGTTTGACGTGCACCTTAGATCCTATTTTATCCATTCTGTCATCTCTAGTATCTATCATCTCACTCTCTTTAAATATAAATTCCTCCCTATCTCCTGGCTGTTACTTTGTTGCCTAACTAGACGTCCATGTCTCTCCTAACCTTAAATAAACCCTCCATTGATCTATTCATCGTTATTAACTATTGTCCTATGTCTCTCTTCTTTGTTATTGCTAAATTCCTTGAGCAAATCAACTATAATTGTTTCCTCTTCTTCTTCTCTTGTCACTCTCTTCTAAACTCTCAGCTGTCTGGGTTATGATCTCATCAGGTAACTGAACATGTTCTTTCCAAAGTTACCAAAATCCTTTCACTAGCAAATGCATTGACATTTTCTTAATCTTCCTACTTTCTAATCTTTCTGCAGATTTTGGCATTGTAAATCTCCTTCTTCTCTCCAAGCTTCCTAACTCTACTCTTTCCTGAGGTCTCTTCCACCTCTTTTCAATCTTCTTTACTGGATATTCCATTCAGGTCACTCTTACTAAGGTTAGGTATCCCTCTAGGATCTGATAGGGCACTCTTTTTTTCCCCTCTACATTATCTTGATGGTTTATCTCATCAGCTTCCATGGGTTCAATTATTATCTCTGTGCAGATATCATCGGATCTATCTAGCTCTATTCTTTTGCCAGATCTCCAGATTCATATCTCTAATAGCATATTGGGAATATCAAACTAAATATCACATAGCCATCTTAAAGTCAACATATTCCAAACTTAACTCATTATATATCCCTCAAATTTCTCTTCTCTTCCTTATGTCCTTCTTACTGTTGATGGTACAATGAAAATCCCAGATTCTGAGGTTTAAAATCTAAATTTCAGCCTTGTTTCTTCATTCTCATCACACATGTCAAATCTTTGGCCAAATTTTGCAATTTATGTCTTTATAACATGTGCTATATAAATAATCTCCTCTTTAAGTAGTCAATGGCAAAGTATGAAGAACGCTGGGTTTGAAGTCAGGAAGACCAGAGTTGAAACTGAATTTAGATATTGCATAGCTATATGTTCCTCAGAAATTGTTTGTTGGCTTCATTTACCTCAACTATAAAAAGGGATAGTAATAATTCCTGCCTCAAAGAGTTGTTTTTAAAACCAAATGAGATCATATCTGTTAAAGCACTTGGCAAAGTGTCTGGTATATAATAGAATGATATATGTTTTTTTTTCCCTTTCCTCTCCACTTATACACCCAAATGGCCTGCTGAAGGACCTCATCACTTCATGTCTAGACTAGGGAAATAGTCTTCTAGTTGATCTTCTGGACTCAAGAATCTCCCTATTTTAACACATCTAGTCAGGTGACAAAATGATCCTTCTAATGTGTAGAAATAATAATGTCACTCCCATACACACAAGAATATTTCATAAATTGTAATGGCTCCCAATTACAGTATCAAATATATAGTCCAATGTTTGACATTAAAAGTGTTTCATAATTTAACCTTTTCTATCTTTCCAGTCTTCTTATATTTTACTTTCTTTGACATATCATATAATCCAGTGACAACAACCTCCTTACTATTTCTATTATAGAACATTTCAGTTACTAAGTCTGCACCTTCTACTTGGTGCTTTCTCATTCCTGGACTTCCTGCAAATCTCAACTCAAGTACCATCTTCACTAGCTCCTTCTCACTGAGATTACCTCACTCAAATTTTCACTATATATACATTCTAGACAAATAGTCATTCACAATTTTTCTCCCCTGTTCAAATGCAGATATCCAAGTCACTTAAACTTAATCTACCTCGGTTTTCTCAGTGGTAAAATGTGGATAGGGAAGTTAGATTGAACACTGTATAGAGAATCAGGCCTGGAGTTAGAAAGATATGAGTTCAAATCTAGCCTTGGATACTTGCTAGATGTGAACATGGACAAGTTATTACCCACGTTTTCCTCAGTTTTCTCATCTGTAAAATTAGTTGGAGAAAGAAATGGTAAAACACTCTAGTGTCTTTGTCAAAAAAAACACAAAAGGCATCACAGTGGCAGATGCAACTGACATGACAGAACAATAATGACAACAAATAGGGATACCCACTTAAGAGGGTTGTTTTGAGAGTCAAATGAGAATATTTAAGGCAGTTATCAAAGTACATATTAATATATCTATATCTACATCTATATCTGTAGATAGATAGATAGATAGATAGATAGATAGATAGATAGATAGATAGATAGATAGATAGATAGATAGATCTGTTAGGCTATTGTACCCTTAGCACCTAACATAGTGTCTAGAAAATAGTGGCTGCTCAAAAATTCTTCATTTAGGTAAGGATTGAGTGATAGGCATTCACTGATGTGTCTGTGATCCAGAAATCAAGCTATGGCAAAACTTGCAAACCCTTTTTTGCCCTCCCCTCTCCCTCTAGTTGGGTTGGCACATGAAGAACCTTTATTTTAGGAGCATGTTGAGGCCAGCCATCTATTCATTTCTTATCAGGCTGAAATCTGGAATCATTCATTATGCCTCCATGCCATGTATCTTACTCATCTTTCCCACCTTGATATTCCTCACTTTTTATTTCTTTTGACTTCCTCTAGAATGTAAGCTTCTTGAAGACTGGGATTCTCTTTTTGTTTATATGTCCATTCTCAGTGCTTATCATCATGCACAATAACAGTAAAAGCTTAAGACTTTTTGACAGTCTGACTGATCTCATTGATATAATAATTTTACACAGTAATTCACATCAAGCTATGCTCAATTATGCTGTTAGACTTTTCTCCTACCCAACTCTACAAATGTAAGCATAATGTCAGCTGAACTGTTACAGTCAGATCCCCAAGGGGAGAAAAAAAAAAAAAACAGAACAGAGAGGAGGAGGGCTTGTGTGGAGAAGTATCCTTAGTTAATCATGTGGTTTTGGGAAATCCCTCAAAGTCATCACAACTTTCTTGAGCAATTGCTATCAGCAGCAGTGTCCAGGAAAGCTTTTAGCAGTATTTTGGAAACCAAGGTAATAGAGCAGCTACTTCAAAACAATAAGAAAAGGAAATTTGAGGATTCTACTAAAACCCTTGCTACTCAAGTCCAGGAAAGGAATATCCTAAAGGAAATTTCACTTTACATCTTCTGTTTCTCTCAGTGTAATAGATGTCTTGAGAACCAATTCCTCAATAAAATCAACACTGTCTCATCTAATGTAAGCATGTCTTCTAGGCGGACTTGATATATAGCCTAGTTTCATTTCCCGTCTTTATTTTCTTCAATGCCATCTACACTTCCTCTAAAAGCACATTGGACTATAATATTTGAATCCCTATTTTATGGCTTTCCTCTCTTTTATGGTTAAAAAAGAGATCCTTAGATAAACCTTTATGTGTTTTTTTTTTCTCTCATATTTGTTAATCCTCCAGTTTCAGCCTTATAAACCTTTGAGATTATTTTTGTTTAGTTAAATCTTTGTGGTCTCTGAATCCTGGTTTCCCTATCTTTATTCCAGACTCAGATCAAATTTCACTCTCTTTAGAATGCATTTCTTGTTTTTTCCTCACAACCAGACGCCCCCTCTGCCTTCCTCTCTGAGATCATCTTTTATTTACACGATATGCATTTTTATATGAAATGTTCCTAATTATTTTCATGTTGTCTCCTCAATTAAAATATGAGTGACTTCAAAGTAAATATCATGTTTTTTTCTTTCCTTTTCTGTATTCTCAATTCTCAGCTTATTTTCTGGCATACAATAGGCATACAATGCCTAAATGACTAATTTGCTCTACACAATGCATTTCTATCAAGATAGAATTTTCTAGACCTGGATCTTTGTAGATACTTCCTTCTTAAATCCATGATCAGTGACATCAGAATGAGGAGGACATATAAGTTCCAAGTTTTTTTTTACAATCCTAAAAATTAAATCAACATATGTTTTGATATTCTATGACAAAGTAGAATGTAGGTGAGGACACGTAAAAACAGGTTGGAATGTCTGAATCAAGAGTAAGGGACAAGAAAAGACAAAAGCAGATTACACAGAAATCTCACACCTATGTCACAAATACTTGCTTTCAGAAGAGTATCAGAAGATGGTAGATATGGCAGTACTAAATTAACTTCTCCGAAAAGTGAAATAGACCATATTTCTTTAGGCAATGCCTCTATTGTGTCGAAATGTGGGGAAAAGTGGTTCAAAAATGCCCACGGCTTTGCTTACACAGATTCTACATAATCATTATAGTTGATGTAGCAGAGCAAAGGCAAATGGTAAAGTGACTCTTCCATCTAGCCTTTATACTCTTCTGTAATGCAAGAAAGGAGAAAATTGTCCCTCAGTACATTCAGAATAGCAGCCATTTTCACAACCCCCTTATCACTAAGTCTCTTAATTTAAGAATGACACTGGATAGAGGGGAAAATTTCAAGGAAAAAATTAAAGACATGCTGGATATCCCTCTCCTCTCAGAATGCAAGATATATTGTACACACAATCAAACAACCAATATTTATTAAGTGCCTATTATGAGCCATGCATAGTACTGGGCTTACCAAAAAATATGAAAATGATAGTCCTTGCCCTCAAGGAATTTATATTCTAAGGAGGCAGACAACTTGCAAACAAGCATATACAAATCTATACACACACATGTGTTTGTGTGTGTGTGTGTATGAAGATAATGGCAAATAATTGAGGGGGGGAGAGAAACTGGGAATAAGACGGGTTAGGAAAGACTTACTGCAGAAAGCAAGATTCTAGATGGAACTTAAAATAAATCAGAGATGTAAGTAGTCAGAGTGGATGAGGGAGAACATTCTAGGCATGGGGAGAGCACCAGAGAAAGTATTTGGGGCCTGAAGATGGAGATTTTGTTTGTTGAAAGGTGAGGAGACAGTGGTAATGCATTGAAGAGGACCTATGGTAAGTAAAGAGCAAGACAACTAGAAAGTTAGGAGAGGACTGAGATATGAAGGGCTTTAAATGTCAAACGGAACATTTTGTATTTGATCCTGGAGGCAATATAAGCAAATAGAATTAATTGAGTAGGGAGTGGTGATGATGACTTGATAGAACCTGTGCTTTTAGAAAATCATTTTAATGGCTGAATGGAGGATGGATTGGAGCAGGAAAGGCAATGACCTAACAGATGAAATAAATAAATCTTACGAAAGGTTGAAATCAATTTCAGCAATAAATATTCAATTTTATATTCAAACATTCATAAATCAAAATGATCACAGCGCAACTGAACTTTTCCAATTGTTTACATAGCAGTCATAAATGTAAATAGCAGGAAATTGGTAAATCAGTATATACAAATCATTCCTATTCTTGTAAAGCACTGCTTGGAAAATAAATAACAATCCAAGTAGCAAATCCCAGCAGCAAAATCATCCTAACAACAAGTGCTTAGGACAGAAAATCTTGTTATTGTTAGATGAAGTGGAAATTCAAAAAAGATGGGTATCTAAACGATCATTGCAAGAGGCCATCATTTCCATGCTTTTATTGCAGCAGGAAATAGAAAAATACGGAAGGGATTCACTGTTTTGTTTCATTTTTTTAATTATCACATAACAATTGTAATTACATAGCAAAATGACTATTGATTCTACCAGTAACTATTAGAAAACAAAATCCATGTCATTTCTGTAAGCAATGGAAACACAACAACAGGATTTAGCATAAGCATATCATGCATTCTGATAACCCTACCAAGGTCATTTTGCAACATCAAGAATATATTATAACTGTACCCCACCAGGATTTCATTCAACCATTGACCATAATGTAAATCAAATGAAAGATACTATGCTATCATTTCAACTCCAGCAACAATTTCCCTCTGAACTGAAATCTTTTACCCTCATATTGCTTCATGTGTGCATAAAGATGGAACTAACTGCACTCATTCCCTTTAGTTTTGCCCCCTACAGTGTTGTCTTTATGAAATCTATTATAACAATAGGTGGGTTAGAATTGTTTAGTTCAGTTAGATTTATGTTAATGAGTTCAAAGTCTCAGGATTCATGTCTCCATTGGAAAGTTGGTAATGTGCTTTCTCCATGCCAAGAAACAATGCCTTTCTCTCCGTCCGAACATCTGCCAAATGTATGCTTTTCTTCACAAGCAGAGCCAGGGGAAAAGGTAAATACTTTAGCACAATTATCATAGGGTAACTGAGAAAAAAGTATGAAGTTTAACATAGAATATATACAGGAAGAGAATACAATTATTTTTATACATAACAAACAATAGGTTATCACATGAAATGACACAATTCATACTAAATTTTTAACAAAGAGAGACTAATTATAAGAAAGACTCATATGAAAAATTAGTTATTAATACCGAACTAACCTTTTAGAAGTTGCTCCTGTAAGACATGAATTGATTGGTCTATCCCACTTCTAGATACTTTCTAATTTATGATGTATTGCAACCAACTCATGTCTAATCATGCATCCCTCCATTGCATTTTAATTGATTAACAGTTTTGATAGTTCAGAGAGTCTAGTATTTGATAACATGCAACCACATGATATAAATTAAAGCATATTGGTATTTAAAAAATAGCACATTGTTGTTGTTTAAACGATGGTCCATTATTTCTGGAAGAAGTCTGGTATTGTTAAAATAACTTTGCAGTTTCCCAAAGGCAATCCAGACCACTGTCTTCCTCCTGACTCAACACTCAACATATGACCAAACACATTGTACGTTTGTACCATCTGTCCCAAGAGATGAGATACGTGAATGTATATAAACACTTCTTATATATTCTTCATATACATAAAGTTTTGAATTAAATTAATGTGGTTTTGAGAAAGTAGAAATACTCATTGAATTAATTGGAATCACTTTAATATAATTAAAACATGCTTAAGAATCACTGGGATTTTTATGAATTTTTCTCTAGTCACCTATTTGAAATTAAATTATTTTACAACTATTAGCTCAAAACTTAGGACTCGAACTTTCCTTGAAGATAATTTAATTCAATGTAGGGAGATTAAGGAATCTACCATCAACTCTCCCTTACACAGATAGAAAACTGGGACTAGGAGCTCACTATCCTCAGACTCTGTGGAGTTCCACCAAGGAAAATATAAGTAGGAGTCATGGTTGAAGGCTACAACAATTTCTCCCCGAAGCTGCCAAGAAATGGAGAGACGTTCTAAAGAATTTCAGAATGCAATATGTTGCTGAAGTAAATGTACAAAGAGAAAAAAAAATATTGTCTGTAATTTAAATTGATTCCACTCAAAGCTAGCACATAGGTCTTTATTTAAAGTTGAAAGAAACTGACATTTTATTTTTGCTCATTTAAAACTTCTGTATATTTACAGAAAGCTCAGTTAATTTATGATTCCATCTAGGATCTGGCCACATTGCCTCAATAATTTGTGTACAATGAGAGACTACATATTTAATGCTTAAGAATGAGTTTCAGTTTATATTCCATTTAATTGACTTACTACATGGTATTTGGTATCGCTTTGCTTTTGCTTTCCCCCAAATTTAACTGTTACTCTAGATTTGAAATTGTAAAGGAAGTAGATTGTCTAGTTACAATCCGGGATGGCGGGGGTGTTGTGGGGGTAGTATCTCTCTTAGTCATTGCTGGAAAAATTCTTTCCAAAGTCTACCTTAATGGGCTAATCCTTCACCTGGAAGATGCTCATCTTCCTGAGAGCCAGTGTGGCTTCAGAAAGGGTTGACAAATGGTAATTATGGTGTTTGCTGCCCAAAAAATCCAGAAGAAATGCCAGGAGCAGAATAGATATCTGTATCCAACAATCACAAATCTGACGAAGGCTTTTGGTACTGCTAGTTGTGAGGGTTTATAGAAAATTACGTCAAAATTTGACTGTCTGGACAAGTTCATCAGTACTGTACATCAGGTTCATGATGTCATATTTGACTGGGTTCTGTATAATGGACAATGCTCCTGCAGTTTAGCAGTCACCAGTGGAGTGGAACAAGACTGTGCTCTTGCTCTCATACTTTTTTAGCATGATATTTTCAGCCACTCTGTGAAATATTTTCAATGAAGATAAACACAGTATCAAGGTCAGTTACTGAAGTGATGGTAAACTCTTCAACTTGAAAAGGCAACAAGCCAAGCTTAAAGCGGAGGGAGTGTTGGTGCAAGTTATTTTGTTTGCAGATGATTGTGGCCTGAATGCGGTTTCTGAAACTCGGATGCAACAAAGTATAGATTGATGACTGCTTGTGCTAATTTTGGCCTAACAATAAACATCAAAAAAAATGTAGGTGCTCCATCAGTCAGCACCACACCATCCATATGTGGAACTATCAGTTACAGTAAATGGAGAAGTTTTGAATACTGTGGATAAGTCACTTACCTTGGCAGTATACTTTCTGGAGATGTAGTCATTGACATTGCCAGGGCTAGCTCAGGTCTTGGGAGGTTCCAAAGGAAAATGTTGGAGAAAATAGTTATTAGACTGACTACCAAACTAGAGGTCTACAGAGTCATTGTATTGACTACATTCTTGCATCCCCATGAAACCTGGTTGGCATACCAGTGTCTTAGGAATATTCTGAGGATAAAATACCAGACACTGAAGTCCTTTCTTGAGCTAAACTGCCAAGCATTCAAACTCTACTGTAGAGAATACTACTCCAATGTTATTGTTCGTTGGGCTATATTGTTCAAATGCCAAATGTATGCTTGCCAAAAAGACAATTTTATGGAGAACTTACACAAGGCATGTGATCACATGGTGGTCAGAAAAATTATAAAAAGACACTCTCAAAGTCCCTCTCAAGAATTTTGGAGTTGATTGTGTGGCATGGGAGACACTGGCAGAGGACCACTTAGCATGGTGTGCTCTCATCAGAAAAGGTACTGTGCTTGTGAGCAAGGTAGAATTGCAGTAGCTTAAAAGAAAAGCAAGATGCAGAAATTTAGAGAATCCACCCCAAATATTTACATTGGCTATTTGTGCCCAACATATGGTAGAGCATTGTTAGCTTGTATTGGTCTGATCACCCACAGTGGGACACATTGTGATTTGACTGTATCATAGTGATATCATTGTGGTCCTCTTCAAGAATGAAAGAATGATTTCACTACATTCCACCTGTACCCACAACATGTTAAGAAAAACCTACGAATGGCAACCAGAGCATTGAGATTTCATCTGAGGATACATGGTAGAATACAGACAAGAATCACACAAGATAAGAAAAAGTAAAAAGACTGCATAGGTTTAGGTATGTGGTATAAACTTATTACTGATGTTATTTGGGAGACTGAGGACAGTGGATTACTTGAGCCTGGAAATTCTTAGGTGCATTCGGTCCTCTTTCTGAATAAAAGACAGCAAGCAACCCACCTCAACCACCCTTTAAATGGGTTCCATGAGGGATCGTTGGCATGTGGGAATGCCACTGATGTCTTTTGCTAATTATCTGCTCACATAAATAATAAAATGAGTAATTACCCAGACAAGCTGACAAACTTTTTACATAGTACATACGACATTTTTACATTTTACATATTACAAAACGTATCCAAGAAATGCCCATTCATCCCATTCTTAAAGATCTCCTATTATGGAGAAGGTTATTGATACATACTAAGTTTCAAATAATGTAAAACTCCCAGATTATAAAAATGTATAATTATAATCATTTGTTTTACATTCAATCAGTTGGTGCTGATTTTTTAAAACCAAGTTCAGGACTTTACATTTGTCTTTAATAACTTTTATTTTATTTGGTCCATATTCTAGTGCTTTATGTAGCATTCCATAAATTTACATCCCTTCATCCCCTTAGCTGACATTTTATCTCTGAAATAGAGGGGAAGCGATATTGGAGAGGATAGTTTCGCTAAGTTCCTTATTATTGCCATTGTGAACACAGCTACTAAAGCCAGTAACACAATTTCACTCCCATCAAGGAAGCATTAATATTGTCAAAATACTATTGCCTATGTTCTCAACAAATGAAGTCATTTGTGCCTTTTTTACAGGTATTTATTGCTTCTCCCTATCAATCAAAGCACTCATAATGACATAGAGCATAAACCGAGTAATATTAGGAAATATCTATTTCTGGAAATTGAAAGATCAAAAGAAAACCATCAGTAAGGAAAAAGAGTAAGTATGGCATAAATATATGTAAAAGAACTTTCCAAAATCTGGGAGATGTTGTGAGCACACAACAAAATGTGTGGTCAACAATATTGCAGGGACAGCCGGCATTGATCTCCCATTCCAAAGCTAACGTGTCAGCCATGGGAATAGGGAACATGACATTTTCAACATAGAGAACAACAAAGTGAATGATATATAATCAGAAACATTGGTGCAAGAAAGTTATGTAGGGCTTTACATGTCAAGTAAATGGGTATGTATTTTGTCCTAGAAATACAAGAAGCTACTGCAGTTTTGTAATCATCAGCTGATGACACAACCAGTCTTGTGCTTAAGAAATACTGCCTGTTAACTATGTGATGGATAGCAGAAAATTGAGGTAAGAAGGGCACCTGAACATTTCAATCTTTCTTATAGAAGTGCTTAATAAACGTATTTGATCCAAGGCAATATTTTCCTTCTAAGGAAAACTTACGAAAATAAGTCCCTAATTTAAATTTTAAGCTTCCAAACACATTTATGATGCTTTTTGAATGACTGACATCTAAAAGGAATTAAAGTATTTAGCAAAACATATGCTCATATCTCAGTTATATGTATTAAAAAGATCAATTAAAGATAATCATGTTTTGGAATTCTAAGAAAATGATATTTTAATAGCATGAAAGCTAAGGATGTAATTTTGTTTAAATATGATTGAAATATATTAGGGATTCTGAGAATGAGCTGCATGAGTTGAAAGGCTATAAAAAGAATAACTCATCACAATATGTTTGGAAATTAGTTCATGTACTTTTAAGGCATTTTGCAGAAATAAAATAATGGTAACTTCATTCATATAATGATACTACCAACTTTCTTCTGAGTTAAAACATATAAGGGTTTTTCCCATATTTAGCTTCATAAAAACACTTTAGATTAATACGTGTAAATACTCTGACCTTTTTAAAATGAGGGAAATGAGGGAAAAAGTTAAATTATTTGCTTAACAAAGTAAAGTTAGAAATGAGGAAATTCTCTCTGGGGAATGTCTGGATTGTCCTAACAAAATTTGTTCTACTGTCTCTGCCTTCGTTGCCTTCTGATATTTCTTTCAAAAGTTTAATGCCTCAGTACTGCAGTTGAATTGCCATCTTATTAATGATATTTTTTCTAGGAAAGATGATTGTAAGCATGTCATCATTTCAATCCTTTGCAAAATTTGTTAAAATTCTGTAATAAATATGTCAGATGGGATCTATTCAGTGCTCTGAGGATGTTTTTTGGCTTCTCTTAATGTTATATGGATACTACTGGAACACACAAGGTATTCATCAGTTATACTTTATACCAACCTATATTTTTCTTTATCTGAAAATAAATTTCTGTGATTATATGCATCATACTGAATCTCATGTGCAATCCCTCATCTGTATCTGATTTCTATATCCAATTCGTATAAGTAAACTCATTAGTTTCCCCAAAATTTCCTACCTTGATTTGTTCCCATGGATAGTTGAGATTCTGACAGGAAAGAATGTAATAAACAGGTACAGCTACTTTTTCCTTGACTCACATACCATTTGATAGGTATCTTTTGCCATTACTTCCCCATAAAGCTTTGCTCCCAATGTTCAGGACTACAGAACTGTTTCTTAGTTTCTCTTTAATTCTGGAGCTTACATCACTGCCTGGAAGTTCCTGGCTGCCCTAGAAATCCAAATATTACTATAGTCTTCTCACACAATGTGCATGTGTGTGAATGTACATTGTCAGGAAAGCTCAGTCTCACCAGAGTGGTGGTCGGATCCGAAATGAAGCACAGAATGCACAGCACAGTCATCATTGACCTGCAGAATTGATGCATTGATTGCAGCAACTGATTTGGGAGCTCACAGCCAATGGATAGTAGGGAAGGAAATTGGATAATTAGTCAAAAAATGATTATCAGGTATCCTTTGTCGGAGCTGGGTTCAAGAATCTAATGCTTTGCCTTACACCATTCCAAAGTGTAGTCCCAGGGCCAAAAGGAGTGATAACATTTGTGGACACAGGGGAACATGGACACTGGTACTCATTCTGGTGACCTGAAGTGTGCTTATGGTAGTTCATTGAAGAGTAGGGACCTTGTTCTCAATTTCAAGACAAGGAGAGCACTAACACATGCAGTAAGAGACATGGGCACCTACCACAGTTCTAGGGCCAGGAGTAGAGGTAACACTACTGGCTATATTGTAACAAAGTCCCTTCTTGGGTAAAGATCAGCTTGTAAAGACAAGCAAAATGACCACATTTCTACTTTGATCATACCATCTTGGAAGCAATGAAAATTTATAATTCCTTCTTCTTCCCATTCAGAGCTAGCTTGGAAAACAGTAGGAAGAAAAACCTGAAGCTTGGAAAAGTGACCCTTTCACCTTGAGAGAAGAGCCTAAATTTAATGTAAAGTTAAAAGTCAAGAAAATAGGCTAGAAAATGAGCAAACAAAAACAGCAAAAATAACTTGATTATAGAAAGTTACTATGGAGACAGGAATACCAAGACACAAATCCAGAAGAAGACAATAAGGTCAAATCAACTAAAAACAAGTGTAAGAAATATGTGGATTGGACACAAGTCAAACAAGAATTCCTGGAAGAAGTTGAAAACAGATTTCGATAATTAAATATGAGAGATAAAGGACAGAATGAGAAAAAAATGTGAGTAATGCAAGAAAATTATGAAAAAGTGAACAGCTTAGTTAAAAAAACACATGCACATACAAACACACACACATACACATCTGAAAAATGAAGAAAATATCACCTTAAAAAATAAAATTGCCCAAAAGGTAAATTAACCACAAAATTTTTCACAAAAAAAGAGCACCTTAAAAACCTGAATTGACTGCAATGGAAAAAAAAGATGCAAAAATTCACTGAAGAAAAACTCCTTAAGAAGCAGAATTGGTGAAGTAAGGGGAAAAGTTGTAAAAGCACACTGAAGAAAATCATTCCTTAAAATTTAGAATTATGTAAGGAGAAGTTAAGAAATTCATTGACACTAAGAAACAATAAAACACAAACAAAAGAATAAAAAAGATGAAAATCTAGAACTATATGATTGGCAGAACAATTGACCTGGGAAATAGATCCAAGATAAATAATTTAAGAATTATCGAACTACCTGAAAATCATGATCAAAAATACATGTCTAGATATCATATTTCAACAAATTATCAAGGGAAACTACTCTGATATTCTAAAAATGGAGAGCAAAATAGAAAATGAAAAATAAATCACTTCTTACCTCCTGAAAGAGATCCCCATATGAAAACTCTCAAGAATACATAGCCAAATTCCAGAAATTCTAGGTCAAAGAGAAAATATTGCAAACAGCTAAAAAGATATAATTCACATATCATAGAGTCACTGGTAGTATCACACAAGATATAGAAGCTTTCATATTAAAGAATGATTTTCTTGAAATATAATAATAAGATTTTCTTGAAATACAATAATAAGGAAGGTAAAGGAGATAGGATTACCAAAACTAATCTATCTAGAAAAAGCAATTTTAATCCTTCAAAGGAATAAATGGATATTTAATGAAATAGTTATATTAGAATAGAATACAACTAATAGAAATAAATTTCAAAAATTATTCATTGAAAGAGCAGAAATGAACAAAAAATTTGATATTTACATAAAAGACAAGAGAAGCATAAAAGGTAAATGTGAAAAAGAAATCATAAGGGGATTAATAAAGTTAAGTTTATGTTCCTATATGGGGCATGATCATTGTAACTCCTGAGAACAGAGACAGTGATAGACAGAGAACTAATGTGAATTATTTCACCCATTTAACTCAGAGAAATATACCTTTAGTCCTTTATTCAAAGCAAGGACAGGAAGGATATTCATATCTCTTTTTGGACAAAACTTGGTCATTTTAATTTTGTAGTATTCAATTTCAATGATCTTGTCATATTTTCCTCTTTGAGACATTTTTTTTCTACTTGCACATAAAGATAATTTCCAACATTCACTTTTATAATATTTGGAGTTCCATTTTTTTCTCCCTCCTTCCCTTAAGCCCTCACCAAGACAGCATGCAATCTGACAGAAGGTGCCATCTTATTAGTCATATTTCCACATTAGTCATGTTGTGAAGGAAGAATAAGAACAAAAGGAAAAAAAAAACATGAGAAAGAAAAAAGAGAGAAAATAGTATGTTTCAATCAGCATTCAGATGTTATAGTTCTTTCTCAGAATATGGATAATATTTTCCATTGTGAGCCTTTTAGTATTGTCTTAGATCATTACATTGCTGAGAAGAGCTAAGTCTATCAAAGTTGGTCATCCCAGACATTGGCTGTTATTGTGTACAAGGTTCACTTGATTCAGCTCATTTCACTAAACATTAGTTCCTATAAGTCTTTCCAGGCTATTCTGAAATCCACCTGCTTATCATTTCTTATAAATCATCATATTCCATTATATTCATATACCAAAATTTGTTCACACCAACTCTACCAACAATTCATTAGTGTCACAATTTTCCCATATCTTTTCCAACACTTACCATTTTCCATTTATGTCACAGTATCATATATATATATATATATATATATATATATATATATATAGTTAATTAGATAGATAGTTAAAAAGGAAGCTTCATTGAAGACACATGGAATAACAGCTTTCTGGTTCCCTTGAAATCTTTGTTGCATTGGTTTTGTTTATGCAAAAACTTTTTAATGTAATGTAAACAAAATCATCCATTTTGCATTTCATAATGTTCTCTATTTCTTGTATGGTCATATTCTTTTTCCCTTTCACAGATTTTATAGGTACATTATTCCTTCCTCTTTTATTTTTTACTATCACCCTTTATGTCTAAATCATGTACTCATTTTGATCTTATTTTGGTATATGACATGAGATGTTGGTCTGTTTATTTTCTGCCATACAATGTTCCCTGTATTCCAAGTAGTTTATTTTGTGTGTGTTTTTTTTGTTTTGTTTTGTTTTGTCAAATATTTAGTTATTGTCCCAAAAGCTTGTGTTTTGGGGTTTATCAAACATTAGAATACTATAGCTGTTGACTACTGTATCTTGTGAGCCTAATCTTATTCACTGATCTAACACTTTATTTCTTAGTGCCAAATAATTTTGATGATTGCTGCTTCACAATGCAATTTTAGATCTGGCACAACTAGGATACCTTCTCTTGCATTTCTTTTAATTAATTCCCTTGATATCTGGATCCTCTTGTACTCCCAGATGAATTTTCTTATTTTTTTCTAGCTTTATAAAATAGTTGTTTGAGTGGTATGGAAGCAAATAAGTAAATTAATTTGTGCGGAATTGTCATTTTTATCATATTATCTTGGCTTATCCCTGAGCAACTGATATTTTTTCAAATATTTCTATCTAGATCTATTTGTGTGTAAAGTGTTTTGTAACAGTGTTAGTAGATTTCCTGGGTTTGTCATGGCAGTTAGATATACAAATACTTTTTATTGTCTCCACTTATTTTATTTTTTTTTCTTTTTTCATCTTTTCTCTTTTTATGTCTTGCTAATGGGCTTTGTTAGTAATGTATAGAAATGCTGATGATTTCTGTGGGTATATTTTATATCTTGCAACTTGGCTACAGTTGTTAATTGTTTTAAGTATTTTTCACTTGATTCTTAAGATTCTCTCAGTATACAGTCATATAATCTGCGAAGTATGATAGCTTTGATTCTTATTTGCCTATTGTAATACCTTCAGTTTCTTTTTCTTCTCCTATTGTGAAAGCTAACACTTCTAGTACAATACTGAATAATAATTGTGATAACAGATATTGTGTTTCACCCCTGACCTTATTGTGAACGCTTCCAGCTTATCCCCATTACGTATAATGCTTGCTGATTGTTTTTATATAGATGCCATTTATTATTTTGAAGAAAACTCACTTTTTTCCTATGCTAGCTAGTGTTTTTTAACAGAATTGGTTGCTATATTTTTTCAAAAGCTTTTTTTGCATCTGTTAAAATAATCATTTGATTTCTGTTAATTTTATTATTAATATGTTCAATTATTCTGATAGTTTTTCTAATTTTGAACTACCCCTACATTCCTACTATAAATACCACCTGGTCATACTGTATTATCTTCATGATAGGTTGTTGTAATCTCTTTGCTAATATTTTACTAAAGTTTTGATATAACCAGGATATATATATATATATATATATATATACATATATATATATATACATATATATATATGTTTAATATTTTTCCTAATTTCAGTTTTTTAATGTCTCCTTTGATTTTCAGAATTTCTTTTTTTATTTAATTAGGCATTTCAATTCATTCTTTTTAAAAAAGTTTTTAGTTGCATGACTAATTTGTTAATATTTTCTTTCTCTATTTTATTTGTGTAAGCATTCAATGATATTAAACTTCCCTTAAGAACAGTTTTCACTGAATCCCATAAGTTTTGGTATGTTGTCTCATTATTATCATTCTTTTAGATGAAGTTGTTGTTTCTATGATAACAAATCAACAAGTGTGACCTAATCGTTCTTTAGGATTAAATTATCTAGTTTTTAGTGTATTTTTTTTTTGGCCCCTTATTGCATGTATTTTTTTTTATTATTGTATCATCATCTCAAAAGAATGCATTTAATATTGAGATCCTTTTTCATTGCATTGTGAGGTTTTTATATCCTATTATATGGTCAGTTTTTGTGTAAGTGCCTTGTAATGCCGAGAATAAAAGGTTATATTCATTTCTAACCTCATTCAATTATCTTTAGAGGTCTAATATGTCTTACTTTTCTAAAATTCTATTCACTTCCTTAACTTATTTCTTGTTTCTCTTGGGGCTAGATTTATATAGTTCTGAGAGGGGAACATTGAGGCTCCCCACTAGTATAATTTTGCTTTCTATTTCTTCCTGTGATTCACTTAACTACTTCTTTATATATTCAGAGGCTCTACCACTTCATAGATACATGTTTAGTATTGATATTACTTCATTTCCTGTGGTATCTTTTAGCAAAATGTAGTTTCCTCCCAAAAGTCTTTCAATTGGATCTATTTTTGTTTTTACTTTGTCTGAGATCAGAATTGCAACTCACTTTTTTTTTACTTCAGTGAAGCATAATATATTCTACTCCACCCTTTTGTCTTTCCTCTGCATATATCTTTCTGCTTAAAATGTGTTTCTTGTAAACAACATATTGTAAGGTTATTTTTTTTAATTCACTCTGCTAACCACTTCTTTTTTATGAGAGAGTTCACTCCATTCACATTCATGATTACAATAGTTAATTGTATCTTTCTCTCCATCCAGTTTCCCTCACTATGTTTACTTTTCTCTCTCCTTTCACTGTTTTCCCTCCTCACCAGTGTTTTGCTTCTTACCATTGCCTCCCTCAATATCCCCTCCATTCTGTTAGCCCCCCTCTCTTTTCTTTCAGCTTTCACTTACTATATATTCCCTCTTTTCTTTCTTGCTTTCTACCCACCCCTCTCTTTTCTTTCCCCTTTCTCCTCTTACTTCCCTATAGAGTAAGATAGATTTCTTATAACCAACTGGTTATGCATGTTATTCCCTCTATGAGCCAAATACGAGTGAGAGTAAAGTCAAACAATACTTTCATTCTCCTGGACTATAATAGGTATTTGTGCCTCTTCATGTGATATAATTTAGCCTATTCTGCCTCCCCCTTTCCTCTTTTCAAAAAGTAAAATCCTTTTTATAAGCCCTAATTAATTATTTTAATCATCACATCAAAGTCAATTCATACCCACACCCTCTGTGTATTTATATCCCTTTTAAATGTTTTAAAGAGATATAGTTCTCAAGAGCTACAAATATCACCTTTCTGAGTGGAGATGTAAACAGTTTAATTTTATTGAATAAGATATTTTTTTCTTTTGAGTCTTGTATTAGAAGAACGAATTTTCTGTTTAACTCATTTTTTTTAAATCAGGAATGATTGAAAGTCCTTTACTTCACTGAATACATATCTTTTCCCCTGAATGATTGCGTGATTATGCTCAGTTTTGCTGGTTGATTATTGTTGGTTGTAATTCATGTCTTTTTTCTTCAAGAATATCATATTCTAAGTTTTCCCATCCTTTAATGTATAAGCTGCCAAAATTTGTGTCATCCTGACTATTGTTCCACAGTATTTAAATTGTTTCTTTCTGACTGGCTGCAGTATTTTCTCTTTGACTTGATCATTTAGGAATTTGGCTATAGTATTTCTTGCAATTTTCATTTTGGGATGTCTTTCAGGTGGTGATGAATTGATTCTTTCAATGAGCTTTTTAACCCTCTAGTTCTAGGAGTTCATCGCAGTTTCCTTTCATAATTTATTGAGAGATGTCCAGACTCTTTGCTTGATCATGACTTTCTTAAACTATCTCTTCTGGATTTATTTTCCAGGTCACTTGTTTTCTTTTCAGTGAGTTATTTTACTTTTCCTTCATTTTTTTCATTCTTTGGATTTTTGTTTCACTGATTCTTGATGTGACGTAGAATCTTTAGTTTTCACTTCTCCAATTCTAATTTTTAAGGAATTATTTTCTTCAGTTATCTATTGTACCTCCTATTCCATTTGGCCAGATCTAGTTTATAAGGAGTTGTTTTCTTCAGTTAATATTTGTCCTTCTTTTTCCAAACTGTTGACTCTTTTGCACACCTCATATGTCATTTCTCAAATTTTTTTCTGCATCTCTTATTTGACTTTTAAAATCTTTTTGAGCTCTTTCAAGAAGAGTTTTTGAGCTTCAGGCCAATCCATACTTCCCTTAGAGTTTTCTGATGTAGGTATAAAGGCAATGTTGTCATCTTCTGAATTTGCGCTGATCTTCTCTGTAACCAAAGAAAGTCTTTATGGTCAAAGTTCATTTTTGCTTCTTGTTCATGTTCTTTTGCCTATTTCCTGACTTATAAAATTGAGCTCTCCTCCTGGAACACAGGAGACACTGTCATAAGCTCCTTGTTCTGAGGGTCAGGGACCTGGTCACTTGCTTTGTGTACTGGGGACTTAGGTGATGACAGCTGAAAGTTATAGAGGTATGACAGCTTACCTGGTACCGAGTTGGGGTCCTAGAGGTGGTGCCTGACATGTGCTGAGGCAAGGTAGGGTTTATCTGTGTTTCCCTGGGGCTACTTTGAAGGACCTCGAGGTCCAGCAACTGAAAGATGTTCAACTACCCTCTGTTGTACTGAAGCAAGTATAGGTCTGACAACTGGAGGACACCTACACAACCAGGGTTCTGTTGGGGCATGTGGTGGTTTTCCAACCTGGAGTCTTCTGGTTCCTCAATCTGTACTAAGGCACATGGAGGAACCTGGTGTTACTATTTGCCTTCTCCCACCCTCTGGGCCTTAGCATCTTCCACTGGTCTGTTGAGATGGAGCTTTCTGCTGGATTGCCGGGATGCTTCCTGGTCTGCACTCTTCTCTCCTTTTACCTAAGTGATAAAGAACTCTTTTGTAAATCTTCCAAGCCTCCCAAATGAAAAATCGAATTCACTCCATCTTTCTGCTGACTCCATTGTTCTGGGATTTGTTCTAGGGTGCTATTTTATGGTTGTTTTCTTGTTCAGAGGTGAATACAGGAGAGGTACAGAGATTTATTGCTTGCTCTGTCATCTTGGTTCTTGGAAGTCCAAATCAATCTTGCCATTTTTGTTCTTTTGGTTTGCATGATAATTATTAGTGTGTGTATAGTTTTGCATTTTTAATTTTTTTTAGTTCATTTCACCTCTTTTCATATTTCATGAATCTTAATATTCATCATTTTCATCACTGTTTATATTATGGCAATACATTATATATATGTACCACAATTTGATTAGTCATTCCTCATATTTGTTTCCAGTTCTTTGATGTTACAAAAAGTTCTGCTATAAATGGTTTGGAAACATGAGTCTCCCCTTTTACCTGCCCCCCTTTTCCTAGTGACCTTCTTGGGACACTTGCTTACTGGCAGAATTTTAATGTCAAAATGAATAGAAATCGTAATTTTTCCCTAGAATATTTCAAAATTTCTTTCCGGAAGGTTTGAATCAATTCATAGCTCTACCAACAATATATAAGTATGCATTTCTTTTTGTAGTCCTTCCAGTCTTGACAATGTCCAACTCTTGCCATCTTTGCAAATTTATCACATCAGATATCACAGTGATTTTGATTTATATTTCTCTTCTTAATAATGATTTGCTAGGACCTTTCATTTAATTTGTAATAATTTTCGATTAATATTTGTAGTGATTTAGGTACTTGTTTGGGCCCCTTATATATAGGAAAATAATTTTTTCATATATGGATATGTCATTATGTATCTTGGGTAGTGGTCTGTCAAGAAGTATGTTCTATGTCAGACAATGTGCTAAGTTCTGAGGATACAAAGAAAGGCAAAATGTACTCTATGTTTTTCAGGAGCTCACAGTCAAAGGACTGAACTGATCTGTGCTATTTGACACATTTTTTACTCTTTTTTATTGTTTCACAACTTATTTTAGTTGAATTGGTTTTATATAAAGCACATTTCAATTTATTATAAAAATATCATGTTTCATCACTCTGACTCCTCTTTCTCTTATTAAGTACCCTTTCCTGATTCGTGAATGTGAAAAGCATCTAAACTTATTCCCTTACAGCTTTTTGTTCAAAGGGTGTGATTTTCAATATTCAGGTCCCATGTCTTTTGAGCTTATTGTGTTGTATATTCTGAAATGTCAATTGCTGCTCAAAGTAATTTATTCTAAGCTACTCTATATTTTTCTTAATAATTCTTGTCAAATAGGGAATTCATCTTCAAATAATTTATGGTCTTGGATTCATCAGTCACTATTTTTTCTTCCTAATCCAGACTCTTCTACCTTTCTACTTTTCCTATTTTTTAAAAAAGTAACACAAATCATTTTGATTATTATTGCTTTGTAATATAATTCAACATCTATGGATGCCATTCACCTTTTCCTCCTATTTTTGTTTTGTCATTGTCTACCTTGAGGAGATTTATTGTGTTAATTACAAAGCAGTTCCAGGGAATAAAGTTTTTATTTTAGGTAAATTTTCCAGACAAATAAAATTTTAATCCTTTAAATGTAAATGTTATATAATGTATATTTCATATGCACAATTATATGTAATATATTATAAACATGTGGTTATTACATACTGTAATAAAATTGTTTCAAATATATAAACTTATAATACATAATGGATTACGATTATACTACCTGACTAATAATAAATTTGCATTTAAATATTCTACAAATAAATATGTACACATAGACATGCTTATATGTATAATAATATAAATCTTTTTATCATCATCATCGTCATGATAGCCAGCAGTTGTATGGTACTTACTATATGTCATACATAGAAACACTCTGCTAAGTGCTTTACAGATATCATTTCATTGGAGCATCATAAAAGTTCTGTGAGGTAGTTGCTATTATTATCCTTATTTTGTAGTTAAGGAAACTGAAGCAAAGTTTAACTGTTTTGTCCAGGGTCACACAGTTAATAAGTATCTGAGACTGGATTTGAACTCAGGTTTTTCTTAGTACTTGCCCAGCATTCTATCTACTTTACTACCTGTATTAAAGGTTTTATACCTTCTCTTTTCTTTTGAAGCAAGTAATATGGAATATAACTTAACCTTTAAAAATCACAACATTCATTTTAGCATCAAAATAGCATACTATTCTCTGCTTTAGTGTTGTTTCCAGGAGCTACTGAGTTAAAAACATACTCCTTGTTTACCTTTTCAGTGAAGATTAATTCCATGTATTTACTGTGGTAGTTATAGAAGTAGAAGTCACTGATCTTTTAAGAATTCTGTCTTTTTATGAATTATTCTAACTTTAATAAATAAGAAATTTTAAAATATTATTTACATCACACTTTCTAATGCCCTCCTTCAACACTCCATTAAAACAAAGAAGTATAACAAAGTAAGGAAAATAATACTTTGTTAATATTTGTCATTTATACCTTTTCACTTCATATCTTTCCATATCTTTGTCCTTATCTTGTATTTCTTTTTATTAAATCTTATCTAACATTTTACTTTTCCCAATTGCATGTAAAAACAATTTTATCATTCTTTTTACTCTACTTTTTGAATTCCAAATTCTCTCCCATCGTCCTCCCGCATTGAGCAAGAAGGCAATTTGACATAGGTTATACATGTGTGATCATGCAAAACACATTTCCCTATAAGTCATTCTGGGAAAGAAAACAGACAAAAAAAAACACAAGAAAAATAAAACAAAGAAAATGTGTCTTTGATCCATATACAGGCTCTACCAGTTCTTTCTCTCGAGATGGGAAGTGCTTTTCATCATACAGAAATGTCTTGGATCAATGTACTGCTGAAAGTAGCTAAATTATTCATTGGATCATTGTACAACATTGCTATTACTGTGTATAATATTCTCCTTGTTCTGCTCATTTCACTTTGTCTCAGTTCATGTAGATATTTGCACATTTTTTTCAGAGTATCCTGCTCATTATTTTTTTAGAACACGATGAAATTTCATCACAATCACATGCCACAATTTGTTCAGTCACTCCCAAATGATGGCCATCTGCCCAATTTCCAATTTTTTGCCACCACTAAAAGAGTGGGTAAAAAAACATACCTGTGCTTTTCCTGTTCTTTGAAATCTCTTTGGTATACAGATCTAGTAATGGTATTGCTAGTCCTTTAAGCATAGTTTCAAATTGGTCTTCAGAATGGTTGATTCAGTACACAACTTCACCAATACTATATTAGTATTTTGATTTTCCCATATCCTATCCAACATTTGTAATTTTCTTTTACTGTTATATTAGCCCATATGATAAGTGTGGAGTAATAGCTTAGGATTGTCTTAATTTGAATTTCTCTATTCATGATTTAGAGCATTTTTAATATGACTTCAAATAACTTTGACTTCTTTCTCTAAAACTGCCTATTCATATCTTTTGACAATTTATCAATTGAGGAATGGCTTTTATTTCTACAAATTTGGGTCAGTTTTACTCAAGTTTGAGAAATGAAGTCTTTACCAGGGAAAGTCACTGTATTTTTTCCACAATAATGATTACAAATTATCTATTTCACTCCATCCTGTTTCCCCCTTGTTTCTCCTAGTCTTTCTCTTTCCATTTATCCTGTCCATTCTCAAAAGTGTTTCTCTTCAGACTTTTACTTTCCCTAAACTATCCTCCCATCTATCACCAATCCCTCTTGTATTCCTCTTTCCTTTCAAATATCCTTTATGAAAAAATAGATTTCTGTATCCAACTGAGTGTGTATATTATTCCCCTTTTTGTACTGGTTCTGATGACATTGGGAATCATGTGCTCCCCATCTGCTTCCCCATTTCCCCCTCCACTATAATATCTCTTCAAGACTTCTTTTAGGTCAGATAATGTATTCCATTTTACCTCTCCCTTTTATGTTATCAGAGTGCATTATTCTTTCTCATCTCTTAGTGCTATTTTTTTAGATAATCATATCTTCACATTCAACTCAAACTTCTGCTTTGTTTATGTATACTCCTAACTACCATATTAGTGAGAAAGTTTTTAGGAGTTATGAATATCATTTTCCCACATAGCAATATAAATAATTTAACCTTATCAAATTCCTTATGATTTATCTTTTTTTCTTTACATTTTTATATTTATTTTGTGTCTTGTATTTGAAAATCAAATTTTCTATTTTCCTCTGGTCTTCTCCTAAGGAATGCTTCAAAGTCCTCTATTTCATTGAATGCCCATTTTTACCCTATTGTATCATGCTCAGTTTTCCTTAATAGGTGACTCTTGGTTGTAATATTAGTTCTTTGGCCTTCTGGAATTTCATATACCAAATTCTCAGTCCTTTAATGTATAAATTGCTAAATCCAGCAGTATCCTTACTGTGGCACCACAATATTTGAATTGTTCTTTTTTGGCTGCTTGCAGAATTGTCTCCTTAATCTGGGAGGTCTGGAATTGGCATAATATTTCTGGGAGTTTTGATTCTGGGATCTCTTTCAAGAAGTGATTGGTGAATTCTTTCAAGTTTTATTTTACTCTCTGGTTCTAGACTATCAGGGCAGTTTTCCTTGAGGATCTTTTTATCATGACTTTCTGTAAGTCTAACAATTCTTAAATTATCCCTTTTGCATCTATTTTCAAGGTTAGCTGTTTGTTACAATGAAATATTTCACTTTCTCTTATATTTTTCTTTTTCATTTTTGAAATTTTGTGTCATTGTTTCTTAATACCTCATAAAGTCATTAGCGTCCATTGATCCATTTCCAAGTTTTAAGAAATTATTTTTCTTCAGTGAGACTTTGTATTTTGATCTTTTCCATTTGACCAATTACTTTCTAAGGAGTTATTTGTTTCAGTGAATTATTGCATATCTTTTTCCCATTTGGCCATTTCTGTTTTCAAAGCATTCTTCTCTTCATTGTATTTTTGTGGCCATTTTATCATTGATTAAGTATGTTTTTAAGGTGTTATTTTCTTCAGTACTTTTATGCCTCCTTTATCAGGCTGTTGACTGTTTTGTTCATGACATTTTTGTATCAGTCTAATTTGCCAACACAAGTTTTCCTCTATTTCTCTACCTTGATTTTCAAAATCGTTTCTGAGTTCATTCACAGCATGAGATGGATTCATACTTTCATTTGAGGCTTTTGATGGAGGAATATTGACTTATAATTTTCTGAGTGTATGTTGATCACCTTTGTCACCACAGTAACTTTCTATTATCACAATTTTGTTTTTCTTTTCTTTGCTCGTTCCTCAATCTATTTTTTTTACTGAATGAACAAGTTGTGGTATAAGAGTGTAATGGAATACTATTGTACTATAAGAATTGATGAGCAGGGGACAGAGCCAAGATGGTGAAGTAGAAAGACATACATACTCAAGTTCTTCCCACACAGCTCATAAAATACCTGTAAAGAAAAATTCTTGCCAAATTCTAGAGCAGCAGAAGTCACAGAATGACAGAGTGGAGATTTCCAGCCCAGAGTGACCTATAAAGCTGAGGGGAAAGGTCTGTCCCACCAGAATGCTGAGTGGAGCCCAGCACAGCCTTAGCAGCATGGTGTAAGGAGGAAGACAGGAGCAGGCCTCAGGAGCAGAATCCTTAGAAGTAGTGGTGGTTTGCTTCACAAATCCCTCAACTCACAAGTGCCAAAGGCAGCTTCAAAGGTCAATGATAGAGTATTTTTAACTCTGTGACAAGGGACAAATGTTCTCCCCTGGCTCTGCCTCCAGGCAGTGGCCCTGGCTGTGGCAGCAGCAGCAACAGCAATAGCTACAGTGGGCAGGCAGGCAGTGGGCAGGCTTCCACTGTTGGATAAAGCTCCTGGGGGAGTTGAGCTGCTGACCTGAAACTCAGACCTGAGTGGTGGCCCCACCCATGCCTAAAGCTCCTGGGAGAACTGAGCAACTGATCTGAATCTCAGTCACTAGCCAGGACAAAGGGTAAACTCCTCCTCCTTGATTTTACCACCTTGGAGGAACTGAGAACTTACAGGCTTCCAGAGTATACCATACTCTTGACAAAGGACCCAAAAGTCAAGTAACTGCTTTGAAAAATGCCCAAAAGAGGGGAAAAAAAAAAACTACACAAGATTACTTTCTTGGTGAACAAGTGTTCTCTCCCATCCTTCCAGATAAGGAAGAACAATGTTTACAATCAGGGGATGACATAAAAGTCAAGGTTTCTGCATCCAAAACCTCCAAAATAAATATTCAATTGGTCCCAGGCCATGGAAGAGCTCAAAAAGGACTTTGAAAATCACAGAAGAGAGGTGGAAGAAAAACTGGGAAGAGAAATGAGAGTGGTGCAAGAAAATCATGAAAAGTGAGTCAACTGCTTGTGAAAGGAGAGTAAAAAATGCTGAAGAAAACAACGCATTTAAAAATAAGTTAATTCAATTGGCAAAAGTGGTGCAAAAAGTCAATGAGGAGAAGAATGCTTTAAAAAGCAGAATTAGTCAAATGGAAAGGGAGGTTCAAAAGTACCTGAAGAAAATAGTTCTTTAAAAATTAGGATGGAACAAAAGAAAGTTAATGACTTTATGAGAAACCAAGAAATCACAAAAGAAAACAAAAGAATGAAAAAAATAGAAGATAATGTGAAATATCTCATTGGAAAAACAACTGATATGGAAAATAGATCCAGGAGACACAATTTAAAAATTATTGGACTGCCTGAAAGCCATGATCAAAGAAAAGAGCCAAGACATCATCTTTCATGAGATTATTAAGGAAAACTGCCCTGTATTCTAGAGCCAGTAAGCAAAATAAATATTGAAAGAATCCACCAATCATCTCATGAAAGAGATCCAAAACTCCTATGAATATTGCAGCCAAATCCCAGAGTTCCCAAGCCAAGGAGAAAATATTTCAAGCAGCTAGAAAGAAACAATTCAAGCATTGTGGAAATACAATCAGGATAACACAAGATCTAGTGGTTTCTGCACTAAGGGATCAAAGAGCATGGAATATGATATTCCAGAAGTCAAAGGAACTAGGATTAAAATTAAGAATCACTTACCCAGCAAAAAGTGAGTATAATACTTCAGGGGGAAAAATGGTCATCCAATGAAATAGAGAACGTTCAAGCATTCTTGATGAAAAGACCAGAGCTGAAAAGAAAATTTGACTTTCAAACACAAGAATTAAGAGAAGCATGAAAATGTAAAAAAGAAAGAGAAATTAGAAGGGACTTACAAATGTTGAACTGTTTACATTCTTAATATTTGTAGCTCTTGAAATTTTTCTCAGTATCTGGGGAGGTGGAAGGATTACATACACACACACACATTATATATATATATATATATATATATATATATATATATATGTATGTATGTATGTATGTATGTATGTATACCCAGAGAGAGAGAGAGAGAGAGAGAGAGAGAGAGAGAGAGAGAGAGAGAGAGAGAGAGAGAGAGAGAGCACAGGGTGAGTAGAATAGGAAGGGATCATATCTAAGAACAATTAAATTAAGGGGTGAGAAAGGAATAGATTCTGAGGACAAAGGGAGAAATGGAATGGGGCAAATTATCTCTCATAGATGAAGCACAAAAAATGTTTCCAGTGGAGGGGAAAAGGGGTGAGTTGAGAGGAAAAAAGTGAAGCTTACTCTCATCACATTTGGCTCAAGGATGGAATAATATGCACACTCAATTTGGTATGAAAACCTGTCTTACACTACAGGAAATTACTGGAGAAGGGGATAATCAGGGTGGAAGGGGGAATGATGGAAAGGAAGACCAACTTTGGGTAGGGAGCAATTAGAAGTCAACACTCTTGGGGAAGGACAAGGTGAAAAGAGAGAATAGAAGAAATTGGGGGTAGGATAGGATGGAGGGAAATATATTTAGTCTTAAACAACATAACTATTATGGAAGTCATTTGCAAAACTACACATATATAGCCTATATTGAATTTATTGCTTTTTCAATGGGGGTGGGTGGGGAGGAAGGAAGGAAGAAAAGTTGGATCTCAAAGTTTTAGGAACAAATGTTGAGAATCGTTTTTGCATACAACTGGGGAATAAGAAATACAGGTAAATGGGTATAGAAATTTATCTTGCCCTACAGGACAATAGAGAAGAAGAGTATAAGGGAAGGGAGGGGTGATAGAAGGGTGAGTATATTGGTGGAAGGGGCAATCAGAATGCAAGGCATTTTAGGGTGTGGGAAGGGAGAGATGGGGAAAATGTAACTGAAAATTTGGTGGAAATGAAAGTTGAAAACTTAAAAAAATTTTAAAAAAATAAAAAAAAGAAATGAGCAGGGTGTTTAAAAAAAAAAAAAAACCTTGGAAGACTTGTATGAGCAGATGCAAAGTGAAATGAGCAGAATCCAACATTGTACACATTAGCAGCAACTTTGTGTGATGATCAACTATGATAGACTTAGCTTTTCTCAGAACCACAAAGACCCAAAATAATTCTAAAAATAGTCATCCGGAGAAGGAACTATGGAGTGTGAATGAAGATTTTTCCCTTTTATGTATTTTTTTTCTTTTGTTCTGTTGCTTCTTTCACAATATGACATATATATGTATGTATGTATGTATATATTACACATGTATAACCTATATCACTTTGCTTTAGGAAAGGGAAGGGGAGGGAAGGAGAACAATTTGAAACTCAATCTTATAAAATAAATATTGAAATCTATCTTTTCATGTAATTGAAAAAAATACTATTAAAAAGATGGTTGTAATTCTAATAGACATAAAAGGTAAGATTCTTTGAAATGTTTGTTTAAATAAATATCACTGGATCTAGGGGTAGAGCTAAAATGGCAGAGTAGAAAGATAGACTTATTCTAGCTTGCATAGCCCCTAAAATGCCTGTAAAAATGACTCTAAACAAATTTCATGGCAGCCGAAGCCACAAAACAACAGAGTAAAAGATTTTCCAGACCAAGACAGCCTAGAAGGCTGACAGGAAAGGTCTATCACACAAGGCTCAGTGCAGAGTACAGTCCAGCCTTGGCAGAACTGTACAGCATGGAAAGGACTAGAGTAGACTTCATAGCATGGAATTATGGGTAGCAGCTTCAGTTTCCAGATTTCTCAGAAGCTGTCTTTGAAGACAGCTTCACAGGTCAGAAAGAGAGCTCTTTCACTTGGGTGAGAGGGGGTATGGGTCTAGCCCAAGCCCCTGCCTCAGGGCTGTGGCAATTACTGTAGCAGCAGCATCCATTTTTGGAGCCCTCAGCCTAAATACCCTGGGGAAATGGAGCTGTTGATCTGGGTCTCAGTCTTGAGTGGCACTCCTGGGGTGAGGAAGAACTCTGGCATGGAGGAACTCTACAACTTGGTTGTAGAGAGGGAGCCCTACTAGCAGATCCTGGGTAGAAGAGTGTTCACTGTTGCTCACAGAACAGAATGAAGGCCAGGAGAGGAGGAATCTCCTTGTCCCTTGACCATGCCACATTGGAGGAACTGAAAATTTAGAGACACCTAAAGTTTACCCTCCACTTGACAAAGTACTCAAAAGTCAAGTAATTGGTTGACAAAATGCCCCTAAAAAAGATAAAAAAAAAAATATGGCTGTAGAAGGTTACTTTCTTGGTGAACAGGTATTTTCTTCCATCCTTTTGGATGAGGAACACCAAAGCATATATCAGAGGAAGACATCAAAGTCAAAGCTCCTACATCCAACACCTCCAAAAAAATATGCAATGTTCTCAGGTTAAGGAAGAGCTCAAAAAGAATTTTGAAAATCAAGTAACAAACATGGAAGAAAAATTGGAAAGAGAAACAAGAGCAATGCAAGAAAATCATGAGAAGGGAGCTTACAACTTGCTAAAGGAGACCTGAAAAAATGTTGAAGAAAATAATATCTTTAGAAATATAATAACTCAAGTGGCAAAAGAGGTCGAAAAGACCAATGAGGAGAAGAATTTTTTAAAAAGCAGAATTATTCAAATGGAAAAGAAGATTCAAAAGCTCACTGAAGAAAATAGTTCTTTAAAAATTAGAATGGAGCAGATGGAACCTAATGACTTTATGAGAAACAAAAAAATTACAAAACAAAATCAGAAGAATGAAAAAAATAATGCAAAATATGAAATATCTCACTGGAAAAACCACTACCTAAAAAGAGATCCAGCAGAGATAATTTAAAAATATTTGTCTACCTGAAAACTATGATCAATAAATATTGCTGTAATTTGTTTTGGACACAAAGACAATGAAGACATTTTCAGTTGTATTTACACCTAATGAATAACTTAATTATCTACCTGGTCTTAACAAGAAAATTCTTGAAAATTAAGTTAAAGTCGCATTCCCTTTAATTACTTTGTTTAGTGATAAAAATATTTTTATAAGAGGACAATTTTTTATCATATTTTACTATAAGAAATATTGATCAATAGGTGTACTTGTAAAAATAAATTTACTCATGGACATAACGAGTCTGATCTTCCATTATTTTCCTTACAAGGAAGAAAGCAAAGTATAGCATTTAAGATTAATAACATTTAAGATGCACAGTATGCATATGATATGTATGGCAAAATTCTTTTGGAAAAGGATTATGGTAAAATAAACAAATACTGTAAAGAATGAATAAGTTTCAAATTAACTCAAAACATATGGAGTACATACGTATCAAAATGTTTGTGTATATATATGCTTATACATATATATATGTTTATGCTTATATAATTGAGTGTGTATATATGTGGACATATAGGTATATATGTTTGCTCATGTAAATATATGCATGTATGTATCTGTGTATGTGTGTTTACACACATGTATATATATATCTGTATATGTATGTGTTTACACACATATATATGTATATATATACATATATACATACATATCTATCCATATTTATCTATACAACAGATTCTGAGTATTTACAGGTTTGCAAGATAATATAAACAGATGCTTGGAAAGTTAATTCCACTATTCACTACTTGACATATGTAGATTTGACAAGACTGACAATATATTGAAGTGTTATTTTTAGTGATGATTTAAAGTCATTTTCTTGTATGGGCAGCACTAAAATCAACAGAAAAGAATAAGAGGCAGTATTATTTAGAGTGTTCAGAGAAATGGTATTTGGTTTAACCTTACAAATCTCAAATGTGTTGATGGTTCATTTGTTCATTGCCATTTAAAATTTGTAAAGCAATTGGTAAAGTGTGGAGTCTGCCTATTTACTTTGCTTCATAAAATTCCACTTCAAGTATCATTTGGGAGGATAAGAAGATCAAACATTGCTTTCATTTCCCTTTATCCTTATTGTGTTCCTCTTCTTTCCTCCCCTTGTTTTTAAGTTCTTCACCATTTCATAGTGACTCCCAAAATATATAACACTTGAGTCAGTCTCCAGATAGGATTTTCTTCTCAATAAGTATAGGTTTGAACACTGCTCCAATCCAGGAGATGGAGTTATAGAGGCTGATTGAAAATTATATAAAATTTGC
The DNA here is from genome assembly GCA_023548195.1 of Bettongia penicillata ogilbyi. Classification (NCBI taxonomy): domain Eukaryota; kingdom Metazoa; phylum Chordata; class Mammalia; order Diprotodontia; family Potoroidae; genus Bettongia; species Bettongia penicillata. The sequence goes on from JAJHZJ010000946.1 coordinate 71,652, forward strand.
TTTCTCTGCTTGGGTTAGTACAGTGTGTGGCATAGAGTAAATACTTCATAAATGTTACTTATTGATTATTTATTGACTATTCTTTCTATGGGAAATACCTTCACTACCTCTGCCATCAATCCTAAAGCTCATGGCTACATTAAAATCTGTTGTACATGTTCTACTTCTAAAAGAATTATTTTGTAGTAACATGCTTTAAATCTGTAGTTGAAGATATATGTAACTAACGTTGTAATACTTCCATACTTCACCTGATATTTCTCCCCTATACTTGCATGCTTCACCTGGTATTTCTCCCCTAAATTCACTCGCGTGCTACACTATAAGGATCTAATGAGTTCAGTGGCTTTCACTTCATTTCAGTTTCCCACTATGAAAGTTTGTAAACTGAGTCTTATGGGAAAAAAAGTCATATTGAGTGACTAAATGTGAGTTGTGAGGAATTTAATAATCCCATATGATATAATTATCACTCAAATAGTCCATATTCTAAAGACCGTAATTATTTCTTAAGTGCAAATCTGCAGACCGTTTTGGCATAATTCATCCTTTTTGACCCAGGTGTACCACTTGATATTGTTGACTCTTCTCTTTCCAAAGAGAGTGTTTCATGACACTGTTTTCTCTCTACCTATTTGTCTGATTTTCCCCAGTTTTTTTCCTTTCTCATTCTGGACACCCTGAACTGTGGTTATGCCTTGATAATTTATAGTAAGGCCTTTTCTCTCCTCTCTTTACACTCTTATTTGATGACTTTTTGGCCCTTTGAATTTAATTGTATTCTCTAGGCTGATACCTATAAAATCATTATATTAATTTTCTCCCTTGTCCTCTAGTCCTGCATTATCAACTACTGCATATTTTGAGTGGATTTCCCATAGAAATCTCACACTCAACATGTTCAAATAAGGACAATTTCACTCCCTTTTCCAAGAAAGACACACACACACACACACACACACACACACACACACATACACACACACACAGACAGCCTGACAGACAGAGAGATGGAAAAATGAGAGAGACAGAGAGAAAAGAAACACTTCCTTCATTTTCATCTCCTTATTCCTCTTCACACCATATATCTCTTCACTTGCTAAATTGTGTTACTAATGCTGCTACACAAGTTGTCTTCTATCTCAGAAAACTAAATTTGCTATGGTGTAATCCTCTGGACACTATTTGGATGGTTCTTTGTAAAGGGAAATGGTGTATTGAAAGGCATCCAATAATTTCCCTCCCCCCAAAAAAACCTGAACAGGATAGCCCCAGGAAACCTGAGACAGCAGCATGCAGAAACAGTAGAGCCTCAGCCCAGGGTGAGGGACCAGTACAGCCGAACCAGTGACAGCCTCTGAGCACCAGATATCAGTGCAGCAGCTCCTGAGACATTCAGCCTGCAGATTAAACATCTGTATGTCACCTACTTGAACTTCCAAGAACCAGGATGGTAGAGTGATCAGTAAATGCTCTCTCCTCCCCCCTTTGATGACCTTGAAAGAACCATAAAATATTTCCCCAGAAAAATCTTGTATCAGTGGGAAAAGCAGAGGGGGCAAATAGGTTCATAACACCTGAGGCTAGGAAAACAGCTAAGGAGGATCCCACCTACTGTGGTAGAGGCAAACTGGAAGGAAAAGGGACCCAGGGCAGAGGAAACTCATGCTAGGACCCAAGCAAGCCTCAGCACCTGGAGAGGAGCCAGGTGTGCCTCAGCACTACAAGGGAAACAGGAAGACAATAGGGCAGCTGGGATCACCATGCCCTGAGCTTGCTTTTGCCTCAGTTCAGCTGAGGAGATCTCCCCTGGAAAGACCACCCCTCCCCCACACTTAACAAGCTAACTCTAGGGTGGATCTGGGAACTATAAATCAAAACCTTCTCTTAACTTTTTCACACAAGTCAGGTCACCAACAAGAAGCCACAACACACAATCACTATCATGAACAAGAAAAACCAAAAGAGGGTGGAAAAACCATAGAATCTTTGTAAGGGGACAAAGACCAAAACACAAATACCAAAGAGGTCAGTGATGAGACTGTACTTTCATCTGAAACTTCAGAAGGGGCTATGAAATGCTCACAGGCACAAACAACTCTCCTGGAATAGCTGAAGAAGGAAATAGAAGAAAGATTGGCCAATGATTTTAAAAGTATAAAAAAGGAATTCACAGATGAGAACATCTCTTTGAAAAGGAAAATTGAACAAATGGAAAAGGCAGTACAAAAATTAACTGGAGGAAATAACTCCTTAAAAGGAACAATTGGACAGATGGAAAAGGAAACGCAAAACCTAATTGGGAAAATTTGACAAAAGAAAAAGGAGGTGCAAAAGACAACCAAAGAAAATAATTTGATAAAGATCAGAATTGGGCAAGTAGAAACTAATGACTCAATGAGACAGCAAGAATCAGTCAAACAAAATCTAAAGAATGAAAAGATAGAAGAAAATGTAAAATATCTAACTGGAAAAACAACTGACCTCGAAAGTAGATCCAGGAAAGAAAATCTAAGAATTATTGGCCTGCCAGAAACCCATGATGAAGAAAAGAGTCTGGACAATATCTTCCAGGAAATCATCAAGGGAAACTCCCCAGAAGTGCTAAATTCAGAGGTCAAAATAGTCATCAAAAGAATCCACCATTCCCCTCCTGAAAGGGATGCCAAACTCCAAACCCCAAGAAATATTGTTGCCAAATTCCAGAGCTATCAAGTGAAGGAGAAAATACTACAAGCAGCCAGAAAGAAACAATTCGAATATCAAGGAGATACAGTCAGGATCACACAGGACCTTGCAGCTTCTACATTAAAAGATTGAAGGAACTAGAATCAAATATTCAGTAAGGCAAAGGAGTTGGGACTACAACCAAGGATCAACTACCTAACAAAGTTCAGCATAACATTTTGGGCAAGGAGATGATCATCCAATGAAATAAGGGATTTCCACACTTTTCTGATAAAAATACCAGAACTTAACAGAAAATTTGATCTTCAAATGCAGGTCTCAAGAGAGGCATATAAAGGTAAACAGAGGGGAAAAAACTTGCTACTCAATTTGGGCAAACTGTCTACTTCCTTATAAGGGAAGATGATACCTGTTTATCTTGAGAATTGTGCATCTATTATGAAATATAAAAGAGATATACAAAGAGGGAAAAGGTATAAAGTAAATGATGTCATTTCAAAAATATGACTTAAGTATGCCAAGGGATTGTAACAGGAGGGATGAAAAGGAGGAAGAAGAAAATGGTAAATTACATCACAGGAAGAAGTACAGAATTCTAGCAGAGGGAAAGAGGGGAGGAGATGAGCATTGTTTGAGAGGTACTCTCATCTGATTTGGCTCAAAGATGGAACAATAAACTTAAATATGTATTCCTAACTAGCTCTATAGGCAGTAGGAGAGGAAGGGGGAAGAAAGGAGAGGGAAGCTAAAAGGGAGGGAAGAAAAAGTAAGGGTAAAGGGGAGTAAAGGGAGGGGGGCTAAATGAAGGAAGGGAAAGCTTCAGGAGGTGGTGGTGAAAAGTGAAAACTATTGAGGAGAGTAAGGGAGATGGGAGAGCTAAAAGCACAAATGGTGGGAAAGAGGATGGAGGGAAATACACAGATGGTAATCATAACTGTGAATGTGAATGGAATGAACTCTCCCATAAAACGGAGATGGATAGCAGAATGGATTAAAAGCCATAATCTGAAAATATGTTGTTTACAAGAAACACATTTGAAATGGAGGGATACACAGAAGATAAAGGTCAAAGGGTGGAGCACAACATAGTTCAGCTGATGTAAGAAAAGCAGGAGTAGCAATCCTAATCTCAGACAAAGCAAAAGCAGAAAAAGATCTAATCAAAAGAGACAAGGAAGGAAATTATATCCTGGTAAAAGGCACTATAAACAATGAAGCAATGTCATTACTAAACATGTATGATCCAAGTGATATAGCATCCAAATTCTTAGAAGAAAGGTTGGGGGAGTTGAAGGAAGAAATTGATAGCAAAACTATACTAGTAAGGGAACTCAATCTCCCCCTCTCTGAACTTGATAAATCTAACCTCAAAATAAACAAGAAAGAGGTTAAGGAGGTAAACAAAACTCCAGATAAGGTAGATATGACAGATCTCTGGAGAAAATGAATGGGAATAGAAGGGAATATACCTTTTTATTCAGCAGTACATGACACATATACAAAAATTGACCATGTACTAGGACATAAAACCTCACAATCCAGTGCAGAAAAGAAGAGATAATCAATGCATTATTCTCAGATCATAATGCAAAAAAATTATGTGTAATAAAAGGCCATGGAAAGATAAACCAAAAATGAATTGGAAACTAAATGATCTAATCCCAAGGAAGGAGTGGATTAAGGAAGAAATCAAAGAAACAATCAACAACTTCATTCAAGAGAATGACAATAATGAGACAACCTACCAAATCTTAGGGGATACTGCAAAAGCAGTATTTAGGGGAAGATTTATATCTTTGAAGGCCTCCATAAATACAATAAAGAAAGAAGAAATCAATGACTTGGACATGCAGCTGAAAAACTAGAAAAAGAACAAATTGAAAATAGACAAGTAAATACCGAATTAAAAATACTGAAAACCAAAGGAGAAATGTTTGAAATTGAAATCAAGAAAACTGTTGAAGAAGGAGTTCTCCCAAATTCTTTCTATGACACAAATACAGTTTTGATACCGGAACCAGGAAGAGACAAAACAGAGAAAGAAAATTATAAACCAGTTCCTCTAATGAATATAGATGCAAAAACTTTAAATACAATTTTAGAAAAACGAATACAGTGTCTTATCACGAGAATGATACATTACGATCAGGTAGGATCCATACTGGCAATGCAAGGCTGGTTCAATATTAGGAAAACAATTAGCAGTATCAGTCATATCAACAACAAAACTGACAAAAATGACATGATTATCTCAATAGATGTAGAAAAAGCTTTAAATAAAATACAAAGCCCATTCCTATTAAAAACCCTGGAGAACATAGGAATAAAGGGAACTTCCCATAAAATAATAAGTAGTATCTACCTAAAACCTTCAGCAAGCATTATACGCAATGAAGATAAGCTAGATGCATTTTCAATAAGATCAGGGGTGAAACAAGGATGTCCATTACCACCAAATTAGAGAAGATAAAGAAATTAAGGAATAAAAATATGCAAAGAAGAAACTAAGTTATCACTCTTTGCAGATGATATGATGATATACTTAGTGAATCCCAGAGATTCAAGTAAAAGACTACTTGAAATATTAAACAACTTTGGCAAAGTTGCAGGTTCCAAATAAGCCTGCATAAATCTTCTGCATTCCTATATATTAGCAACAAATTCCAACAGCAACAGATAGAAAGAGAAATCCCATTTAAAGCTAAAGTAGACAGTATAAAATCCTTGGGAGTTTACCTGCCAGAACAAATCCAGGGAGTATATGAACACAATTACAAGACAACTTTTGCACAAATAAAATTAGAACTAAGTAGGTGGAAAAACATTAGTTGCTCATGGGTAGGTCAAGCCAATATAATAAAAATGACAATTCTACTTAAGTTAATTTACTTATTAAGTGCCATACCAATGAAACTATCAGATAATTGTTTTCTAGAGCTGGATAAAATAATATCAAAATTCATCTGAAAAAATAAAAGGTCCAGAATATCAAAGGGACTAATGAAAAGAAATGCCTGGGAAGGTGACCTAGCGCTACCAGACCTCAAATTGTATTATAAAGCAGCAATTATCAAAACCATTTGGTACTGGCTAAGAAACAGAAGGGTAGACAAGTGGAATATATTAGGCACTCAAGACACAGCAGGCAAGGAATGTAGCAACCTCCTGTTTGATAAACTCAAGGACCCCAGCTTCTGGGATAAGAACTCACTGTTCAACAAAAATTACTGGGAAAACTGGATAGCACTGTGGTGGAAACTAAGCATAGACCCATGCCTGACACTGTACACAAGAATAAAGTCCAAATGGTTACATGATCTAGGTATAAAGATGAATACCATGGACAAACTGGAGGAGCAAGGAATAGTGTATTTATCAGATTTATGGAGAAGGGAAGAAGTTTAGACTAAAGAAGACATAGAAAGCATTATGAAATACAAGATGAATAACTTTGATTATATTAAACTGAAAATATTTTGCACAACCAAATCCAATGCAACCAAAATTCAGAGGGATATAGTATATTGGGAAAGATTTTTTATAGCTTATGTCGGGGATAAAGGTCTCATTTCTAGAATAAATAGAGAACTGATTCAAATGTTCAACAATACAAGTTATTCTCCAATTGATAAATGATCAAAAGATATGAACAGGAAATTTTCAGAGGAAGAAATTAAAGATATCTATAATCATATGAAAAAAATACTCTAAATCACTTTTGATTAGAGACATGCTAATCAAAACAACTCTGAGGTACCACATCACACTTATTAGATTGGCAAACATGACAGAACAGGAAAAAGATAAATGTTGGAGAGGATATAGGAGAGTTGGAACACTAATTCATTGTTGGTGGAGCTGTGAGCTCATCCAACCATTCTGGAGAGCAATTTGGAGCCATGCTCATGGGCCTACAAAGATGTGCATACCCTTTGGCCCAGCAATACCGCTTCTAGCACTGTATCCCCAAGAGATCATAAAAAGGGAAAAGGGCCCCCCATGTACAGAAATACTTGTAGTAGCAGGGGTAAGTAGAGGGGGGAAATATAAGTTTTATGATAGTGATTGTAGAACATTAAAAATTTAAAAAAAAAAAACAAAAAAATAACTATTTTAAAACTCCTCTATATACTGAACCAAATTCTACTTTCCTGTAACTAACTTCAATTGATAAGCACACAACCCTCTTCTTCATGCACATCAAGAAAAGAATGTTTCATATAGCAAAAACTTATAGAATTCTGGGAATAGAGGAAATCATATTAGGAGCAGTTAAAAAAGCTCTGACTTCGTTCCCTAGAGCATTCCATGGAAAAGTTATTTTCAGAACTTGTAGTTCTGAGTACATTTGCTAAGAGCAGGTCATTGTAGGGTACAGCTCCCCAAGGAACTGTAATCCCCGGTTTCTTGTAATTCAGCTCTTCATTCACTCCTATGTGAGAACTGTATATAATTGTGAAATCATAGAATTACAGAACCATGGAGCTGGAGAAAAGCCCAGAAAATACCTTGTTTAAATCATACTCAATCAAGACTATTCTACATGCTCCCCCAAAGTACATATCTAGCCTTTACTTGAAGACATGCTGTGGTGAGAAACTCACAGACTCCTGAAGAAACCAAGTTCACTTTCAGACAATCTCGATTATGGCAGTTTTGCTCTGGACATTGGATCTAAACTTGTATATCAAAAAGTTTATAAACTGTTAGAATTTCAGAGTTGGAAGGAATCTAAGAGGGATTATACACTAATACATAATTGAAGCACAGACTTCTAGGTGTGTACATTATATTATTTTAAGATGTAAGTAAAAGAAATTTTTAAGGTGAATATTTATTGAGTACATAACCATAAATGACATTAATCTATTGCACTATAGAAATTGCAATTTAATTAATCTTATTTTAATTAAGGAATGCATGTAATTACAAAAACAATCTTTAAAATGGACTCAAATTACATTTTTTTTTGATGCATTATGCTGTTGCATGGACATATCTGTAACATCTTCTATATACATGAAACCATAAATACATTCATGAAGCCAACAAGAAATTATCCTTCCAAGTTCTACTTTAATGCCTCCAGTGGACTATTTTATGAATGCACCAAATTTTATTTTTAATGACCTCTACTTGCTTGGAAGTTCATGTGTACAAAAATCTTCAATCTGAAATTGTATAATTACCATACCTTGGCCTTAATTAATTACAAAATCATATTCTAGTAGAAATTTGATTTAAAACATGTGGCAATTTGGATTAGTTTAGGTGTGGTGAGTTTTCTGTCTAATTTAGAGGAAAATTTTTTTCTAGTTCCTCATTTTAGATCTGTTAACACAGTGTCTGGCACATAGTAGGTACTTAATAAATATTTGTTGGTTGATGGATTGAATGAAGCAACAGCAATTTAATGGCTTAAGAAGCTAAGTAGTTCATATGTTAATGAAGCCACAGATAAAGCAGTTACATTATGCAGAAGGGAAAGTGACAAGGAGACAATGAGACTAAATATTCTTTGCCAACTAAAGAAATGGAATGAGGAGTGTTGGATGTATAGGGGAAGAGGTATTGCAGTCAAACATGGGCTTCCTATGTGCTGAAAAAATGTGCAACAGGTAACATTTTCTTGAATTAGGGGAAGATTACATTTGCAAACTATTAATAAAACTTGTAAAAATAGTATGTAGGTCAATTAATTAATTAATATTTATTAAGACTCTAATATATGTCTGGTACTAAGCTAGTACCTTCCTTTGGGTATTTCCATTTTATGGTATGCACAACTTGCTTGTATACGGTTATTTGAAGGTTCTCTCCCCCATTAATCTGTGAGCTCTTGAGAACAGGGACTATCTTACTTTTCTTTCTATACACAGCAATTAGCACAGTGCCAGACATAGTAGAAGCTTAATAAATGTGTATTGAGTAAGAATTTAAAATAATATGATTGTTGCCTGCAAGACCTATATTTCTTCGAGGGAGGTAACATTTGCATAAAAGTATACAGAAACTGTACAGAGAATTAATCCTAAATAGTTGATATAGAGACACTAGACCCAGAAAAGATTAGGAAAAAAGGGGATCATTTTAGGTGTTATTAGCCAACCACAATAAATTTTCTAAGGAATAGAAGTTTTATGATTTTTTTCCCAAATGGAAATAGCAAGGCCAAAATATACATAATAAAAACTTGATAATCTCCAAAAATTTAGAAGGACTTTTGTGAAGATTTTTTGCAAGAATGCATTATTTAAATATTTCTTTCATCCAAGAAGTAATGTTGAGAGGCCTAAGACACATCATGAGAGTAGGGATTATTCAGCACTGACTGAGTTACTAAGGAAATAGACAGATTTATATAGTGACCTATAGTTTGTTGAAGCCTTGCTTTACAACAATTCTATGACAGTTGTAGCAAAATGTTTTTTTTATGTATTAAATTTTTATACTTACAAATAATGAGTTTCTATTATAGAAAATGACATGTTCAAGGTCATACTTCAAGTAGCAAAGCAAGAGTCTTAGAGGTCTTTGAATTCACAAGATTTTATATCTAATGCTAAAAGGGATGTCAGAAACTATCTAGTATAATCATCTCATTTTGTAGATAAGGAAACTGAGGTTCAAGGAACAGCTTGTCTAAGGTTACTTAAGTCAATGTAGCTTGTCATTATTGATAGTTCAATGGCAGGATTTGAATCCACTTTTTCTGACTCTATCCATAGGTAGTACTTATTCAATTTTGTCATACTGTTTGCCAAAAGACAGCTTAAGAATTGGTAGAGGATGGATGGTGGCTATTTTATTTCATATCATCATATCTAAGACTCTTTCCAAAACAAAATGCAGAGTTCAGATAATTTTATTCCCTAGAACTACTACAATTAGATTGGAATGATTTACTTCAGTTCTGCTATGGTAAGCCCACATATGAAATAATAATGTTAAGTTCTGATTATTACAGTGACAGTGAAAAGCTAAAAAAAAAAAAATTTGGAGTAATGCAAAAAAAATGGTAAAAAGGTTTTAAGTCATCCCATGAAATGAACTGAAGTAGCTGTATATATTGAGAATAACTAAGACAAAATATAGGAGTGTCATGGTTGTTTCATAGAATTTCAAAGGGCATCATGATTAGGAAGAAAAAATACAGTTCTGCTTTATCTCAGAAGGAAGACCAGGAGTACAGAAGAAAAACTAAAAGCAATAGATGGAAGTTGGAGATAGAAACATTTAGGAAAAATTTCATCATGATTAAAACTGCACAAAAGAGTAATGGGTGACTAAAGAAGTAGCAGGTTCACTGTTACTAGAAGTATTAAAGACGTTGGATGTCCAGTTGTTGGCAATGCTGTAATGTATATTTTCTTTTCAATGTTGGTTGGACAGGATGACCAATGAAATCCTCTCCATCCCTCAGCTCTTCTGTGAGATCACAGATACCATAAACATTCAAAATTTCTTTCAAGTGTATGATTCAAAGACAATGAACCTAAACGCATTATGCAGCATCCTGTTTGCTAGGTTTCCAACTGCTGAAATACTTTCTTATTAAAAATCTTACCACCAAAATATATAAAATATTTTCTACTCATGGTATCCAGAATTTCTCTTTGTGCTTTGTCCCAAAATAAATGATATAAAATATTTCTTTAAATAAATTTTTGAAATGGTTGTTTTTTCCATAAATTTAAAATAAATAGAATGATTAAAGGAAGTAGTTTGGTGTTGTACAAATTAAATGAAAGAAGTTTGTACAAATAATCCTCTGAAGAGAATATTGATTCTTTGTCTTGAGTTTAAAGAATAGTCAATGAAGAATCTAAAATCAATTTAACATCATTATACACTAAAATTCAAGTTTTGCTTTCCCAGAGAAGCTCATCATTTGTCAAAATAAAATACCAAGGATGCCTTGACAGAAGTGGAAAATTTCTAATGATCTAATAATGTTTTAATTTTGCTTATGAATATGTTGGAACAGAAACTACCCTTCTCATAGATAAATTCCAAGATTTCATCACTCTCTAGGAACAGAAGTCCCTCCAATTTTGGGTAATCTTTCAATCCTTCCTTCTTCCTTTCTTTCCTTCCTTGATTTCTTCCTCCCTCCCTCTGTTCATTCCTTCTTTCCTTCAAAAAACACTTGAGTGCTCTCTCTCGTTCTCTCTCTTTCTCTACAAAATGACAAATATGGAAATATGTTTTACATGATTACACACATGCAACCTATGTCAGATTGCTTGCCATCTCAAGGAGAGGGGAGAGGAAGTAGGAAGAGAAAAAAATTGCAACTTAACATTACAAAAATGTTTAAATTGCTTTTAAATACAATTGGGCAAAAAATTAAATATCAAAAATAAATTAGTGGCTTTGTATTTCATTTGCATTTAACAAGTTACTTGGTGCATTCTTCAGGTCAGTCATTTCATTCATAAATTCATTAATTCAATGTATTACCAAGGCAATATTCACAGCACTGGTGATTACTATGAATATGCCAGCATAGTTCTCAATTGAGAAGTATAAAAGACTCTCCGTAAAGAAGGCAGAAGAAAAACATTAATTTAGACACCAGAAAGCCAAATCCTGGAACCTGAAAGCAAAATCTGACATGGTTACCACAAAGTTAATAAACATGATCACTGCAGGGAGCAAAGTCATTTCCAAGCCTCCCATCAGGGCATTTTCACAAGCATTCAAGAGCCTCAGGCTTGCTGCATGCGCCTGTCTGTGTCCTCTCTCCTCTGCCTTGAACACACTCACTTGCTTCCTCCCGGTTCTGTTCCACCCTTCCTGTTCTGTCTATTCTGCAAGCTCCTCCCACCACATGTGACTTAGACTTCCAGATGATTTAAGTTAATCATATGCGCTTATCAATGAATGAGAAAGATCTTTCCATTTAAATTACTATTACATTCACTTACTCAACACATTTTTGAACACCTACTATATACAAAACATGGGCACCTAGATAGTCCAAGTCCTGTAGTCAATAATACTTCATTTTACAGTCCAAATCTGGCCTCAAATACTAGCTATGTGACCCTGAGCAAGTCAATTATTTTCTTTGCCTCAGTTCCTGCATCTATAAAAATGAGCTGGAGAAGGAAATGGCAAAGCATTCTAGTGTCTCTTCCAAGAAAGTCCCAAATGGTTCATGAAGAGTCATGCATGACTGAAAAAATGACAGGAAAATAACACATACAAGTCACAATAATATAAGATGAAGAAACCAACCATCCTTATAACTTTTACATTCTACATAAGGAATACATCCTATATTAGTAGATTGCCCTTCAATTGAGGTTAGTACATGAATCTCCAATGAAAGAGCATTTATTAAATGTTATTGTGTGCCAGGATCTGTGCTAAGTGCTAGACATACAAAGAAAACAAAAGACAGTCCTTGCCTTCTAACAACTCGAAATCAAATGGGGGAGACAACATGTTAAAAAAAAATGTGAACAAACTTTATACAGAGTAAATAAGAAATAATTAACAGAGGGAAGACACTAGAATTAAGATTTGAAGAAAAACTGTGACGAATGAACACCTCTAGTCTAGCTCCAAGGAAAGAGCAAACAGTACCAGGTAAGGAGGTAGGCTCAGCCCCAAGCACAGAAATTTTCACCTTCTGGACAATGTGGGGAGTCAGGCATCTGAGCAGGGGAAGACTAAAGCATTCTCTACTGATATGGGATGTGAGGCCCAGTTGTGATGCCAAGATATATCCCTGGGCAAGAAGAGAATTAGCAACACCCAGTGAATACAGAAACAGTGGAGTGGAACACAACTGGCGGTGGATACTTTCAGGACGGCAGAGTCCTTGGTTTCAGTTCCAGGCCAGATGGGAGAACTGAATGAGACCCTGAAGCCAGAGGCACCAGCCCCTGTATCCCAGGACCAGAGGTAATTATGAAAACGAGTTCCTATAAATTTAAAAAAAAATGAGCAGGCAAAGAAAAAAGAACTCAAATGTAGAAAAGTTACTTTCGCACTAGAAAAGAACAGGGCTCATCTTTAGAGGAATATACTTAATGAAAAGCCTCTGCTGCCCCAAAAAGAAATGTCAAATGGTCACTTGCCTATAAAGAATTTAACAGATGTTAATATAAAGACTTTAAAAATCAAAAGGGAGAGATTGAGGAAGAATTAAAAAATAGGAACAATCTAAAAAAACAAGAAGATTATGAAAAATTTAACCAACTGGAAAAATAGATCCAGAATTTAAGGAAAAAACATGCCTCCGTAAAAAGTAAAATTTTGCAAGAGGAAGCCAGTGAAGTTATGAGACTAAGATATAATAAAACAAAATATGTTTCTTTTTTATTTTTTTAATGTTCTACAATCACTTCCTTAAAATTAATGTTTTATCCCCCCCACACCTTCCCTTCACTTTCCCCCTCCCTCCCCATGACAGCACACAATTCTGTATAGGTTCTACATATACTTTCCTATTGAGCACATTTTCACTATAGTCATGCTATGTAGTCGCACAAAATTAAATGGAAGAAATCATATAACAAATCAAAACATAATACACTAAAACCCCCACACACCCAAACATGATCTGCTACATTCTGCGAATGACTTCCATATTTCTTTCTCTGAGTGTGGAAGGCATTTTGCTTTAGAGAACCGACACTGGAATTTTTTTTTTTTTCTCAGTAAGTTCTTCTCTTATTACAAAGTTCCAAGTCTACCAGAAAAAAACTCTCGCACACTGTGGTCATTGCTGTGCACAAAGTTCTCCTGGTTCTGCTCCTTTCGCTCAGCATCAGATCATATAAGTCCTTCCAGGCCTCCCTGAAGTCTTCTTGTTCATCATTTCTTATGGTGCAATAGTACTCCATTACATTCATATACCATAATTTATTCAGCCATTCCCCAATTGATGGGCATCCCCTTGATTTCCAGTTTTTGGCAACCACAAAGAGTGCTGCTATAAATATTTTTGTACATGTGGGACCCTTACCAGCTTTTATAATCTCTTGGGGATACAGTCCTAGTAGCGATATTGCTGGATCAAAAGGTATGCACATTTTTGTAGCCATTTGGGCATAGTTCCAAACTGTTCTCCAGAATGGTTAGATGATCTCACAGCTCCACCAACAATGAATTAGTGTTCCAACTCTCCCATATTCTCTCCAGCATTTATCATTTTCTTGTTCTGTCATGTTTGCCAAACTTATAGGAGTGATGTGGCATCTCAGAGTTGTTTTGATTTGCATATCTCTAATCAATAGTGATTTAGAGCACTTTTTCATATGATTATGGGTATCTTTAATTTCTTCCCCTGAAAATTGCCTGTTCATATCCTTTGACCATTTATCAATTGGGGTATGACTTGTATGGTTATATATTTAAGTCAGTTCTCTATATATTCTAGAAATGAGGCCTTTAACCCCGAGCTTAGCCGTAAAATTTTTTCCCAATTTACTACATCCCTCCGAATTTTGGTCGCATTGGGTTTGGTTGTGCAAAAACTTTTCAGTTTAAAGTAATCAAAATTATGCATCTTGAATTTCATAATGCTTTCTATCATTTCTTTAGAAAAAAATTCTTCCCCTCTCCATAAATCTGATGAATACACTATTCCTTGCTTCTCCAGTTAATTCATGGTATCAATCTTTATACCTAAATCATATACCCATTTGGACTTTATTCTTGTGTATGGATGGTGTCAGGCATGGGTCTATGGCTAATTTTCTGCCACACAGTTAACCAGTTTTCCCAGCAATTTTTGTTGAACAGTGAGTTCTTATCCCAGAAGCTGGGATTTTTGGGTTTATCAAACAGGAGGTTGCTATATTCCTTGCCTACTGTGTCTTGAGTGCCAAGTCTATTCCATTTGTCTACCCTTCTGTTTCTTAGCCAATACCAAGTGGTTTTGATAATTGCTGTTTTATAATACAATTTGAGGTCTGGTAGCACTAGGCCACCTTCCCAAGCATTTCTTTTCATTAGTCCCTTTGATATTCTGGACCTTTTGTTTTTTCCAAATGAATTTTGATATTATTTTATCCAGCTCTAGAAAATAATTATCTGATAGTTTATTTGCTATGGCACTAAAAAAGTAAATTAATTTAGGTAGAATTGTCATTTTTATTATATTAGCTCGGCCTACCCATGAACAACTTATGTTTTTCCACTTACTTAAATCTCACTTTATTTGTGCAAAAAGAGTCTTGTAATTGTGTTCATATAATCCCTGGATTTGTTTTGGCAGGTAAACTCCTAAGTATTTTATAGTGTCTACTCTAGCTTTAAATGGAATTTCTCTTTCTATCTCTTGCTGTTGGACTTTGTTGCTAATATATAGGAATGCAGAAGATTTGTGTGGGTATATTTTGTAACCTACAACTTTGCCAAAGTTGTTTATTATTTCAAGGAGTTTTTTACTTGAATCTCTGGGATTCTCTAAAGTATATTGTCATATCATCTGCAGAGTGATAACTTAGTTTCTTCTTTGGCTATTTTTATTCCTTCAATTTCTTTATCTTGTCTAATTGCTACTGCTAACATTTCTAATACCATATTGAATAATAGTGGTGATAATGGGCATCCTTGCTTCACCCCTGACCTTATTGGAAATGCAACTAGCTTATCCCCATTGCATATAATGCTTGCTGAAGGTTTTAGGTAGATACTGCTTATTATTTTATGGAAAGTTGCCTTTATTCCTATGTTCTCCAGTGTTTTTAATAGGAATGGGTGTTGTATTTTGTTGAAAGCTTTTTCTGCATCTATTGAGATAATCATGTAGTTTTTGTTAGTTTTGTTGTTGATATGATCAATAATGCTAGTAGTTTTCCTAATATTGAACCAGCCCTGCATTCCTGGTATGAAACCTACCTGATCATAATGTATTATTCTCTTGATAAGATTCTGTATTCGTTTTGCTAAAATCTTGTTGAAAATCTTTGCATCTATATTCGTTACAGAAATTGGTATACAATTTTCTTTCTCTGTTTTGTGTCTTCCTGGTTTGGGTATCAAAACGATATTGGTATCTTAGAAAGAATTTGGGAGGACTCCTTCCCCAATTTTCAAAAATAGTCTATATAGTATTGGAATTAACTGTTCTTTAAAAGTTTGATAGAATTCACTTGTGAATCCATCTGGTGCTGGAGATTTTTTCCTAGGGAGTTCATTGATGGCTTGTTCAATTTCTTTTTCTGAGGTGCGGTATTTAAGTATTCAACTTCCTCTTCTGTTAACCTGGGCAATTTGTATTTTTTAAAATATTCATCCATCTCGTTTAGATTATCGAATTTGTGGGCATAAAGTTGGTCAAAGCAATTTTTAATTATTGTTTTAATTTCCTCCTCATTGGAGGTGAGTTCACCCCTTTCATTTTTAATATTAGTAACATGATTTTCTTCTTTGTTTTTTTTTTAATCAAATTGACCAAAGGTCTATCAATTTTATTAGTTTTTTCATAAAACCAACTATTGGTTTTATTTATTAATTTAATAGTTTTCTTAATTTCAATTTTATTAATCTCTCCTTTGGTTTTCAGTATTTCTAATTTGGTATTTTCTTGGAGATTTTCAATTTGTTCTTTTTCTAGCTTTTTCAGCTGCATACCCAAGTCATTGATCTCCTCTTTCTCCATTTTATTTATGTAGGAATTCAAAGATGTAAAACTTCCCCTAAGAACTGCTTTTGAAGTATACCATAAGATTTGGTAGGTTGTCTCATTATTGTCATTCTCTTGAATGAAGTTGTTGATTGTTTCCTTGATTTCTTCTTTAGCCCATTCCTTCTTTAGGATTAGATTACTTAGTTTCCAATTGATTTTTTATTTATCTTTCAATGGACTTTTATTACATATAATTTTTATTGCATTATGATCTGAGAAGCATGCATTAATTATATCTGCCTTTCTGAACTGGACTGTGAGATTTTTATGTCCTAGTACATGGTCAATTTTTGTAAATGTTCCATGTACTGCTGAGAAAAAGCTATATTCCTTTCTTTTCCCATTCAATTTTCTCCAAAGATCATATCTACCTTATCGAGAGTTTTATTTACCTCCTTAACCTCTTTCTTGTTTATTTTGAGGTTAGATTTATCAATTTCAGAAAGAGGGAGGTTGAGGTCCCCCAGTAGTATAGTTTTGCTGTCAATTTCTTCCTTCAACTCCCCCAACCTCTCCTCTAAGAATCTGGATGCTATACCACTTGGAGCATACATGTTTAGTAATGCTATTGCTTCATTTTCTATGGTGCCTTTCAGCAGGATATAGTTTCCATCCTTATCCCTTTTGATTAGGTCTATTTCTGCTTTTGCTTTGTCTGAGATTAGGATTGCTACTCCTGCCTTTCTTACATCAGCTGAAGTACAATATATTCTGCTCCATCCTTTGACCTTTATCCTATGTGTATCCCCCCATTTCAAATGTGTTTCTTGTAAGCAGAATATTGTTGGATTATGGCTTTTAATCCATTCTGCTCTCCGTCTCTGTTTTATGGGAGAATTCATTCCATTCACATTCACAGTTATGATTGCACTCTGTGTCCTTCCCTCCATCTTCTTTCCCACCATTTGTGCTTTTAGCTCTCCTGTCTCCCTTCCCCTCCTCAATAGTATTCTCTTTTCACCACCTCCTCCTGCCCCCTTCCCCTCCTTCTTTTAGCCCCCCTCCCTTTTACTCCCCTTTGCTTTTATTGTTTCTTCCCTCCTTTTAGCCTCCCTCCCATTTCTTCCCCCTCCTCTCCTACTGCTTATAGATCTGGTTAGGATTATGTACTTAAGTTTATTGTTCCGTCCTTTAAACAAATCCGATGAGAGTACCTCTCACACACTGCTCATCTCCCTCCCCTCTTTCCCTCTATTATGATTTTGTACTTCTTCTTGTGATGTAATTTGCCATTTTCTGCTTCCTCCTTTTCACACCTCCTATTACAATCCCTTTTCATACTTAAATCATATTTTTATCATGATATCATTTACTTTATACCCATTCCCCCATGCATATCCCTTTTATATTTCTTAATAGCCGCACAATTCTCAAGATTAATAGGTATCATCTTCCCTTATAGGGAGGTAAACAATTTGCCCTAATTGAGTAACAAATTGTTTTTTTTTATTCCTCCCCCCCTGTTTACCTTTTTATGATTCTCTTGAGATCTGCATTTGAAGATCAAATTGTCTATTAAGTTCTAGCGTTTTGGTCAGGAGGCTCTGGAAATCCCTTACTTTGTTGAATGACTTTCTACTTGCCTGAAATGTTATGCTGAACTTTGCTAGGTAGTTGATCCTTGGTTGTAGTCCCAACTCCTTTGCCTGACTGAATATTGGATTCCAATTCTTTCGATTTTTTAATGTAGAAGCTGCAAGGTCTTGTGAAATACTGACTGTATCTCCTTGATATTTAAATTGTTTCTTTCTGGCTGCTTGTAATATTTTCTCCTTCACTTGATAGCTCTGGAATTTGGCAACTATATTTCTTGGGATTTTGAGTTTGGGATCCCTTTTGGGAGGGGAACAGTGAATTCTTTCATGATTATTTTGCTCTCTGAATCTAGTATTTCTGGGCAGTTTTCCTTGATGATTTCCTGAAAGATATTTTCCAGGCTCTTTTCTCCATCATGGGTTTCTGGCAGGCCAATAATTCTTAAGTTTTCTCTTCTGGATCTATTTTAAAGGTCAGCTGTTTTTCCAGTTAGATATTTTACATTTTCTTCTATCTTTTCATTCTTTAGATTTTGTTTGACTGATTCTTGCTGTCTCATTGAGTCGTTAGTTTCTACTTGCCCAATTCTAATCTTTATCAAATTGTTTTCTTCCGTTAACTTTTGCATCTCCTTTTCCATCTGCCCAATTTTTCCTTTTAAGAAGCTATTTTCTCCAGTTAATTTTTGTACTTCCTTTTCCATTTGCCCTTTTAGGAAGTTATTTTCTCCAGTTAATTTTTGAACTTCTTTTTCCATTTGTTCAATTTTTCTTTTCAAAGAGATGTTCTCATCAGTGGATTCTTTCTTAATAATTTTAAGATCATTGGCCAGTTTATCTTCTATTTCCTTCTTTATCTGTTCCAGGAGAACTGCTTGTGCTTGCAAGCAGTTCATGATCCCTTCTGAAGTTTCAGATGAAAGTACAGTCTCAGCTCTGACCTCTTTGGTGTTTGTGTTTTGGTCCTTATCCCCATAGAAAGATTCTATGGTTCTTTCGCTCCTCTGCTTTTTCTTCTTCATGATGTTGATTGAGTGTTGTGGTTTCTGGTTCTTTCAGTCCAAAGCTAGAAAATTTTTTGCAGAGCTGATGTGTGAAAAAGCTAAAAGCAGGTTTTTGTTTGGTGTTTCCCAGATCAGCGCTGGGTTTAGCTTGTTAAGTGTGGGGGAGAGTTGGTCTGGTCACAGGAGATCTCCTCAGCTGAACTGAGGCAAAGGCAAGCTCAGGGGCTGGTGATCCCAGCTGCCCTATTGTCTTTCTGATTCCCCTGGACAGCTGAGGCACACCTAGATGCTAATGCGTGTTCCCACCCCTCCTGGGGCTCCTCTCCTGGTGCTGAGGCTTGCCTGGGTCCTGGTGTCAGTTTTCTCTGCCCTGGGTCCTCTGTCCTTCCAGTTTGCCTCTGCCACCATAGGAGGAATCCCCCTTAGCTATTTTACTCTTCTCAGGTGTTAATGAAATTATTGGCCTCCTTCTGCTGATCTGGGATTTTTCTGGGGAAATATTTTATGGTTCTTTCACGATCATCAAGGGGGGAGGAGAGAGCATTTACCGATCACTCTGCCATCCTTGCTCCTGGAAGTTCAAGTAGGTGACTTACCGAAGTTTGATCTTTGGGCTGAAGGTTTCAGGAGCTTCTGCGCTGATAACTGGTGCTCGGCGGCTCTCACTGACTCGGTTGAGCTTGTCTCCCGCCCTTGGTGCCGCTCCTCTGGTTCCACCCTCCATTCAGGTTTCTTGGGTCCCTTCTGCTCTACTGCGCTGGCCACGTTGCCCTGCTGTGGGCTCACCCCCACGGAACAGATCCTTCTCATGGACCTTCCAGTCCAACCTGAGCTCCAAACCCGTCACTGTCTGTCTCCCACTGGATTCTGCCTCTCCAAAATTTGGTCAAATTCTCCTTTCAGAGGCACCTGAAGGAGTTTGTCGGAGAGCTTAGGTGAGTCTTTGCTCTCACTCTGACATATTGGCTCCACCTAAAACAAAATATAAAGAAGGAGAAAATAGAAAATATGAAACATCTCATAAGAAAAACAACTTATCTGGAGAACAGATCGAGAAAGCATAAGAATGATTGGATTACCTGAAAGTACAGAAAAATTATCTTCATTCAATAGTACAAGAAATAAATAAAATTGTCCTGAAGTAATAGAACAAGAGGGGAAAGTCGAAAAAGAAAAAAAATCCCACCAATCACTGGGACTTCTGGAACCGTATTCTTGTGGAGTATGGGTTAAAGAGGGAACAATGTGTGTGTGTATATATATATGTACAAAAATCTTCTAAATTCAGAAAGAAATAAAAGGGTAAAGGAATAGTGAGGGGAAAAAGATAAGGAATGGATTTTTAGAAGGAAAGATTCACATCAGATCTGGATTAAAGAGCAATATATAAATTTAGAAGGTAATGAAAGTCTTCTAAATTTGTAAAGAAATAAGAGAGTGAAGGAATAGGATAAGGGTGGGTACAGAAAGGTAGGAAGAGGATAACATATCTAGATTAAGGAGAAGTGGATAAAGGAGAAAGAACTTTTATATTTGAAAGGCTATAAAAATCTTCTAATTGCAGACAGAAACAAGAGAGCAAAGGAAAAGCATGAGAGGGAGAGAATAAAGGACAGGTCTTTGGAGGAGGGGTAGGTTAAGTAATGGGATGTCAAGGTAGCATGCAGAAGTAAAGGAATCATGGAGGATAAGAAATAAGAGAGGCGCACAAAACATAAAGATCAGGAGTAGAATTTATTAGTAGGAAAAAGCAGGGGTGGTAATCACAATGGCAGACAAAGTTAAAACTAAAATAGGTTTAATCAAAAGAGAAAAACAGGGGAAGTATGCTATAGGTCAGCCATATTGATCAATATTGTTTTAGACCAAGATAACTAGACAATAAAATGTTGGAATATTGCAGTGGTGTAGAAAGAGATAAGTTGGTGGACTTAGAAAAATATGGAAAGACATGGATTTATGGAGAAGGATGGTATCTACCCTTAAAGAAACAGAGGACAAACAAGTATAGTGTGGTCTTGTGTAGATCTTTATGAATGTATATGTCTAAATATTAGAACTATTATAGATATCCAAGTATATATATGTGGGGGGGTGTGGGTGTGGGTGTGTGTGGGTGTGTGTGTGGGTGTGTATAATGTGTGTAAGTGTATGTCTATATGTATATGTGTATATGTTTATGTGTACATATATAAGTACAAACATAATCTACACTTAATTGTAGCCTTCTTGGAGTGGGGAGGGAGAAAAAACAACAAAATAGAAATGCACAGCAGGAACAAAAGAAAATTCACAAGGAAGCAAAGAAAATATGGATAGATCTGAACACAATATGTAGTATTTTTAACATAGGCTTTCCTGAAATGGACATTTATTACAGTATATTTTGAATCCTCTCTTATGTTATGCTGCAATTTATTTTCCTCTTGTTATTTTGTATTTGTTTATGTTTCTTTTCTTGTTGTATATTTCTTTAAGTATTTAAGTTTAAGATAATTTAATCAAAATATTCCCTGCATAATCAGTGTTGATACTCTGTGCCATATTTTCTTTTGCCAACCTTCTGGAAAAGTCTATGCATCTTCTAATTCTGGAGTAATGTTAAAAACAAATTTAAAAAATGCATGGGTTGTGAATAGGAAAGAGGTCCTATGCCCTTCATATATGAGAACGTTTCTTGAAGAAGTAGTTTTATGTGCTCCCAGGCCTGACAGAGAGGAGATGCTGATTGGCTAGTGTTGGTATTCTAGCCAGGAAGAAAGGTAAGAGTAGACAATATATGCATTCACCCTTTGGGCTCTTCTTCTCTTCTTCCTGAAGTGGTCTTTAAAAATTTTGCTGATAGAAAAGACCAAATGAATAGGAAGAAGAGCTATGAAGAGTGGCTCCAGATAAGACATGTTGAGCTTGTATCTCAGATGCCAGAAGTGAACTGCTGCTGGCTGCTCAGCATCAGGGTAGGTGAAAAGCAATAAAAAAATTCAGTCCAAAGAAAAAAGAGAAGAAGAAGAGGAAGAGGAAGAGGAAGAAGAAGAAGAAGAAGGATGAGGAGGAGGAGGAGGAGGAGGAAGAGGAAGAGGAGAGTAAGGGAAGAAGGAAGGGTGGAATGGACAAAGGGAGGAAGGAAGGAAAGAAGGAAGGAAGGGAGGAAGGAAGGAAGGAAGGAAGGAAGGAAGGAAGGAAGGAAGGAAGGAAGAAGGAAGGAAGGAAGGAAGGGAGGGAGGGAGGAAGGAAGGAAGGAAGGAAGGAATAGAAAGTAGGTTAATGTCACTGGTTTGAAGGTTACAGTGGGAGAGTGGAAGAATATAAAGAGTAAGAAGACTGGAAAGTAGTGGGGAGTAAAGGAGAAGGGTAGGATTAAAGTGTTATATTTAACTCTGAAGGTGATATAGAGTGATAGATTATTGACTCAGTGTAGTATGGTTTGACTTGTGCTTTAGAAAAATCATTGGTGACTGAGTAGGGAATGAACTAAAGTGGGAAAGGACGTATGGCAAACAGAGCAACCAATATAGACTAGGTCTTCAGAGTTGACAGCTGTTGAGGGTGGTTGTCAGTGGACAAAAGAGGGTGTATATGAGAGATTCTGCAAAGGTGAAATCTACAGGTCTTGGTAACAGACCAGATATTGTGACTGAGACATACTGAGAAATTGAGGTTAACACCTAGTTTTCAAGCCTGATGGACTGAAAGAAGGGTAGTACCCTTGACAATAATTGGGAAGTTTAGGGATGAGACAATGAATTCAGTCTTAGATGTGTTCAGTTTTAAACTGTATAGCAATCTTCTAGTTTAAGATGTCTAATAGGTGGTGAGAGACAGGATACTGGAGTTTGCCAAAGAGATTAGGGCTGTATAAACAAAAAATCCTAAATCCTGACTAGATAAGTTGAGTTTTGATAAGTTGTAAGAGTTGAAAATCATCAGCATTAGTATGATAATTAAATTAATAGGCACTAATGAGACCATTAAGTAAAAATAGCATAGAAGGAAAAGAGAAGAAGGTCCAAGATAGAGCCTTGTAAAGCATTCATTGTTAGGAGACATGACCTGGATGAATAAATCCAACAAGAATCTCTGGCAAAGTAGATTAAGAAGCAGCACTTAAATAGACAGGAGGAGAACCAGAAGAGAGTAGTGTTTTGAAAACCTAGAGAAAAGTGAATACCAAAGAGAAGAGAGTGATGAACAGTGTCAAACATTGCAGAAAATTTTTTAAAAAGAATGAGAATTGCCAAAAGGCATTGACTTTAATGATAACAATATCACTGGTAACTTTGGAGGAAGCAATTTAAATTTTATGATGAGACTGGAAACCAAATGATAGAGAGTTAAAAAGAGAATGAGAGGAGAGGAATTAAGAGTACCTATATAGACATAATTATCAAGTTATTTATCCACAGAAAGTAGGAGAAATATGGAATGACAGGTACTGGGGATGGATAGATAATGAGAATTTTTTTTTTTTTAGAAAATGAGAAAGACAAGATCATAATTCTAGGCAGTAGGAAAGCAGTCAGCAGACAGAGATCGAATATAAGGAAGATTGTGGGGCTGATGAAGAGGACACTCTTCTGGAGGATACTGAATGAGATGAAATCACTTGTGCAAGTAGAGGATTTTGTCTTGGCAAGGAAATGGGCTAACTTCATGTGAGATGAGTAAAAGAAGACAGTAGCAGAAGTTATCTCAGTATTCAGAGAAGAAAAAGAGGGGAAAATATGGAGCTCTCTACAAATTAATTCATTTTTTGGCACAGTATGAGACAAGTTTCTTACCTGAGAATCTGAAGGTAAAGAAGCCATGAGAAGTTAGAAGAAGGACAAAAAGGGTTTGGAGGAGTCGCTGTGCCAAGTGTGATGGTGAAATCATTGAGGAGGCATAAAAAAATTTCTTAGCAACAGTGATGGTTCAATTGAAGTCATATGACCTTTTTGTTTTACTAAATAGTATTTTATTTTTCCAATTACATGAAAAGATAGTTTTCAGCATTCATTTCTATGATTTTAAATTCCAAATTTTTCTCCTTCCCTGCCATTCTCCCACCTCAAAACTGCAGGCAGTCTGGTTTGGGCTATTCGTGTGTAAAAAGGAATTTTCAGTCATTTTCAGTTTTGTCTGACTCCGTTACTGCATTTGGTATTTTTTGGGCAGACATTGGAATAGTTTGCTATTTCATTTCTCAGCTCATTTTGCAGATGAAGAAACTGAGGTCACACAGCAAGTGTCTAAGATGGTATTTGAACTCAGATGTTCCTGACTCCAGGCCCAGGGCTTTATCCATTGGGACACCTAGCTACCCTTTCTTTTTTTAAAATTTTTAAAATTATTTTATTTCTTTTCAGTGTTCTACAATCACTTCCATATACCTTAGATTTTTCCCCCTCCGTAACCCTCCTTCCCACCTTCCTCCCCTCAGCCTCCCTGAGATGGCATAGATTTTTTTCTAGGTTCTACACATGCATTCCTATTAAATATATTTTCACCTTAATCATGTTATATAGAAGAATTAAAATGAATGGGAGAAATCATAAAATAAACCAAAATGTAATACAAAGGAAAATGATCTGCTACGTTCTGCAATCGAATTTCATAGTTTTTTCTCTGGATGTGGAAGTATTTTCCCTTAAGAGACCACTGGAATTTTTTAAGTCTTTGCATTTCAAAGAAGTTATGTCTACCTGAAAAAATTCCTTGCACACTGTCGTTGTTGCTGTGTATAAAGTTCCCCTGGTTCTGTTCCTTTTACTCAATATCAGTTCCTATAAGTCTTTCCAGGCCTCTCTGAAGTCTTCCTGTTCATCATTTCTTATAGCACAATAGTATTCCATTACATTCATATACCACAATTTATTCAGTCATTCCTCAATTGATGGGCATCCCCTTTATTTCCAATTTTTGTCCACCACAGTGTTGCTATAAATGTTTTTGTACATGTGGGACCCTCTCCCACTTTTATGATCTCTAGGGAATACAATGCTAGAAGCAGTATTGCTGGGTCAAAGGGTATGCACATTTTTGTAGCCCTTTGGGAATATTTCCAAATTGCTCTCCAGAACAGTTGGATCAGCTCACAGCTCCACCAACAATGAATTAGTGTTCCAACTCTTCCACATCTCCAACATTTATCATCACACTGTTTTGTCATGTTAGCCAATCTGATAGGAGTAATGTGGTATCTCAGAGTTGTTTTGATTTGCATCTCTCTAATCAATAGTGATTTAGAGTATTTTTTAATATGACTATAGATAGCTTTGGTTTCTTCCTCTGAAAACTGCCTGTTCATATCCTTTGACCATTTATCAATTGGGGAATTATCCTTCTTGAAGGATCATAAGAGTGTAATAAATGGAAGTATGGGTGATGCATGTAGAGTTTGTGGAAAAGCTAGCTGTCCAGTTTTCCTGTAACATTGAATTTGTGAAGAGAAGGAATATCAAGTAAGGTTGAAACGACCTTAAAAATCAGGGTGAATAGTTTGATTATTTTTCATGAGAGGTGGCAGGACACCATTGATGCCTTTTTAATGGAGTGTCATGATTATACTTGCATACTTTAAAATGTTTCTTTTGGCAGATCTGTGAAATTGGGAATAATATAGGAGAAACATAGGTAAGAAAGCCAGTAAGGAAGCTTCTACAGTAGTTACATTAAGATGAGCAAAATGTCAGTATGAAAATAGCAGCTACATGTTAGGTAAGAAAGTGATGGAATTTCACATTGTTACCACGTGCAATAATTCTATCTTCATCATTATATAATTCATATTTATTCATGCAAAGGGCATGGCTTCATAATGGAGAAAGAAATTTCCTGGTTTAAAAGGTTTCTTTGGACAGGTCAACACTCACCTACCTCTTTTAAATCTACTTCTACCTCCTATTCCCTACCTCTCCATCTGTCTACTGTGGTGGAGACTCTTTGTTTTACTTGCATAAATTTTACATAATCATTAAGTTCTTGAAGATAACAAACTGGATTTGTATTACAAATAGCAAGATAGAGCAAGGAAGGACCTCTCAGGGTAGGAAAGGGGAGTATTAAGACATCTGAAGGCAATTTGCAACTTTAGCAATTTGGCACAAATGGAGTACAAGCATATTAAAAGGATATTCAACACCAGGTAACTGTAATAATGAATTTTAGCCTCAGATACGAGAATGTATGTATTCCCTTTTGGGAGAGAGATGCATGATTTGGAAAAACAACAGACGTACTTTCATTTTATCAATTGATTTCACTTAATACTTTATTTTAAAATTTTTACAAAAGTGGCATCCCTTCCTTACAAGCAGGGAAAAGAGTAGATAAGGAAGGAAATAATTTCACAAATGTGTGTGATGAGAAATGAGAGGCAACAAAGAAATGTAGAAAAAAAAGCAGTAGGAAAATGTATTCAGAAACCTTTATATCATATTTCGGAAGCTACAAAATAAAGGGATACGTTATTCATTGTAACCACATCTATCAATAGATAAATATGTGGACATTTTGAATTAATATAATGAAAGGGAGACATTCTGTGTCTTATTACTAGAGACCAATACCTTCTCAACTTTGCTTTGTGGAATCCTTCACTATTTTAAAAATTCGACGTGAGTAGTACTTTCTACACATAGCTTTTCCTTATCCCTTCAAATTCCAAAAACCTTGCATTTATCCCCTATCTATTTATTTATGTTTTTGTCAGTTAAGTGGCACGCTGCATAGAGGGTTGGACTTAGAATCTTGCTACATACACTTCTCAGATGTGAGATCCTGAGTAAGTTGTTTAACTGCTCTTAGTCTCAGTTACTTCATATTCTTTTTAGAAATAGAGGATAATAATAGTACCTATCTCATGGATTATTGTGAGGATCAAATAAAAGATGTAAAATGTTTTGCTTATATTGAAGCACTACATAATTGTTAGCTATCGTGTTTTTGTAATTGTTGTCATCTCAGAGCAGAATGTAAAAACCTTAACAGGAAGAATTGTTTCAACCAATTTTTAGTTCATGTTTTTTTCAAGCACAGAGCTTAACAAATATTTGATCTATTGAGCCACAATGCTAAATTGGAGGAACTATTATTCGTAACAATCAATAAGAATTTTATTAATATCCTCTTTTGAAACTTACAGTGAGATTATTAGATTGTTTTCCAGACAAGGTGACAGTTTATAGGAGCAAATTGCCTCTAAACAAAACCTTTAGAAATCATAGAAGTTGTCTGTGTACTTTTCTGCACTTAGGCCTAGAGGAACATGGCCTTTTAGCAGTGGTAGCCTAACTTATTAATTAATGTTAGGATTCTTTCTCTCCTGCAAATAATGATGGCATCAACTTTGCAGAAAGTAACTGTGATCATTTGCTTTTGTCATTTACAAAGGGCACTGCAGAATGTGAGGGGAATCAGCATGAGACTCTTTGTCAAAGACAACTATGGTTTAATATCAAAGGGAAAGTAGGAGGTTCATTGAAATGAGAAGGAAGACTCTAAAATCTCCTTGGGGAAGGCCCTGTAAAGTTCAAATATTTCCCATCTGATCCTCTCCTTTCCACTTATTTCCCCATTTATCTCCATTCCCCACAGAAAAATACAGGCAATCTCCATCTGCTGCCCAAATGCTTTGCTTCTTCTGCATTAAATCGCCCCAGTCACTGTTCACTGTCAGTGTTGTGCTTTCCAGTCCTTCCAGAAACACAGTTGCAAATTCCTAAAACCTCAGGTTGTTCCCTCACAGATTGCCCATACCTCCAATAACTTTCAACAGCACATGTCAAAAATAAGATATTACAGAGTGTGAATCAAACTACATTAAAATGCAATTGGGAAACATTTAACAATATACATTAAAACATAGATGTCATTATATTTTATAAGTAAATATGAGCCCCCTAGGAATCCTTCTGTAGGGATAAGTGTCCCCAAGTTCTATACGAGTTTGACACCATTGATTTACAGACCTAAAGCATAACCCTTCATTATCCATCCATCCATCTATCTATCTATTTATCTATCTATCTATCTATTTACTAATCCA
Organism: Bettongia penicillata ogilbyi; assembly: GCA_023548195.1. Lineage (NCBI taxonomy): Eukaryota > Metazoa > Chordata > Mammalia > Diprotodontia > Potoroidae > Bettongia > Bettongia penicillata. Next base: position 99,555 of record JAJHZJ010000946.1, read on the forward strand.
TTTATTTGTGTACTTTAGTCATTTTGAGGATTAAAAGTGTGGTCTATAACCAAGAAACACTGCTTATTATGTACTATTGGTCTGAAACTTTCAAAGATAATCAATGACAACATAAAGTTATGTAAGTGTACAGCCATTCTGACTTCTGGGAAGGAGGTAGCCTTTACTATTTAACATTAGGTTGTCACTTATTGGTCCTAAATTAGAAGGGGTAATAAAATCTTAATTAGTTATAGATTGAGCACCCAATCCTTAGATTGCAAGCCAAGGTCTTAACTCCATTGCTACCTCCTACATGAGTTCTTTCCAGATGTTATACAAGTGATAATCATGTCCCTATGCACCCAATATATTGCTTTATCTTAATTTTTACTTACATTTTTATAACCTGGATTTTCATACAAGACTGGAGAGTTTTGTATGCCTGTGTGTATGTGACATGAGTACTAATGCATGGGAAAAAATGACAGGATGCAACAAACATAACATTATTAGAGAAAAACACTTTTTGAGGGAAAAAAATACTTAGTTCCAGATATTCTTTTGCACTGCCTTTGGAGAGAGAGAGAGAGACTTTGGAAATTATGGAGATTTATGGATATCAAGATTTTCAAAATGTCTCCATTTCCAAGGTCTTTCTTTTTTCTTCCCTAGAATTTGTTCCAAAGAATGCCTGGAATCACACGTATATCTTTTGAAGAATATATTACCTATCCAAAGCTCTTGATTAACTGTTCCCCTCATGTATTGACAATATCAGTATTTTTCTCATCAATTCAGCATTTTATTTTGCACATACAGCAGCTCACAATACCCTACAGGCTTGGCTAAAAACCTGGTTTACATCCATATGTGTATATGGTACCTCCCTCAATCAAGCATTATCACTTTTAGGGCAGGAACTAATTAATTTTGTCCTTTATACGCCTGATACCTATCAGGATACTTGCAACATACTATTTGCTTAATAGATAACCACTGATTGAGCTTTGTGCATTTGTTGCCCATTGTATTTCTTGGTAAACCCTCTACTCCAATCAGACCTCATCTTTCTTTGATGCCTTTATATTGGGACAAACATCTTTTTCTATGTATAATGACTGCGTTGTGAAGAAAGATTCAACTATATATGAAAAGATTCTCTTCTGATGTTTATAATTGTGTGGGTGACCAGCCATGAATTCTTTAAGGCCATAGGAACTCAAGCTCTAACAAGTTCTATCAAATAGGAAGAATTTCAAATATGAGCCCAGTAATCATTTGAATAAATCCTTTTCAAGAAGGCAGTATAAGGACCCTGTAGTACTCGAGATTTAGTTCATATCACGGATGTACTGTCTAGAAGCAGGTCGAACCAGTTCATGAGAATAGATTGTTTAATTTTCTTTTTTGAGAATTAACTATTCAGGAAATAGGGAAAAGATAAAATCAGGGTTTGATTAATTGTTTTATGGGTTTCTTAAATTAGGAATGTATTGGAGAAAATGTTACTAATGCAAAATAAACTTAAAATATATCATATATAATTTTTTTTTTTCAGAAACATATTTCCTAAACATTTACCAGCAAAATTCTGGTTCAAATCTTCTCTATAATACTAATTGTGTGGCACTGGGCAAGTCATTTAATCTCTTTGTCCCTTGGTTTTCTCATCTTTAAAGTTAGAGATGCTAAGTCTGATACCATCTATGGTCTCTTCAATTTCTATATTTATTCTCCTATCACTTATGAGACATGTATTATGAAATGAGTAGGAGTAAGAAGTTCCAATGTTGTCTCTGATATTTACTAGAAATGTGAACTTGAAAAAGTCCCTTTAGACTTTATATTTTTCACATCTCTAAAATTAGAGGATTGTACTAGGTCTTTTTTAATGTTTCCTTATAACTTCTAAAATGTATTTTATTTCTTTCATTAAACTTTCTCAATTACATGGAAAAATTAAGAATAGATTTTTAATTTTGAGTTCCAACTTATCTTTCCCCTTTTGTACTCCCCTCTTCTTGAGAAAGCAAAAAATTTTATATAAATTATAGACATGAAGTCATGCAAAAATATTTCCTCATCAGCTTTATTGCAAAGGGAACCAAACAAAATCAATGAAAAAATAAAGTAAAAAAATTACGTTTCCCATCTGTATTTTGCCAGTTCTCTCTCTGAAGAAGAACAGCATTTTTAATGTGGCTTTTTTTTCTAGAAATTTCTTAGGTCATTGTGTTGATGAGAATAGCTAAGTCTTTCACAAATGCCTGTCCTTACAATATTGCTGTGACTGTAGACAATATTCTGGTTTTGCTCATTTCACTTTGCATCAGTTCATGTGTGTCTTGCCAGGTTGTTTTTGAAATGATTCTGCTCATCAATTCTTATAGCAAAGTTGTATTCCATCACAATCATATGCCATACCTAGTAAAGCCATTTCTCAAGTGATGGACATCCTTCTAATTTCCAATTCTTTGCCACCAAAATTTTTTCTGTAAATATGTTTTTTGTAATTTTCTTTATTCTCTTTGTGATACAGCCCTAGTAGTAATCCCCTGCAAGTTTAAGCTGTCACCATAACTGGCCTAATTAAGTTTGTATAGGTTCTTCAATCGGTAAATAGAAAATTGAAACTTTTTTCTGCACAAAAGCTCACAGACTTCTTCTACATGTTGGTATGGTTTTGATCTCATCATTTCGGGATATAGATATTAAAACGATTTGGAATGTTTCTTGTATTTGAAAAATAAAGTAATCATTCTCCTCCAAAAAGCTAAACTGTCCTCTCTATTAATCAGAGTGCCACCTCCTTAAGGCTTATTTTCTACAGAAAATGTTTGCTAGCTATGCCAGTCATGAAATATAATGAACTTATTGAGTAGAAAAAGGTCTTAGAAATTACTTAGACATAAATAAATTCTCATTCTATGCGTCTCTGGAAGATTGATTATATAGCCATTAGCCCTTGTTTTGTCTCCTCTGAATCCACACAGAAAAGGAACAATCTCTTTCACATACTAATACTTCAGATAGTTAAAGACAGCTGAATACTGGAAAAAAATAGCTACATTTTTTCAGTGAGGAATTAGTAAAACGTGCAAATAAGTAGAAAGGAGAGGATGAAATACTAAATGTTTGAACTTCTTAGAGATATCTCTTAGGGACAATTTTATAATCTTTCCCTCTAATTTCATTGAACAGCACTGTCATCTTTTTCCCCAGGCTGAAAGTCTTTAGGTCCTTCATCTATTCCTCATGTAGTTTGATTTCCAGTTACTTGGTGATCCAAGTGACCTTTTTCTGTTCATGCTTCAATCTATCAATTTCCTCTTAAAATGTTGATCCAATAAATAAAAACAATACTCCACATGTGATACTACCAGGATAGATTGCTCTGGGGGTATTGCTTTGTCTGTTCTGTACAATTTTAAAGCAAAGAAAACTGAATCAATGGAAGATGAAGGTGAAATTTTTAGGTGCTACTTTATGGATTCAGCATGTAATTTTAACAGAAGATGCTTCTCCTTTTGTGATATTGTTCTAATACTTCTTATAAAGACAAAGAATACAAGACATACTCTTCACTCAATCACTATATGTTACACATAGCAGTTAGGTGGTACAACAGATAGAGCACCAGTGCAAGAGTCAGGAGCCCATGAGTTCAAATCTCACCTCAGACACTCACTAGCTGTATGACCTTGGGCAAGTCACTTAACCCCAATTGCCTCATCCTGGGTCATCTTCGGTCATTCTGATGAATATCTGGTCACTGGATTCAGATGACTCTGGAGGAGAAGTGAGACTGGTGACCTGCAAAGCCCTCTCTCATTCAAAACAAAGTAAAGTGCAAGTCATGTCATTATTTCTCTGATGGCATGGTCTTCTTTGGCAATGAAGGACAAAAACACACACTTTTTTTTATGATGCCCAAAATTACATTCCCCCTTTTTTTGGCACTAAGAGAAAACTTTTGACTCAGTCTTGTGATTGCACTCAAATACAGTCTCTTTTTGAAAAATAATAATTATTTTTAATCCATACTTTCTCTGCCTTTTACATGAGAGGATGACATTTTTAGAGAACGTAGGGAAATTAGCATGTTCCCTAATATATTCCATCATGTTATCTCAACCTATTATTCTAGACTTCTGAATTTTTTAAATTAATACATCATTCAATATTGTTGCAAGTATTAGGAGTTTATTGAAAACATCAAAAGGTGATCAAGATCTCTTATTCATTATTCTAATCACTGGGCAGCAAACACTTTCTAAATAAGTAGGTATGTCTTGTTTAGTCATATCAGATAGATGAAAGGGAGTTGACACTTGAAATTGGAAAAAAAATATTCATTGAAAGTTATAGCATTTTGAGGCAGGGAGTTGGATGATGAGGGCAAACATGATGGGACTTGGTTAAGCCTAATACTTTAAATAGTTCTGAATATATAGAATTCTACTCTGCTACATCAATGAAGTGAAGACAACACTACAATGATGTTAGTCGGCTATTTTTTTTATGTTCAGGAAGCTCCTGATATGAACTGTTATCTATTCCCCTCTTTAGAATATCTTCCCCGGAAAGTCTGAAATAGTAAGTAGCTAAGAAAGTAGCAAATTACACTCAGTTTTTTAATAACTGACTACAATTTCACTTAAGACACATACTGCACCCTGAGTTCTACTTATTATGTATATTATAAGAGCCAGGTGCCCCTACCCTCTGAAGAGAAGACTGTTAAGTACATATGCAAAGATCACTGGGAGTTTAGACAAGAGTCTTCATGGCTCTGATTTTCGATAGAAACAAATAGGAAAATAAAGTGTTACTGTCTGTCCAAAGATAAAGTTTAACCATACCTTTAGTGGTGTAATTAATTCAACTTTTCTGAAGCCAATATAAAATCATGGTATATAAGTAAAAGTAGAAAGTGTAGTATCTATTCAGGATGTTTGTCTAGTAGTGAACTGGAGATTTTTATTTTATTATTGCAGATAATGCATCCATGAAAAAAATTAGTAGGCAAAAACACAGGGGGTTGTAAGGAGTTATTATTTGAATAAATTGTCAGTTTCAGCTTGGTGTCATCCTAAATACCATAAGCATGTTTTACAACACTGATTAAAATAAGTATAAGAGGGATGTTCCAAATCCCAACACTAATTTATGTAACAAAAAAGATATTCTATATCTTGATATATTAGGTAATACCACATATTTAATTGGGTTGCAGAATAAATCCATCAAATGCATAACATAGTTGTGAATAATTCCCACACATCTCTATTACATCTACAGATTAATCAAATAAAAAAACCTGGTACAAATAACCTAGTTATCTAAGTTAAGGAATGGTCTGAAGGGGGCAGAGCCAAGATGACTGAGTGAGAGTGACTCACCTAAGCTCTTAGACAAACTCTTTCAGATACCTCTAAAAAGAGAATCTGATCAAATTTTGGAGGTGCCAAAATGAATAGGAGACAGACGGTGGCAGAATCACAGCCCAGGACAGACTAGAAGGTCAATGGGAAGGATCTGTTCTGCGGGGGTGAGTCCACAGTGCAGAGCACATCAAAGAATATGGCCCAGAAGTGCTAAATCAAGAGGGCAGAATAGTCACCTCAAAAATCTCAAATAGTCACCTGAAAAATTCACTGTTCACCTCCCAGAAGGGATCCCAAATTAAAAACACCAAGAAATATAGTTACCAAATTCCAGAACTATCAAGTGAAGAAGAAAATACTACAGGCAGAAAGAAAGAAATCATTCAAATATCAAGGAGCTAGAGTCAGGATCACACAGGACTTTGCAGCTTCTACATTAAAAGATCAAAGGAATTGGAATCCAATATTCTGTAAGGGAAAGGAGCTGGGACTACAACCAAGGATCAATTACCCAGCAAAGTTCAGCATAACATTTCAGGCAAGGAGATGGTCATTCAACGAAGTAAGGGATTTCCAGACTTTCCTGAAAAAACGCCAGAACTGATTAGAAAATTTGGTCTTCAAATGAAGTCTAAAGACAGGCATAAAAATGTAAACAGAGGAAAAAAAAAACTTGTTACTCAATTTGGGCAAACTTTTTACCTCCCTGTAAGGGAAGATGATACCTGTGAATCTTGAGAATTGTGCATCTATTATGAAATGTAAAACGGATATACATAGAGATATACATAAAGTAAATGATGTGATGATAAAAATATGATTTAAGCATGACAAGGGATTGTAACAGAAGATATGAAAAGGAGGAAGCAGAAAATGGTAAATTACATCACAGAAAGAAGTACAAAATTATAGTAGAGGGAAAGAGGGGTGGGAGATGAGCATTTTTTGAGAGATATTCTCATCTGATTTGGATCAAGGAAGGAACAATAAACTTAATTATGTGTATAATTCTAATTAATTCTACAAGCACTAGAGGGGAAGAGGGGAAAAAAGGGGAGGGGAAACTAAAAGGGAGGAAAGACGTAGTAAGGGAAAAAGGGAGGAAAAGGGAGGGGGGGCAAAAAGAAGGAAACAAAGACTGCAGGATGTGGTAGTGAAAAGTGAAAATTATTGAGGAGGGGAATGGAGATGGGAGAACTAAAAGCAAACATGGTGGGAAAGAGAATGGAGGCAAATACACAGATTGTAATCATAACTGTGAATGTGAATGTAATGAACTCTCCCATAAAATGGAGATGGATAGCAGAATAGATTGAAAGCCATAATCCAACACTATGTTGTTTAAAAGAAATCCATTTGAAATGGGGGCACACACAGAGTAAAGGTAAAAGGTTGGAGCAGAATATATTGTGCTTCAGCTAATGTAAGCAAAGCAGGGGTAGCAATCCTAATCTAAGACAAAGTAAAAGCAGAAATAGATCTAATCAAAAGAGATAAGGAAGGAAACTATATCATGCTAAAAGGTACCATAGAAAATGAAACAATATCATTACTAAATATGTATGGTCCAAGTGGTATAGCATCCACATACTTAGAGGAGAGGTTGGGGGAGTCGAAGGAAGAAATTGATAACAAAACTATACTAGTAGGAGACCTCAACCCCCCGCCCCCTCTGTGAACTTGATAAATCTAACCTGAAAAATTCAAGAAAGTTAAAGAGGCAAATAAAACTCTGGATAAGGCAGATATGATAGATATCTGAAGAAAATTGAATGGGAATAGAAAGGAATATATACAAAAATTGACCATGTTCTAAGGCATAAAAACATCATAGTCTAGTGCAGAAATGAAGAGATAGTCAATGAATCCCTATCATATCACAAAGCAATAAAAATTACAGGTAATAAAAGGCCATGGAAAGATAAACCAAAAATTAATTGGAAACTAAATTATCTAATCCTAAATAAGGAGCAGGTTTAACAACAAATCATAGAAACATTGAACAACTTCATTCAAGAGAATGACAATAATGAGACAACCAACCAAATATTATGGGATAATGCAAGCAGTTCTTAGGGGAAGTTTTATTTCTTTGAATGCCTGCATGAAGAAAATAGAGAAAGAGGAGATCAATGAAAAAAAAGCTGAAAAAAGAATAAATTGAAAATTCCCAAATAATACCAAATTAGAAATACTGAAAATCAAAGGAGACATGAATAAAATTGATATTAAGAAAACTATTTAATTAATACATAAAAACAGTAGTTTGTTTTATGAAAAAAACTACTAATGGTAAACCTTTGCTCAATTTGATTAAAAAAAGAAAGAAGAAAGGCAAATTACTAATATAAAAAATGAAAGGGGAGAACTCACCTTCAATGAGGAGGAAATGAAAACAATAATTAGAAATTACTTTATGCCCCTAAATTCAACAATCTAAAGGAGATGGGTAAGCATTTAAAAAAAAATACAAATTGCCCAGATCAACAGAAGAGGAAGTTGAATACTTAAACAATCCCAAATAAGAAAAAGAAATTGATCAACCCATCAGTGAACTCCTTAGGAAAAATCTCCATGACCAGATGGATTTATAAGTGAATTCTATCAAACATTTAAAGAACAGTTAATTCCAATACTACATAGACTATTTTTGAAAATTGGGGTAGAAGGAGTTCTCCCAAATTCTTTTTATGACACAAATATGGTTTTGATACCTAAACTAGGAAAAGAAAAAACAGAGAAAGAAAATTATAGACCCATTTCTCTAATGAATATAGATTCAAAAATTTTAAATAAGATTTTAGCAAAACGAATACAGCATCTTATCAGGAGAATAATATAGTATGATCAGGTAGGTTTCATACCAGAATGCAGGGCTGGTTCAGTATTAGGAAAACTATTAGCATTATTGATCATATCAACAACAAAACTAACAGAAACTACATGCTTATCTCAATAGATGCAGAAAAAGCTTTTGACAAAATACAATACCCACTCCTATTAAAAATGCCAGAGAACATAGGAATAAAGGGAAATTTTCATAAAATAATAAGCAGCATATACCTAAAACCTTCAGCAAGCATTATATACAATGGAGATAAGCTAGATGCATTTCCAATAAGATCAGGAGTGAAACAAGGATGTCCATTATCACCACCATTATTCAATATGGTACTAGAAATGTTAGCTATAGCAATTAGACAAGGTAAAGAAATTGAAGGAATTAGAATAGGCAAAGAGGAAACTAAGTTATCTCTCTTTGTAGAGGATAAGATGATATTCTTAGAGAATCCCTGAGTTTCAAGCAAAAAACTACTTGAAATAATTAAGAACTTTGGCCAAATTGCAGGTTACAAAATAGACCCTCAAAAATTTTCTGCATTCCTGAATATTAGTAACAAAGTCAAATAGTGGGAGATAGAAAGAGAAATTCCATTTAAAGCTGGGATAGACACCATAAAATATTTGGGAGTTTACCTGCCAAAGCAAACCCAGGGACTATATGAACATAATTACACAAATAGAGTCAGACCTAAGTAAGTGGAAAAATATCAGTTGCTCATGGGTAGGCTGAGCCAATATAATAAAAATAACAATTCTACCTAAATTAATTTACTTATTTAGTGCCATCTCAATTAAACTATCAGATAAATAATTTCTAGAGCTGGATAGAATAATATCAAAATTCATGTGGAAGAACAAAAGGTCCAGAATATCAAAGGGACTAATGAAAATGAATGCTATGGTAGGTGGCCTAGTGCTACTAGATTTGAAATTGTATTATAAAGCAGCCATTATCAAAACCACTTCGTACTGACTAAGAAACAGAAAGGTAGACAAGTGGAATATGCTAGGTACTCAAGACACGGTAGGCAATGAATATAGCAATTTCCTGTTTGATAAACCCAAGAAATCCAGTTTTGGGGGTAAGGACTCGCTGTTCAACAAAAATTGCTGGGAAAATTGGATAACTGTGTGATGGAAACTAGGCATAGACTCATGCCTGACACCCTACACAGGAATAAAATCCAAATGGGCACACGATCTAGGTATAAAGATTGATAATCTGGACAAATTGGAGGAGCAAGGAATAATGTACTTATCAGACTTATGGAGAAGAGAACAATTTTTGACTAAACAAGAGATAGAGAGCATTATACAGTGCAAGATAGATAATTTTGATTACATTCAACTGAAAAGTTTTGCACAACCAAATGCAACACAACCAAAATTCAGAGGGATATAGCATATTGGGAAAGAATTTTTACAGCTCATGTCGGTGATAAAGGCCTCATTTCTACAATATATAGAGAGCTGAGTCAAATGTACAACAATACAAGTCATTTCCCCAATTGATAAATGGTCAAAGGATATGAAAAGGCCATTTTCAGAGGAATAAATTAAATACCTCTAAATCACTTTTCATTAGAGAGATGCAAATGAAAACAACACTGAGGTACCACATTACACCTATCAGATTGGGAAATATGACAGACCAGGAAGATTATAAATGTTGGAGAGGATGTGGGAGAGTTGGAGCATTAATTCATTGTTGGTGGAGCTGTGAGCTCATCCATCCATTCTAGAGAATGGTTTGAAATTACGCCCAAAGGGCTACCAAAATATGCATACCCTTTGACCCAGCAATATCGCTTCTAGGATTGCATCTCCAATACATCACAAACATGGGAAAGGGTTCCACATGTACAAAAATATTTATAGCAGTGCTCTTTGTAGGGGCCAAAAATCAGAAATCAAGAGGATACCCATCAATTGGGGAATGACTGAAAAAATTATGGCATATGAATGTAATGGAATACTATTGCACTCTAAGAAATGATGAAACAGTAGACTTCAGAGAGGCCTGGAAAGATTTATATTATCTGATGCTGAGCAAAAGGAATGGAACCAGGAAACTTTGTGCACAGCAATAACCACAGTGTGGGAGGGTTGTGTTTTGCCTTTTTTTTTGGTAGACTTGGAACTTCATGGCAATGTAAGGACTTAAATAAAAATTCCCAATGGTCTTCCAAGGCAAAATGCCCTCCACATCCAGAGAAAGAACTATGGAAGTCAATCGCAGAATGTAGCAGATCATTATTTTTGTGTGTGTATTATGTTTTAATTTGTTATATGATTTCTCCCATTCATTTTAGTTCTTCTATACAGCATGACTATAGTGAAAATGTATTTAATAGGAATGTATATGCAGATCCTATATAGAATTGTATCTGTCTTGGAAAGGGAGGAGAGAGATGTGGAGTAGGTAGGGGAAAAAACATCTAAGTTTTATGATATTGATTGTAGAGCACCAAAAATAAATAAAATTAAAAAAAAGAAATGACCTATGGGATACATGAAAACAAATCATGAAATATTTTAAGATCAATTGAAAAAAATAGACTCATCTATAATCTTATGCATATCATGAATTGTGATAATAATGACAGCATTCCAGTTGGAGTTAATGTGACAGGATAAGAGAGGGACTCACCTGTTCTCTCTAAATTCACCTCTAAATAACTATAAAATCATGCCTCAAAATAAATTCTGGACTGACAGAACTAATAAAAGTTGTGGTGAAGCAATTTTCAGTCCAAAACAACCTTGAATAACATCAGGAAAGGTCTGTCTTAGGTGAAAAGGGAATACAGTCCATTGCAAGCAGTGTTCAGGTAAGCAAGCAACAGGTTGCACCCCAGAAAACCAATGAAAGACCTTTAGCTTTTACTTAGATCAGCAACAAGACTTTATGGTAGCATAGTAGGCCAGTGGTACAAAAAGCCAGTGACCAGATCCTGCAGTTATAGCCAAGCAAGCCAGCAGCAAGGTCTGAGATCACTAGCACAAGAAGCATGAAACATTACTCCTTCAACCACAGAAATATAGCCTAACTTTAAAAGTCATAGAATAGATTTGGAAACTGAAAAAAATGAAACAAAAATAGAGAATTAAAAAAGACCCTGACAAATTCAGAAGATGACAACAATTTAAAAACACTTACCGGAGGAGCCAAGATGGCAGGGTAAAAAGATTCTCATATGCTAGCTCCGAACCCACAGCCCATAAATTACCTGTAAAAAGGAACTTCCAACAGGTTCTGGAGCAGTGAAAGCTGCACGGCAACAGAGTGGAGGAGATTTCTGTTCTGGAGAGCCCTGAAAAAATGACACCAAAGGTCCATCATGCACCAGACCAAGAGTGGAGCCCAGCCCTGCCTTGGCTGTGCGGCACCAAGAGGAGGAGATTCGAGAAGGCTTCAGGAACGGAATCTCCAGCAGCCGAGAAGGTCCCTCCACCTACAGGCACTGCAGGTCAGTGAGAGAGACTTCTGGGCTGGCTGAGAGGGGAGCGGGGTGCCTCCACAACTCAGGACCCTCAGGAGGCAGCAGCAGAGGCAGTGGTGGCCAGGAGCTCCTGGAGTAGACAGGAGGTCAGGTAAATTACTGAAGATCTCCGCATGAACCGCCTGAGGGAACTGAGCCTGGTAGGTGGCCCTGCCCCCACCTGAGAACCTGAATTTAATCTTACCCTGAATAGAGGACCCACCCCCCACTGAAAGCCCTGAGGCTGGGGAGCAGCATTTGAATCTCAGACCCCAAGCACTAGCTGGGCAGATCTAGAGGTGAGGCAGGGGTGGAGAAGAAGCTCAGAAGTCAAGTTTGGTATATGGTATAAAATAATGGTATACACTTCGTTTTACTATACTGTTTTACATATTATTTATGCTGGGTGATTCTTGGTTGTAAGGCTAGCTCCTTTGCCCTTTGGAATGTGTTCATCCTTCATTGCCGAAGAAGACCATGCCATCAGAGAAATAATGATATGACTTGCACTTGACTTTGTTTTGAGTGAGGGAGGGCTGTGCAGATCATCAGCCTCACTTTTCTTCCAAAGCCACCTGAATCCAGTGACCAGATATTGGACAAGATTATTGAAGATGACTCAGGATGAGGCATTTTGGGTTAAGTGACTTGCCCAAGGTCACACAGGTAGTGAGTGTCAAGTGTCTGGGATAAGACTTCAACTCAGGTACTCCTGACTACTGCATTGGTGCTCTGTGCACTACAACACCTAGCTGCCATGTCAAATGTCTGGGGCTATATTTGAACTCAGGTCCTCCTGATTCCAGGGCGAGTGTCCTATCCAAAATAAGGTCAAAATGAGTACATGATTTAGAGATAGAGGGTGATACTCTAACTCAATTAGGAGAGAAAGGAATAGTTTACTGCCATATCTATGGAGAAGGGAGGATGTATGCCCAAACAGAAGATAATATAATGAGATGTTAAATGCATAATTTTGATTAAATTAAGTTAAAAATGTTTTGTATATGTATACACACACACACACACACACACATACACCAATGGAACCAAGATTAGAAGGAAATCACAAAGCTGGGAAACAATTTTCACAGCAAGCTTCCTTGATAAAGGCCTCATTTCTCAAATATATAGGGAACTGTATCAAATTTATGAGAATACAAATCATTTCCCAATTGATAAGTGATCAAGGGATATGAATAGGTAGTTATCAGATGATGAAATCAAAGCCATCTATGTCCCTATGGGGTAAAAATACTCTAAATCATTATTGATTCAAGAAATGTAAATTAAAACAACTATCAGATTGACTAATACAAAGTAAAAAGGAAAATGATACATGTTGAAAGATGAGAGAAAATTGAGAAACCAATGCACTGGTTAAAGAGTTGTGAACTGCTCCAGTCATTCTTGAGAGCAAGTTGGAACGATTCCCAAAGGAGTATAAAATTCTGTACACCCTTGAATATAGCAATTTTACTAAGTCTGTATCCCAAAGAGATTTCTTTAAAATGGAAAAGGACCTCTTTGTACAAAAAACATTTACAGGAGTCCTTTCTGTGGTGGCAGAGATTTGGCAACTAAAGTTCCCACCAGTATTTACTTATTATTATCCTATATGAAATGAAGATCTGGATGATTTCAGAAAAATGTGGAAAGACATATGAATTGATACTGAGTAATGTGAGGAGAATAAGATGAACATTGCATAAAGTAACAGCAGTATTATATAATCATCAACTGTTAAAAACAGCTAATCTCAGCAATACGATGATTGAAGACAATATATCACAGGACTCACAATGAAAAATGCTATTCACAAGCAAAAAGAAGAGCTAACAGAGTCAGAATGCACACTGAAGCATACTATTTTTCACTTTTTCTTTTGTCTATGTATTCTTTCACAGCATGACTAATGTGGAAATACGTTTTGTGTGATTTCACATGTATAACAAATCAAATTGCACACTGTATAAGGAGAGGGAAACGAAATGCTTGAAGGTTGCATTTGGAACACAAAATTAAAAAAAAAGAATGTTAAAAATGTCTTTATGTGTAATTGGGAAAAATAAAATATTAAAAATAAAGCAACAGCTTTAGCAACTAACTGCATCCCAGAGGCAGCTCATACAGTAAATAGAATGGTGAACCTAGACATTTACTGGGGACAGAGTCAAGATGGCAGAGCAGAAGCAGAGGCCTACTAGAACTCTCCCCCTAAACCCCTCCCAAAATCCTGTGAAAAATGACTCTAAACCAATTCTAGAGCAACAGAAGCAACAAAATGACAGACTGAAGCAAATTTCCAGCCTAAGACAAACTAACATCAACATAAAGGGTCTCTCACACCACACTAGAAATAGAGTGCAGTTCAACTTGGACCACACTCAAATGGACAGAATTGGAGGAAGCCTTAGGGGACTAAATTGCTGGCAGTTGGTAAAATTTCCAGACTTCTCAAACCACAAAATCAAAGACAGCTTTGAAGGTGAGTAGGAAAGGTCTCTCATCTGGTTGAAAGGGGAGTATGGTCAGGGCCCAGCCCCAGTCGAAACTGCAACCACAGGCCCAGGATGGTGACAGCCACTGCTGAAGCAGATGCTGCTTCAAGAGCCATCCACTTAGCAAAGAGGTCAAAAGTCATTTAATAGGTTGGGAAAATAAATAAACAAGGGGAAAAGAAATAGACTATAGATTATTACTTTCCCAGTGAAGAGGTAATTTGTTACCTCACTGGAGATGAGGAAGATCAAAACATGCAAATAGAAGAAGACAACACAACCAAAATACCTACATCTCAAGTCTCCAAGAAAAATATGAATTAATCTCAGGCATGCAAGATCTCAAAAATGATTTTGAAAATCAAGTAAGAGAATTAGAGGAATAATAGGAAAGACAAATGAGAGTGACACAAGAAAATGATGAAAATTGTGTCAACAGTTTGGTAAAGGAAGCCCCAAAAAATGTTGAAGGAAATAACACCTTCAAAACTGACTAACCTAAATGACAAAAGAATTCCAAAAAGCTAATGAGAAGAGTGCCTTTAAAAAGCAAAACAGGCCAAATAGCAAAATAAGTCCAAAAGCTCACTAAAAAAATAAAATCTTAAAAATTAGAATTGAGGGGAGGAGCCAAGATGGCTGAGTAGAAAGACTCACCTACGCTAGCTCCAAACCCACAGCCCATAAAATTCCTGTAAAAAGAACTCCCCATAAATTCTGGAGCATTGCAAACCACACACCAATGCAGTGGAGGAGATTTCCGTTCCAGAGAGGCCTGAAAAACTCACCCCAAAGGTCTGTTCACGCTCTGAACAGTGGAGCCCAGCCCTGTGCTGCCCTGGCAGCACGGCCCTAGAGGAGCAGATCCAAGCAGGCTTCAGGGATGGAACCTCTGGCGGCCACAAAGGTCCCTCCATCCACAGACGCTAGAGGTCAGTGAGAGAGACTTCTGGGCTGGCCGAGAGGGGAGCGGGGTGTCCCCAGGACTTGGGCCCCGTCGGGAGTCGTTGGCAGAGGGAGCGGCAGAGGCAGTAGCTGCTGGGACTTCCGGAGCAGGCAGGAGCTCAGGGCCATTACTGAACGTGTCCACATTAACCCCCTGAGGGAACTGAGCCTGGGAGATGGTCCTGCCCCCACCTGAGTACCAGAACTTAAGCTCATATTGAATAGCTGCCACCCCCACCACTGAAAGCCCTGAGGCTGGGAAGCAGCATTTGAATCTCAGACCCCAAGCACTAACTAGGCGGATCTAGGCGGGGGTGGAGAGGAATCTCAGAAGTCAAGCAACTGGCTGGGAAAATGCCCAGAAAAGGGAAGAAAAATAAGACCATAGGAACTTACTGTCTTGGGGAACAGATGTTACTTCCTCCTTTCATTTCCCATGAGGAAGTAAAATGCTTGCCATCAGGGAAAGACGTGGAGGTCGAGACCACTGTATCCCAGACATCCGAGGCGGATGTCCGGTGGGCTCAGGCCATGGAAGAGCTCAAAAAGGATTTTGAAAATCAAGTTAGACAGGTGGAGGAAAAACTGGGAAGAGAAATGAGAGAGATGCAAGAAAAGCATGAAAAATAGGTCAATACCTTGGTAAAGGAGATCAAAAAAAATGTTGAAGAAAATAACACCTCAAAAAATAGGCTAACTCAACTGGCAAAAGAGGTTCAAAAAGCCAATGAGGAGAAGAATGCTTTCAAAAGCAGAATTAGCCAAATGGAAAAAGAGGCTCAAAAGCTCAATGAAGAAAATAGTTCTCTCAAAATTAGAATGGAACTGATGGAGGCTAATGACTTTCTGAGAAACCAAGAAATCATAAAAAAAAAAAACCAAAAAAATGAAAAAATGGAAGAGAATGTGACATATCTCATTGGAAAAACAACTGATCTGGAAAATAGATCCAGGAGAGACAATTTAAAAATTCTGGGACTACCTGAAAGCCATGATCAAAAAAAGAGCCTGGACATCATCTTTCATGAAATTATCAAGGAAAACTGCCCTGAGATTCTAGAACCAGAAGGCAAAATAAGTATTGAAGGAATCCATTGATCACCACCTGAAAGAGATGCAAAAAGAGAAACTCCTAGGAACATTGTGGCCAAATTCCAGGGTTCCCAGGTCAAGGAGAAAATCTTGCAAGCAGCTAGAAAGAAACAATTCCAGTATTGTGGAAATACAATCAGGATAACACAAGATCTAGCAGCTTCTACCTTAAGGGATTGAAGGGCATGGAATAGGATATTCCCAAAGTCAAAGGAACTAGGACTCCAACCAAGAATCACGTACCCAGCAAAACTGAGGGGAAAATATGGTCTATTAATGAAACAGAGGACTTTCAAGCATTCTTGATGAAAAGACCAGAGCTGAAAAGAAAATTTGACTTTCAAACACAAGAATGAGAAGAAGCATGAAAAAGTAAACAGCAAAGAGAAGTCATAAGGGACTTACCAAAGGTGAACTGTTTACTTTCCTACATGGAAAGACAATATTTGTAACTCTTAAAACTTTTCAGTATCTGGGTAGTTGGTGGGACCACACACACACACACATACACACACACACGCACACACACACACATGCATACATGTGCGCACACACACCCATAAACACATGCATGCACATACAGAGACAGAGAGTATAGAGTGAATTGAGTAGGATGGGACCATATCTTAAAAGAAATTAAGGTAAATGGTGAGAGAGAAATGTAGTGGGAGGAGAGAGGGTGAAATGGAATGGGGTAAATTCTCTCTTATTCAAGAGGCAAGCAGGAGACATTTTAGTGGAGGGAAAAAAGAGGAGAGCTGAGAAAAAAACATGAAGTTTACCCTCATCACATTCGACTAAAGGAAGGAGTAAAATGTACACTCATTTTGGTATGAAAACCTATCTTACAATACAGGAAAGTGGGGGAGAAGGAGATAAGCAAGGAGGGAGGGATGATGGAAGGGAGGGCAATGGGAGGAGGGAGCAATTTGAAGTCAACACTCGGTCAGGGACAGGATCTAAAAACAGAATAGAAACAATGGGGGGCAGGATAGGATGGAGGAAAATACAGTTAGTCTTACATAACATGACTCTTATCGAAGTCATTTGCAAAACTACATAGATATGGCCCATACTGAATTTCCTGCCTTCCCAAAGGGAATGGGTGGGTAGGGAGGGATGAGGAGAAGTTGGAACTCAAAGTTTTAGGAACAACTGTTTAGTATTGTTCTTGCTACTAGAAAATAAGAAATGCAGTTAATGGGGAACAGAAAGTCATCTGGCCCTACAGGACAAAAGAGAAGATGGGGAGAAGAGAAGGGAGGGATGATAGAAGAGAGGGCAGATTGGTGATAGGGTAAATTAGAATGCTTGGTGTATTGGGATGGGGGGAGGGGATAAATGGGGAGAAAATTTGGAACCCAAAGTTTTGTGAAAATGAATGTCAAAAGTTCAATAAATAAATTTATATTAAAAAAAGGAAAGAAAAAGAAAAAAAAGAAAAATTAGAATTGAGTGAATGGAAGCTAATATGAGAAATCAAGAAATTATAAAAGAAAATTTTAAAAAAAATTAAAAAAATAAGACACTGTGAAATACCTCATTGGAAAAAAACAAGTGACCTGGAAAATGGATCCAGGAGAGATAATTTAAATTTATCAGATGACCTGAAAGCCATGATCTACAAAAGAGCCTAGACATCATGTTCTGAGAAATTATCAAGGAAAACTACCTTGATATTCTAGAACCAGAGGGTAAAATAGAAATAGAAAGAATTCACCAATCACCTCTTGAAAGAGATCCCAAACAGAAAACTGCTAGGAATGTTGTAGCCAAATTCCAGAATTCCCAAGTCAAAGAGAAAATATTACAAGCAGCCAGAAAGAAACCATTCAAGTATAGTGGAAACAGAATCAGGACAGCACAAGCCTTAGCAGCTTCTACCTGAAAGGATCAGGTGGCTTAGAATATAACATTCCAGAGGTCAGAGGACATAGGATTAAAGCCAAAAATTACCTACTCAGGAAAAGTGAGATAATACTTCAGGGGAAAAATGGAACTTCAATGAAACAGAGGACTTCCAAGCATTGTTGTTGAAAAGACAAGAGCTGAATTGAAAATTTGGCTTTCAACTATAAGAATGAAAAGGAGTATGAAAAGATAAACAGGAAAGAGAAACCATAAGGGGCTTATTAAGTTAAAACTGTTTACATTCCTACATAGGAAGATGATATGTGTAACTCATAAGACCTTTCTTCCTATTATGATAGTTGGAGGGAATCTATACAAGTGTGTGTGTGTGTTTATACACATACATATATAAATATGCTATGCTATGATATAATTAAAATTATATAATAAAATATAATGTAAAATATACTATAATAAATATAATATGATATTATATGATGTGATGTGAGGTGATGTGATGTTATATGGCATGACAAGATATAGTAAGATACAGTATAGTATAGTATAATATAGCATAATAAAATTAATATAATTAATACAATTCAGTATAAGATATATATGTATTTGTGTGTGCATATGTGTATGTATATGTGTGTATACATATACAGAGACAGAGAGAGAGGACACAGAGTGGACTGAATATGAAGTCATGGTGTGTAAAAACGTTAAGGGTTGAGAGGAATGTGTTAGGTGAAAGAGAAAGGGAGGGCTAGAATGCAGTAAATAATCTCACATAGAAGGTGCAAGAAGGAGCTTCTACAATAGCGGATAAGAAGGGGAAGGTGAGATGGAATAAGTGAGCCTTTCTTTCACTGAATTTTGTTTCAGGAGGGATTAACATAAACACTCAATTGGGGATGGAAGTTTATCTTACCCTAAGGGAAAGTAAGAGGAGAGGAAATGGGAGGGGAGGTATGATATAATAGAAGGGATGATAGAATGAGGGAAAAGATAGTCAGAAGCAAACAACTTGGTAGATGGGTAGGTCAAGGGAGAGAATAGAATAAATGGAGGGTGGCACAGGACAGAGGGAAATATAGTTAGTCTTTCACAATATGACTGCTATTGAAGTGATTGTACAACTTCTATCCAATTGCTTGCCTTCTCAATGAGGGTGAGTGTGGAGGGGGGAAGGGAGATAATGTGGAACTCAAAGCTTTAAAAATGAATGTTAAAAATTATTTTTACATGAAGCTGAGAAATAAGATATATAGGCAATGAGGTATGGAAAACCATCTTGCCCTATAGAAAAATAGAAATGAAGGGAATGGGTATGATAGAAGGGAAGGCAGATTGGAGGGAAGGTTTAACAAAATACACACTCTCTTGGGGTGGGAGAAGGGAGGAGATGAGGAGAAAATTTGAAGTTCAAAATTTTGTGGAAGTGAATGTTGAAAAATGAAGATAAATCAATAATAATAATATTGACCCAGATTCAGAAACACCTGAAATCAAATCTGGTTTTATTAGCTTCCTCTCTTTGTGATTCTAGGGAAGTCATTTAACTTCTCTAACAACTTTGTTCAAATTTCCTCAGATAATAATGACAAAAAAATCAATTTCAGTGTTGTTGTAAAAGTCAAATTAGATAATATTTGTCAAATGTGCTTACCACCATGCCTGGTACAGAGTAGGTAACATATAAATACTTGTTCCTTTCTCTTTTCCTGATTCAAAAGTTCAACTTTGGGAGATTGAATTCTAACCAGAGCAGAACAAGGCTGGGGAAAGAGGAAAGAGAGTGAGCACAAATTGTATGTTACATTCTCTCCTTCCCTATTGATTATGTGTGTATATCTATATCTATCTGTCTGTCTATCTATCTATCTATCTATCTATCTATCTATCTATCTATCTATCTATCTATCTAGCTAGCTAGCTAGCTAGCTAGCTAGCTAGCTAGCTATCTACCTATCTGTCTGTCTCTCTGTCAGTCTGTCTGTCTACCAACCCAGGATTTCAATCTATGCTGTCAAGATTCTCAAATCCATGGACCTTTTCTATAAAATAGTATAAACTTTCCTCATTTTCAGTGACCTTCCCCACGAAAAAGAATCAAAATAGCAGCTTGGAAAGAAATTATGACATATTAATATTAACATTTAATTGGCATTAAATAGTGCTTTCATAGTTAAAATTCATTTTCCTGAAGGGCAAGATTGATTTCTATACCTCATTGCCTATATATTTTTTCTTAGTTGTATTTAAGCATAATTTTAACATTCATTGTTACAATTCCACATTTGAATTCCACATTATCTCCCTTCCTCCCTCCACACCTACCTTCATGGGAAAGAAATCAATTGGATAGAGGTTATACATGTGTGGTCATGCAAAACACTTCCATAACAGTCATGTTGTGAAAGACTAACTATATTTCCCTCTAACCCGTTCCACCCTCCATTTATTCTATTCTCTCCATTGACCTTTTAAACAATACCATTATTGTTAATAACCATGGTGATTATGATGATAATGTAGTAATGATAATACAGGATAATTATGTCAAAGCACAAGGTTAATTTTTTTTTAATTTAATATTTTCCAAATGCCTTATAAACATCATTTCAGTTGGGGCTGAGAATGATCTTATCTTTCCTCCAAATTGAATCTGTTCTTCTCTAGTCCTTGTAAAGAAATCATATTTAAAATACATACTTTTATTGCCTTCAACATTTTCCAAAGTCTAACTCATTTTGTGCATTATCATCTCTTGACACTTATGAGAACCTATATCATATAAGGGTGAAAGATTATGACAGAAGAGTGCTCCTTGGCAAAACGATGCTGGACTGCTTTCCTGATTGGTGAGTTCTTTTGAAAATTTACCTCTATGTCCATACTTCCTTATTTATTTCTTTGTATGTTTAGAATAGAGTAAGACCTTCCTCATCTTTCCCTTCTTTCTTTGCTCCTCCTTTTTCTTACAGTCTAATGAACGACCATGACTCCATTCTGATAAGTTTATTCCATTCATTTTGTAGTTCTAAAGTCACATGAAAGCAGCAGTACTTGCAGTAGCCAAAGTATTTTCTCTTTTTTTTTCCTGCCTTAGCAGTTTTGTGAGAGATATTTTCAAGTATCTTTACTGCAGTCTGTGCTAACGACCTGGATGTTGCTTTTATGGTTTTCCAGCAACAGGTTTTGTACAATGTCACTTCCCTGAAGCTGTTAAAGCTGGGAGTGAAATAGAATGATTTAATGATGTTTCTTGTCTCCTGGTGGCAATGGCTTCCTATTACTATCCATCTGATATAGAACAGCTGAACCTATAGTTGTGAAAATGCTGAGGAGATAGGGGAGGATGAAGTTGAGAGATACTGGCTCCACCTTCTTGTTAAAAAATATTTGTTTGATGGAACAAACACCATCACAGGAATCAATAATGTAGCTTTATTTGAAACTGCTACTTTAAGAAGAGTTCTAAGGTTAATGTTATGAATCCAACTGTGTCTGCCTGCTCTCTATATATCTATAAAGAAAGATGGTATCTGTTTTGACTTTCTGGAACATGTTTTGTTTTGTTTTGCTTTAACAGAAAGTAGGGTCATCTAAGGAATCCCTAAAGCAACATTAATTTCTAAGAAAGCAAGATATTTGCCAATTAATAGAGTGATTAATGCTTATTATAGAAAATGTATTTGCGTTGTCAATTTTATCATATGTTTTAGCTATTTTTATGAGTTGTGCACTTTATAGCACACTGGGTCCTTTCGGTAATGTTTTTATGATATAGACATCATATAGACATTATGACAATACTGGGAACTGACTGTATTTGTCTTGTCTTCTCACACAAATATTAAGTCTTCTGAAAGTATCTGCAGTTTTGTCTACTTATTCATATCCTCAATGCCCACTAAAGTGCCTTAGTAGTAATAGAAAAACAGTACGAATATTATTGGTAGGCATGGTGATATTGATGATGATAGAGTGATGAAA
Organism: Bettongia penicillata ogilbyi; assembly: GCA_023548195.1. NCBI lineage: Eukaryota > Metazoa > Chordata > Mammalia > Diprotodontia > Potoroidae > Bettongia > Bettongia penicillata. The sequence continues at coordinate 121,641 of JAJHZJ010000946.1, forward strand.
GAGGAATGATGTCAGAATACAAAGTTGAAACAGCCCATTAAACATTAATACAACAATACAAATGTTATTAGCAATGTATCTTTTGGAATATGCAAAAAGACATAGATTTGGAATTGTTTAAAGTATTCATTTCTGGCTGACCTATTTAGTAATTCTGAGTAATTTACTTAACTTTTCTACATCTCAGTTTACTCATCTGCAAATGTGTGTAATAATATTTACAACAGCTACCCAAAGGGACTGTTGCTAGCAACAAATGGAATACTGGATGGAAGAAGACTTTAATTTTTTATATAATTTTCTTTATATATGTTTTGACAAATCACCAGGGCTTCCCATCATTTCTCCCCTCCCAAAGACCTATCCTTTATAACAAAAAATGAAAAAGCTGACAAATCAATCAAGAAAATGAAAATCAGTCTCTCTCTCTCTGTCTCTCTCTCCTTTATATCTGTATATATGCATGTATATATGCATATATATGTATATATATATGAGTATATCCACACTACATATATATATTCTTAGCCTATGCCTGAAATGAAATGAGAAGGAATGTCTTTTAATATTTCTGTCTGGGGGCCAATCTTTGTCACTGCAATTCCCATGTTAATATAATGAGTGTCTGAAGAGCCTTTTACAAGTCATCTGCTCTTCCCCCTTCAATTAGTAAGTGAGATAACTGAATTTCAGAAGAGTGAAGGGACTTGTCCAGGATTCCACGGGTAGGAAGTATCTGAGTCAGGATGCGAACTCACATCCATTTCTCTGTTACTCAGTTCACCAATCTATTTCTTAAGGAATGTTACCTTTGTATTATACAGAATTCTATATGAAGTATTTTTTTCTACACTTTTTCTGAAGTCACCATGTACATAGTTTTTCTAGTTCTTCACATTGTATCATTTCATTGTTCTCCCTATGCTTTCTTATATCTATCATATCAAGTCAATATTCTATTACATTTTAAAATCACAACTCATTTACTTATTTCCCAATCAATGGGCATATTTTTTGTTTCAGTTTCTTGCCATTGAAAAAAAATTAAATATTTTAGTGTAAAAGCAACATTATCATTTTAAAATAATTTGTCTCTCCAGGATATTGCCTAGAATTGATATGTTAAGGAAAAAGTATTATGGATATTTTTATGAAGTTTTTTCATAAATTAAAAGTTCATTTTTGTTTTGTTTTTTTCCATAATGGTCAGACAAAGGCACAATTCCATGAATATTCCTCCTGAGAAAACACTTATAATAGGACAGTAGCATGTAATTGGCACTTCCAAGAATCAGTTATTTATGTCAGTATAGATATTCCTACACAGATGCTGAGACATCAAGGTGTTTTCATTCCCCCACTCCCTCAATAATGCCCTGGACTTATATCTTATGGCGATTACTTTTTAGATTTTTCTTCTGTCCATTGACAAGGTTTGGTCCTACATGAAACTCTGTTGTGGGATATGAACTTAAAATACTTTTCCTGAGGCCCAAGTATAGCTATCATGGCATGGTGAAGAGTTGGTGTAGGACTTCTGTGGAGATTACATTTGTTGTAATTTCTATCACTATTACATTCTATTTTTTTTGAGTGAATCTTTTTTTTAAGTTTATTTCTCTAAGTATTCAACATTTATTTCCACAAAATTATGAGTTCCAAATTTTCTCCCCATCTCTCCCCTCCCCCCACCTCAAAATGCCAAGCATTCTAATTACCCCTATCACCAATCTGCCCTTCTTTCTAACATCCCTCCCTTCCTTTATCCTCATCTTCTCTTTTGTCCTGTAGGGCAAGACAAATTTCTATACTCCATTACATGTATTTCTCATTTCCTCATTGTATGAAAGAACAATAATCAACAGTTGTTCCTAAAACTTTGAGTTCCAACTTCTCTTCCTCTCTCCCTCCCCACCCATACCCAATGGGAAAGCATGCAATTCAATATAGGCCTTGTCTGTGTAGTTTTGCAAATGACTTCCATAATAGTCGTGTTGTGCAAGACAAACAATATTTCCCTCCATCCTATCCTGCCCTTCATTTCTTCTACTCTCTCTTTTGACCCTGTCCCTCCCCTAGAGTGTTGACTTCTAATTGCTCCCTCCTCCCATTGCCCCCCCCTTCCATCATACCCCCTACCCTGTTTATCCCCTTTTCCCGCACTTTCCTGTATTGTAAGAGAGGTTTTCATAACAACACGAGTATGCATTTTATTCCTTCCTTTAGATGAAGGTGATGAGAGTAAGCTTCATGTTTTTTCTCTCACTTCCCCCCTTTTTCCCTCCACTTAAAAGTCTTTTACTTGCTTCTTTTATGAGAGATAATTTGCCCCATTTCCTCACCTCTTCATTTAATTTTTTTAAAGATATGATCCCATTGGAAATAGACCTAGTAGTGGTATTGCTGGGTCAAAGGGTATAGGAAGTTTAATAATTCTTTGGGGATAATTCCAGATTGCTCTCTAAAATGGTTAGATCAGTTCACAATATTATCATGAATGAATTTGTGTCCCAATTTTTCCACATCCCCACCAATATTTTTCACATTCCCCTTCAAATAACTTCAGTAAATTTGGTGGGTGCAAAAAGACACCTCAAGGATGTTTTAATTTGCATTTCTTTAATAGACAACAATTTAGAGTATTTTTTTCACATTACTATAAATTATTTTGATTTCTTCATTGGAAAACTTCCTGTTTACATCCTTTAATAATTTATAAATTGAGAAATTTCTTGTATTTTTATATATTTGAACAATTTCTTTATACATTAGAGAAATGAGATGTTTGTCAATACACTTTCTATAACCCACCCACCCCCACTCCATTTTGTGCCTTCTTTCTGGTCTTGGCTGAGTTCATTTTATTTGTATAAACCTTTTTTTAAAAAAATTAACATGATTGAAATTATTCATTTTGCACCTAACTTTGCTCACTGTCTTTTGTTAATTCACAAATTGTTTGCTTTTCCATAGGTCTGGTGAGTAATATATTCCATGTCCTTTGAATTTTTTTGTATTTTCCCTCTTTCCACCTAGGTCATGTGTTCTTGTTGTATTTTATACAATTTAATTCAACACAACTCATTTTTTAAAAATTACCTACTATGTATAAGACACTAAGTTATAATATGAGAAGACAAAAGCAAAACATCAATTATTCCCAGCTCTTAAGGTACTTTTGTTTGGTTACCATGACCAGAGAAGCAGGGACCCCCATGAGCTCTCCCCAACTGCTACAAATGCCTTTAAAAATGACTAAATAAATTATAGAACAACAGAACCCTCAAAATATTGCATAAAATGAAGTTTCAGCCCAAGGAAAATTGGAAGTTTAGTTGGAAAGGTCTGTTACACCAGAGCCAGAAAGGAGTATAGTCCATGCCAACACAGACTGGTCTTCCACAAACCCAGAGCAGGCCTTAGGACAACTGAATTACTGGCAGTAGTGGTAATTCAACACCTCTCAGGCCACAGATGCCAAAGAAAACTTAGAAGTTCAGTGGGGTGGATGGGAGGGAGAATGGGGTCTATACAAGAAGGTAGAGTAAGAGCAGGATCTTCCCTGAGCTCTGCCCCTAAATTCTCCAAATACCTATAAAAATGACTCTAAACAAATTCTAGAGCTACAGAACCCAGAAAATTACAAAGTGAAACATATCTACAGCCAAAGAAAACCTGGAAAGTGGACAGGAAGTATCTTTTGCACCAGGTAAGGATCACAGTGCAGTCCAGCATGGGCCACACTGGCACAGATGGGCTAGTGCAGATCTCAGGGAACTGAATCATTGGTAGATATGGCAGTTTCCAGAATATTCAATCCACAAACACCAAAAAGGTTAGTGGGAAAACTCTGCAGGACCAGGGTGAAAGGGGAATGTGAAGTCTGACAGGATCTGACCCCCAGGCCCAGGGCAATGAGAATGGTGGTGGCTATGGTGGCCAGTAGTGGTGGCAGCAGCATAGGTGACTTCCAGAGCTCTGGGTCCACAGATGGTGGGGCATCCATTGACTGATGCCGAATCCCTGAAGCCTGGGCCAGTATCCCCACTCTGATCCCCAACCCCACTGCAAACAGATTTCTATCTTGATGAAGTTTTAAAAAGTGAAGTGTTTGCCTGGGAAGATGAGCAATCCAATCTTACTTTGGCAACAAGGAAGATCAGGCATACAACCAGAGGAGGAGAGGAGTGTCAAAGCCCCTGTATCAAAAACCTCCAAGAGGAATATGAATTGGTCACAGGCCATGGAGGAGCTCAAAAAAGATTTTAAAAATCAAGTAAGAGAAATAGAGCAAAAATGGGAAGAAAATGAGAATGATTCAAGAAAATCATGAAAATTGAGTGAATATCTTGCTGAAAAAGACCCCAAAATTATAGAAGAACTTAACACCTTTAAAGTAGACTAACCAAATCCAAAAAGTCAATGAGGAGAAGAATGCCTTAAAATGTAGAACTAGGCAAATGATAAAGGAGATCCAAAAGCTCACTGAAGAAAATAATTCCTTCAAAGTTAGAATGTAGCAAATTGAAGCTAATAGCTTTATGAGAAATCAAAAAAAAATTATAAAACAGAACCAAAAGAATGAAAAAAAAAATGACAATGTGAAATATCTCATGGGAAAAACTACTGATCTTGAAAATAGGTCCAGGAGTGAAAATTTCAAATTATTAGACTACCTGAAAGTCATGATTTAAAAAAGAGCCTAGATTTCATCTTTCAATAAATTACGTAGAAAAACTGCCCTGATATTCTAAAACCAGAGTGTAAAATAAAAATTGAAAGAATCCACCAATTACCTCCTAAAAGGGATAAAACCCTAGGAATATTGTAGCCAAATTTCAGAGTTCTCAGGTCAAGGAGAAAATATTTCAAACAACCAGAAAGAAACAATTTGAGTATTGTGGAAATACAATCAATATAACACAAGATCTAGCATCTTGCACTTTAAGGGATTGCAGAACTTTGAATATTACATTCCAGAAGTCAAAGGAAATAGAATTAAAACCAAGAATCATGTACCCAGCAAAACTTAGTCTAATCCTTTGAGGGAAAAATTGACATTCAATGAAAGAGAATAATTTCAAGGATTTATGAGGAAAAGACCAGACCTGAACAGAAAATTTGATTTTCAAATATAAGAATCAAGAGAAGCTTGAAAAAGTAAATAGGAAAGAGAAATCAAAAGCGATTTATTAAATTTGAACTGTTTACATTCCCACATCAAAAGATGGCATTTGTAACTCATGAGACCTTTCTCAATATTAGGGTATTTGTAGGAGATAAATAGATAGAGAGATAGATAGATAGACAGACAGATAGATAGATAGATAGATAGATAGATAGATAGATAGATAGATAGATGGATGGATGGATGGATGGATGGATGGATTGATAGATAGGAAGGAAGGAAGGAAGGAAGGAAGGAAGGAAGGAAGGAAGGAAGGAAGGAAGGAAGGAAGGAAGGAAGGAAGGAAGAAAAGATAGATAGATGGCACAGGGTAAATTGAATATGAAGGCATGATATCTAAAAAAGATAAAATTAAGGGGTGAGAGTAATATATTGAGAGAAGGAGAAAAGGAGAGATAGAATGGGGTAAATTATCTCATATAAAAGAAGGAATATAAAGATTTCACAGTGGAGAAGGGAGGACGTGAGAAGTAATGAATGAACCTTAATATCATCAGATTTGGCTTAAGGAGGGAATTACATACATACTCAATTGGGTGTCTAACCTTACAGAGAAGTAGGGGAGTGGAAAGTGGATAATTGAGGGTGATAGAAGGTAGGGAATATTGAGGGAAGATTAGTCAGAAGCAAACACTTTAGAAAAGAAGAAAGGCAAAGGAGAAAATAGAATAGATGGGGGTGATAGGATGGAGGGAAATATAGTCAATCTAATACATCATGACAACTATGGAAGTGCTTTGCAAACCCTACACATGTATAACCTAAACTGGATTGTTTTCTTTCTCAGTGGGGGTCATTGGGGAGGGAAGAGGAAGAAAATTTGGAATTCAAAGTTTTAGAAACAAATGTTAAAAATTGTTTTTACATGCAACTGGGAAATAAGCTATCCAGGCATAGGGTATAGAAATCAATCTTCACCTTCAAGAAAGTAAAAAGGAAGGGGATAAAAAGGGGATTGTGATGGCAATCAAATTAGGATCTTTTACTGTTTTTGTTTTAATAAAAGTGCCTCTGATTGAATAATATAGTTAAAAAAAGATCTACTCCACCCATTTATGGGACTGTCCATTGAGGGAAGCTTAATTAGGGGAGTTGTTTTGTAGGAAGGTCCCAAGTACCTTTTTTTTTTTTCTGTTGAGGCACTGAGTCAGAGAGTTATTCCCTCTGTCTCTGAAAAGTGTATAAATGCTCTGAGAGTGAGGTTTTACTTTGACTGCTTACTTTTTATAAGAAGTTTTAAGTACTATATTAGCAACTGGGGAGACACTAAGCATCCTCCACCCCCTGGTTCTGAAAATCCAGATATTGGTGATTCCCTGCCTGGTTTCTATGTATTTATGTTAATGGTCAGGCATATGGAAGCATATCTGTTGATTTTTTATTTCTCTGAAATTTTGATTCTGATTTTCTCTGATACCTATTCTTGATTAAAGTGATTGTTAACACCTCAAAAGTTGCCTTTACTTTTAAAAAACTAAATCAAAGAACTGTGACAGCAAACCATGCAGCGTGTGTTGGGGTGCTTACTGATAGAGTGGCATGATAAAAGGGAGGACAGATTGGGGGAGGGGGTAATAAGAATACATGCCATCTAAGGGTAGGGGGGAGGGGAAAGATGTGGAGAAATTTGGAACTCACAATCTTGTGGAAATGAATGTGGAAAACTAAAAATAAATAAATTTAAATCTAAAAATAAGTCAGGAGGAAGGGGCTGTCACATTTGGATGAGAATGGAGCACAGTCCAGTACAGCGTATGCAAGTATAGTCTGAAGCCAGGAAACCAGGAACAGGTCTTGGGAGTAAATTAATCAATAGTGGTACTGGCAGTTGCTTGTAGATCTCTCAGTCTATATTTGGTAAGAGGGTAAAAAGTCTTGTCACAAGGATATTACAGGCGTCTTTTTTGCTAGCATGATTCTGTTGCTTTGCCCATACTCAGATCTGGGTGACAGTCCCATGATGAGGAGGAGCACTAACACACAAGAGTTTATGGCCACAGGGGAGGGGGAAGCTTCCTCAGATTTTCAAAGCAGAAAAGAATGCTTGTGGATGATCACAGACCAGAGCACCTGGAGAAAATGACTCTTTCAAAGGAAACATTGGATAAATGGAAAAGGAAGTACAAATGTTAACTGAAGAAAACAATATAACAAAAATTATAATTGGGCAAGCAGGAAGTAGTAATTCTATGATACATCAAGAATCAGTCAAATGAAACCAAAGAATGGAAGAACAGAAGAAAAAGCATATATTTCACTGGAAAAATAACTTACATGGAAAATAGATCCAGAGGAGAAAAATCTAAGAATGATTGGCCTACCAGAAAGCCTTGATAAAAAAAAAAAGTCTGGACAATATCTTCCAAGAAATCATCAAGGTAAACTGCCTGAGGTCCAAGATCCAGAGGGCAAAATAATCATAAAAAAACCCATCAATCATTTCCTGAAAGATATCCCAAACTGAAAATGCCAAGGAATACTGTTGTCAAATTCCAGAACTATCAATGTAAGGAGAAAATACTGTCAGCAGCCAGAAAGAAACCATTCAAATACCGAGGAACTACAGTCATGATTACACAGGACCTTGCAGCTTCCACATTAAAAGATCAGAGGAATTGGAATATGATATTCTGCGAAACAAAGGAGCTTGGACTACAACCAAGGATCAAATACTCAGCAAAATTGAGCATAATATTTCATGCCAGGAGATAGACATTCAAAGAAATAATGAATTTGCAGACCTTCTTGATGGAAAGGCCAGAGTTCAATAGAAAATTGATCTTCAAATACAAGTCTCAAGAGCAATATGGGTAAACTGTTTACATCCCTATAAGGAAAGATGATACTTGTTAATCTTGAGAATTGTATATTATGATGTTTAAAAGGGATATACATAGATAGAGGGAGTGGGTATAAATTAATTTATGGGATGATAAAAATGCAATTTATGGGTGAGAATGAATTGAAATGGGAGATGTGAAAAGGAAGAGGCAGGAGAAGGTAAATTACATCACAGGAAAAGGCACAAAAACATATTACAGTAGAAGAAAAGAGGGGATGGAGATGAGCACTATTTGAAATTTCCTCTTATTTGGTGCAAGGTAGGAAAAACAAATGGAAAAGGAAGTTATGTATGGAAATCTAATTAACTCTATATTCAGTAGGAGGGGAAAGAGGAAAGAAAAAGGGAGGGGAGGCTAAAAGGGATGGAAGATGTAGTACCAGGAAAGGGGAATGAAAGGCAGGGGGCTGATAGAAGAGAGGGAAGACTGAGGGAGGAAGTGGTCAAAAATTAAAATTGTTGTGGAAGGGAAGGGAGAAGTGAGAACTAAAAGGATAAATGGGGGATGAAGGGAAAGACACAAACAGTAATCAAAACTGTGGATGCGAATAGGATTAACTTTACCATAAAAGAGAGGTGGAAAGCTGAATGGATTACAACTATAATTCAACACTGTTGTTTACAAGAAACACAATTGAAACACAGGTATAAACTCAGAGTAAAGGTAAAAGGTTAGAATAGAATATATTACGCTTCATCTAATGTCGAAAAAAGCAGAAGAGGAAATCCTAATCTCAGACAAAGCAAAAGCAGAAATAGATCTAATCAGAAGAGATAAGAAACTATATTCTGCTAAAAGGCACGTTAGACAATGAAACAATATCATTACTAAACATATATGTACCAAGTGAGGAGGGAAGCAGAAAACTGGGAAAGAGTTTTTTGCAGCTAGCATAGGTGATAAAGGTATCATTTCTAAAATATATAGAGAAATGAGTCAAATTTACAAGAATACAAGTAATTTCTCAACTGGTAAATGATCACAGGATATGGACAGGCATTTTTCAGAGGGAGAAATTAAATCTATCTATAATCATATGAAAAATGCTCTAAATCACTGTTGATTGGAGAGGTGCAAATCAAAACATCTCTGAGGTACCACATCATACCTATCAGATTGGCTAACCTGACAAAACAGAAAGATGATAAATTTTGGAGAAGATGTGGGAGTATCAATTCATATGGTGGAGCTGTGAGATGATCTAACCATTCTGTAGAGAAATTTGGAACTACAGAAATGTGCATACCCTTTGATCCAGCAATGTTACTTTTAGGACCATATCCCAAAGAGATCATAAAAGTCGGATAAGTTCCCACATGTATGAAAACATTTATAGTAACTCTCCTTATTGTGGCGAAGAACTGGAAACTGAAAGGGTGCCTATCAATTGGGGAATGGCTGAAGAAGTTGTGGTATGTGAATGTAACGGAATACCATTGTGCTATAAGAAATGATGAACAGGAGGACTTCAGAGAGGCCTGGAAGGACTTATACGAATTGATCCTGAGTGAAATGAGCAGAACCAGGAGAGCACTGTACACAGAATCAGCCACAGTGTGAGAGGATTGTTCTGGTAGACCTAGCCCTTCACAGAAACGCAAGGACCTAAAACATTCCCAAGGGACTCTTGAGGCAAAATGCCATCCATATCCAGAGAAAGAACTATGAAATTGGAATGCAGAACGAAGCAGAATATTTTCTCTTTTGCTATATTTTGTTTTGCTCTGTTTTGTCTCATGGTTTCTCTCACTTATTTTCATTTTTCTGTGCAACATGACTAATGTGAAAATGTGGATAATAAGAAGGTATGTTTAGAAAACATATAAGATTGGTCTCAGGGAGGGAGGATGGAGAGAAGAGGGGGAGAAAAATCTAAGACTTATTGAAGTGATTGTGAAAAATGAAAACAAATCAGTCCCTTAAGAAAAAAGAAATCATGATCAGGAGGCTTTCCAAAAAATCTGAAAATATGGAAAAACTTGCATGAGCAGATGTAAAGAAAAATACAAAATAACAGCATTATTGTAAGATGATCATATAAGAATGACTTATTTTCAGCAATCCAATCCAATCAATGCAACAGAACACAATACAATTCAATATATGAGAACTCTGAAAGACTTATGAAATATACTATCCATCACCAGAGAAAGAACTGATGGTGTTTAAATTTAGATCAAAGCATCTTTTTTACTTTATTTTTACTTGGGTTTGTTTTGTCTATTTTTCTTTCACAATATGACTATTACACATATGTTTCACATGATTACAGATGTATAACCTATATCAAACTGCACGTGTTCTCAATGTGGATGGTGGGGAGGGAGAAAGAGGGAGCATATGGAATTCAAAGTTTTAAAAATTGCTGTTATTTTTATATATGACTGGGGAATTTTTAAAAAATAAATATTAAAAAAGAATAAGCAATGGAATACCTTTACCTACCAAAATTCCTTGAGTGATAGCCATCCTGTTACTCCAAGTACTATGTCATATTAAAAATATGCTGCAACATGTTTTGCCTAATATTATTTTCTCCATTGCCTTTTGAGTTACAAATATCTATGATAATTTGAAGATTATGATTCTTAAAGTTGTAATAATACTATTTTGTTTTATTGGGGGGTTTTCAAAATTTGTTTTTACCAGGCTGATATCATTTAATAATGTCACCAGCATTGTGGCCCTGTATAAATTTCTGAACTCAATAGCGTTCATTCTCTTTATCCTATCTAATTCTGAGTGTAATACACTATTTATTTGTGACACCTGTCCCAGCTGTGTGTATAATGCACTGAGTTAAGAAAGTGTCATTTCCAATGCATACCATTGCCTGGATATTTCAATTTAAAGGACCATTTAATTTACAAGAATATCTCTTTCCTTTATGATCTTGTGCAGGACATACTGACACAAAGATGAAAAATAAAATGCTAGCAAGGGTATACTGTAATATAGCACAAAAATCATATGCTCTGACCAAATGAGATTTATACTAGTAACAGATTATTTCAATAATGTGAAAGCCATCAGCACAAATCACCACCTTAACAATAAAATATATGATTACCTCAAGAGATACAGGTTTTTTGGACAATATATAACTCTAATTCCTATTAAAAACCTTAGAAAGTAAAGCATTTTCCTTAAAATGAAAATTCGTATCTATCTATAACTATCAGCAAGCATTATCTTTAATGGAGATGAACCAGAAACCTTCACAATGAGATCACAGATGAAGCAAGTATGCTTATTATCACTACTTTTATTCAACATTGTTCTGGAAATGCTAGCTACAGAAATAAGACAAAAATGTAAATTGAAGTAATATCATAGACAATAAGGCCACAAAACTACTATTCTTTACAGATGATATAATGGTATAACAACAAGTAAAGTAGGATTTTCAGCTGCTGCGTAGAAGTGAGTTTTAGTCAGACAGGTTGAGTCTTGGTTGAGTCTTGCCTTTGAATCAATCAAGAATTATATATATTATATATATGTGTGTGTGTGTATACATATATACATATATACATGTATATGCATATATACACACACATATATAATTCTTGATACACACATACATAACATGTATGTATACATGTATATACACACATATACATGTGTGTGTTTAGGTATGTATGCATGCATATGTGTATATATATAGATATCTATCCATATATGCATACAAACATACATATTATATTGCTTGGAGAGAGTAGAGTAATCAGAAGAAGATTTGAGATAAGTGAGCATGAGTGGGGTAGGGGAACTTCCTTGTGGAGAGTCCTAACAGAAAGAATGTTGATGATATTGGAACTCTGCCTGTTGATATGTATTAATTCCTCAGACAGAAGCCCTATCTGTTGGTCTTATGAGTGAATTGAGATGATGGTGCTGGTAATGTATTTAAATATTGTTATAGCCTTGTTAACCTTTGTTTTTCTAGAAAGAGAAGCCAAAGGCAGGAGTCCCTGGAGTCTGCTGTCAGGAAGAAGCAGGAAGAGTTTTGAGTAGAACAATCCCCATGAGCTGAGACAAGGAGCAGGAGCAGAGAGCTGCCTGTGTGAACCAAAGCAACAGCTGGGAGTGGTTTGGAAGAGGAGCCACAGGGTCTGGAATTCAGCCTCGAGTTAAGATGAGAGAGGACTTTACTTGGATATTGTGTATTGATTAAGGAGATTGTTCTTACAGTGACCCGGGGTGGATGCTGTGGTATTCTCTGCTACCCAATAAGGTTGCATTGTGCTAGGAAAGACCTTAGCCTGGGACTCTATGACTTTGAATGTGCAATGCTATATTTTATGCACCGTGAGACATATAGAGTGTTATGAGATACATCTATGTATTAGATGATATGTTTTGGTTAAGGTTGTTACTATGAATATTATGCTTTACTTTATTGAACAATGTTTGGTTTATTGCTGAATAAACAGAGACTTCATTCTACTATATGAGTAGACTCTTAAAATTATACACAGCAACAGCCCTCAGTTGTGCAGCTATGATTGATTTTACAGATGGTATACTCAGAGAATCCTAGAGAATCAACTAAAACTTGTTGAAATAATTAACAACTCTAGAAAAGTTGCAGAATATTAAATAAACCTACACAAATCATCAACATTTCTATATATTACCAACAAAATTCAGCAAGAAGACATAGATTTCACTTAAAATAACTGTAGACCATATAAAATAATTGGGAATCTACCTGCCCAGAAAAAGCCAGGAATTATATGAATGCAATTACCATTTTTTTTACATAAATAAAGTCAAATCTAGAAAATTGGAGAAATATTAACTTCTCATGGAATTTCCAAGGCAATATAATAAAAATCACAATAATCCCTAAATTAGTTTATTTATTCAGTGCCACACCAATCCAATTACTATAGATAGATAGAAAGATGTGTAGAGAGATATGCATACACAAAGTTAAAAAAATAACAAAATGCTATCTGTAGAAACAGAGGCAAATTATGTCAAGAGAATCAATGAAAAACATGTGTGAAGAAAGGTTTCCTAGTAGTGCCAGGTTAGAGCTGTGTTACAAAGTGGTATTCATCAAACCGATGTGCTAATGGGTAAGGAAGAGTGGAGGATAAATAGAAAAGATTAGGTATATAATATATAGTAGCTAATGATCACAGTAATCTAGTTTTTGATAAATACAAATACATGCATATATATGTATATACATACACATGCTTACTCACATACTGACTTATGCACACACACATACTCCTTTAAATTGTTAGCTCATTTAAATAGGTCATTTTGAAGTTTTTTACATTTAGATTATTTCTTCTAATGGTTAACATTTTCTTGTAATTTGGTGTTGTTTAGGGCTTTTTTAAGGTAACATAGGTTATGAAAAGACAAAGAAAATTGATTATCATATTATTCCATGTGCTAGATGAAATTATATAATTGACTTATAAATCCCCTGCAAGGTTCAAAACATGTGCTGCCTCTATTTGCCTTCCATGAAATTATAAGTTTATATAATTAATATTTTCATTCTAATTAAATTTCTATTTTGCAGGAATTAGCTTTTTGCATCACTGGAGTTTTCTGTAAAATATAGGGAAAACATTTCTTTTATGTTCTGAAACTGTGACTTCACATTAACCATTGTGTAAAGTCAACCTCAGAGTACGTTAACAAGTCCTAATGTCTCAAATTTAGTATTACAGGCTAAATTACATTTTACCACACTTTGCCTTGGTGAAAAACAAGTACAACAATAGGAGTTGTGTCAGTACCTTTCATCTTCTATTCTACCCCCAATCACTGAGAGGTGTATAAATCTTTTTCAATAAAAAACATTTATGTCCCTGAGAGCTTAAATCAGTGATCTCAACTCCTACTGCACATTCCTAGTTGCATATTAACGGTGGCCGCTGTAAACTTGGTAACTGCAAGTTGTGGTCTAAGACTATTTTTAGCTGTCAAAATTACTGATCCACAGAATGCAGGAAACCATACTTGTTGCTGATGGGGAAACTGGTTGACGCCTGTTCATACGTATGTCTAAAATAAAATTAATTTAATTCTATAACTGAAAGATTCTCTTACCTTATCACTTCCTATACTTTCTAATTCGTACTTGAAGACTGGTTTGCTCTTTATTATACTCCAAATCAGTAATTACTCACTTGATTTCTGCTAGTATTTCATCTTACTCACTTTCTATGATAGTATTTTATGTTCCCTATATCTAATTGTAATTATTTTACCTTTAGCATTTAGTTTCAACTCAAAAAACCTTATTTTCTCATTCTCCAAGGCAATGCCCTTCAAAATAAAAGGAAAAAAAAAACGTTCTAATAAATGTATCTATAATCAAGTAAAATAAATTCCCTTGTTGGTCATGTGGTCATGTTCCATATTAATAATCAAAGTTTAAATTATCTCATTAAAATTGTAAAAGAGGAGGGGTGGAGCCAAGATAGTGTACTAACAGAACCCACTTTTCCAGAATGCTTCCCCCATGTCCAGACAAATACCTGTAAAAAAAGACGCTAACCAAATTCTGGAGTTACAGAGCCCACAGAATGACAGGTGGGTGGATGGGAGAGATGGGGTGAAAATTTGGAACTCAAAATCTTGTGGAAATGAATGTTGAAAACTAAAAATAAATAAATAAATTAGAATTTTAAGAATTAAAAATAAATAATTCAAAATAAAATAAAATTGAAAAAGAGAGTACAATATATTTCATCAAAAATCCCACTCATAAATGGAGACTGTTGAACGAATAAGGAGAGAGACAGGGGGACACAGAAAGAAACTATACATGCAAATTTTGGGTTCTTCTAAGGGTAGGACTCAGTTATGAACTCATATACTTAAAATTATTATTCTCAGGTGATTCCTAAAAATAGTTTTAACTATAGTTTTATTTATTCCTTAACCATACAATTGATATTATACTCTCAGTAGGAATCTATCAATGGATATTATTTAAACCACAAAATTTTTAATTTTGTTAGCCTTTGGGGTTAAGCCATTGACTTTAAAAACAAGAAAGAGGCAATAAAATAGATAATGTATAATATCTTCGAAGGTGAGATAAAAAAGATGATGGGCAAGGTACCTTTTTTCCCTTTAATTATCTATATAATAATTACTTAATTTGCCTATAGACAAATAGATTATCTGCAAAAGATGCATTTATTTAATCAAAGGAATTAAAATTTAAATTACATTAAAATTATCATTAAAATTAAAACTTTGACAGTAAAAGCAAAGGACTTTGGGATGTGTTTTAAAGCATCAGATCTTTCTACATTGTATTTTTCAATTGGTGCTCTTTAAAACAATCTCATTCTTCAGGTAATTGAAATATGATATAGTTAAGTGGCTGCTTAATGCACTTATAATCCTTCATGGAGGCAAGTGCTTAACTTGTAAAAAGGATTTCCTTTCAGAAGTGCTGATTTTGCTGCAGGATCATATACATTTCAATGACATAATTTTCCTAAGTTTAATGAATCTGTTTTCCTGAAATGAGGTCATTTTCTACAAGCTGTTATATCTTTTGACGATTTCTTCTACTATTGGTATTTCTGCCATTAATTTCATGTCTGCTAATTCAGATATAAGATATTTAAAAAGCATTAGAAAAATATGTCACCTACTGCTTAAACCTGTTGTCAGTGAATGCTGGACACATAAATTAGGACTGTGTTACATCATGCAAACTTTGATAACTTGTTTTTATTTGTATCTTTAAAAAAATATATTACCATAATTTCCCCAGGAAGCTAGGAAGTACGGTGGATAGTGTGCTGGGCCTGGAGTCAGAAAAACTGATTTTCCTGAGTTCTATTATGGTCTCAAACACTTATAATTTATGTGATCCTGGGCAAGTCCCTTAATCTTGTTTGCCTCAGTTTCCTTATTTGTTACATAAACTGAAAAAGAAAATGGCAAACCACTCCAGTATCCTCACCAAGAAAACCTCAAATGACTAAAAAAGAAACCTAATAATTTGCACAGTATCCCTCCTTTCTCCCTCTGAGAGGCACATCCCATGCAAAAATTAACATCATGTAATTTTAATGTTTTCATTAAAATATTTCATTTTTACTAAAAATCAATAGTTTCATCACAAAGATATTAACTAAACTTTGAAAATCATATTGCTTAAAAGAGGATTTCATAGTTTTGCTTTCTTTGTTTTGTAAAATGGAATTTTCTTTGGTTCCTTATTTGATAAGGGGAGGAATGGTGGTAGTAGTGGTGAAAGACAAATAAAAAGAACAACAAAAAATAGCAGCAAACCTACTCATCTTGTAATTGGAAGTCCTACATAATTTGGATCAAAGCTACTTTTCCAGACTTGATAAATTCTGCTCCTTTTGAAGCACTCTATATTCTAGTCAAAGGGAGTTATTGTAGTTTTATAAACATTGCTTTCTGTCTTTCGGTGTCATACCTTTATCCAGCTTGGTTTCCTTGCCTTCTTCAATGGACCTTTCCTGATTCTCTGCCTCACCCTTTCCAGCTGCTAGAATATTTTTTATTCACACAGGCTGTGTATGTGTGTGTGTGAGAGAGAGTGTGTGTGTGTATGAGCGCTTGTGTGCACATGTGTGTGTTTAATATTGTTACAGGCTGATTTATTTCTCATAATTTTGAGCACAGGCCTTTACAGGGTCCATACAATATATATATTTATTGAAGAAATAACTCTATGGATCAGCAGTCCATTCACAATATGAGAAATACTGATTTTTAAATGTGTATGTTTAAGTCAATATCTTTGAAATCATGGATTCAACTAAGATTTTTTGGAGTAATCCAGAGTAAAATCTTCTGTAATTGTCTCTGATGTAGAAAACCACCTCCAAACGCCTGCTTCTTTTCCTATGTGCATTCATCAGGTGTACTCTAAATGTATGCATACATTATGTTAGGAAAAAAAATTCATAGGTTTGAGATTGAAATGACATGGTTCAGTAACTGCTAATGTCTTTTCTGTCACCATGATTAACCTTTTCCATTCTTTTGGAATCTTTTCCTCACTGAGTTATCTTAACAACTGAATCCAATACCTTTAAAATTTTGTTGGCATCTGTGTGCACTTCTGTATGCATTCAATGAAGTCCAGTTTATCGTGATAATTTTACTTCTTAAGTCTCACTGTCATTTCAGCACACAGGGATTTAGATACAGACATTTCTACATATAATAATAATATTGTTGTTCTTAATGAGAATAAACTGATGTGGAAAAAATAGTAAATATACTAGATATTATATAGATTTATTGTAGACTTTTTCCATTATAAATTCCATTATAAATAATTATAAATAATATAATATATAAATATGTTATATAATATATATTATATATCATATATAAGTATATAATAATTCCATTATACATAATCTTGCTCAACAGGATTTGAGGTTCTATGCACAAGTTTCTACTTTAAAATATTTATTTAGTTAGTTCACTGAGCAGGCAGTTCTTTTGATAATATTCCATTTTCACCTTCTCAATGATTTGTGAATTAATTTGCACACCAAACTTGGATTACTATGTTTTTCCTCTTGGCAAGAATCTTAACTCATTATTGTTGTTTGACAAATTTTGGGGGCTTATTGGGAAGGGTACTTGTGGGATGTCTGTATAACATAGGGTTGCATTTCTCTACAAAATGACATTAAAGGTCAGTGTCCTTACTTTTTTCCATTTCTCATTTTTTAGAGACAAGTTGTTCAAAAAAGATCATATTAGAGCTGCCATAAGTACACAGAGTGTCTTCTCATCTTTAAATTTTCTTTTAATTTGTCAGCTCATATTGACTAATAAGACAATGACATGATTGCACAGGGTTGTATGACTCTGAAATAACTGCTATTGTAATTGTTATTTCCTGTCAAGATATTGCCAGTTTAGTATCTTGGGTGGTTAGAGTTTACTATATCTAGTGTCTTTTTATTGGTTAATTCAAGGATTGTTAATCAAGGAGCCATGAAATACATTAAAAATGATAATTTTATTCCAATATAATTACATCATAATCTGATGTCATTTATTTTATAAATTTAAAAATATTATTCTGAGTAGGGAGTCATGGACTTTAAGAGAATAACAAAGAATCCATAACTAAAACATACTAAGAACCTCTGTTCTAAATGAGGACACATAAAGTTTCTGAGATTTTTGTCTTTTTCAAATTTGCATTGATGGTATATACACAGCCAAAATCAAAGAAATATATATATATATATACATATATATATATATATATATATATACACACACATATGTGAATGCATAGATGTATGTATGTATACATTATATATAGGTTTGTGTCTGTATATATGCACATGTATTTGTAAATGCATATATGAACATACATAGTTATACACACATATGTGAGTGTGGATATGTGTGTTTCATTGGCAATATATACTGGTGAATGAATTGCTCTTATGTTCATTCTAATCTATTTGTTTATACTTTTCATGAATGCTGCAAGAGGAGATATTTTTGTTAACTCTATTTTTTAAAATATTTTTTCATTTGTAATAAAAATATAAATGCACCAGAAATTCAGGTTTTTAGTAGAGAAAACTGAACAAATTCGTTGGTAGCTAGAGAAAATTCACACCTTAAAAACTGGAACAGTTAAACAGAGGTTTGTAGACTATATTAAAAAAGTGAACATGGCACCTTGTTCTAATATTTTTAGTACATCCTCATATCTTCTCCCATAGAAGCCAAGGGACCACTTGGGACAGCAACAATTTAAAAGAGCTAACAAGACAAGGAGTTTTAATAAACCAGCAGTCCAAAAATATCAGGTCTTTGTGTTTCCCTCTCCAGGTCTAGGAGTTTCCTCTAAGAAGTTGAGGGGTGGAGACTTGGAAATTGGAGATTCATCCAATTTCTCCAATATATTTTGAGATGTTAGTACTGTGCTGACCCCAAAGACAATTCTCTAAGATGACCACTTATCCAATTCTGACCCAATCTTATGATAATATCAGAGGGTGTATGAGATTTAAAGGCAAAAATCTGTTGTGTTTAATGATTACAACATCTTTGTCTTTAGATCTGTTCTTAGTTCCTGTCTTTCTCTACATTGTATCATGTTGATCCACTCTTGAGGTTGAATAAAATTCCAAATTAAAGCTGATAGCTAAATAATTCTCAGTCCTTAAGATGTTTGTCTCTTTTTCTTTTTGTGGGGTATGGGGAAAGGTAACATTTAGCCTACTTTTCTTGTGAATTACTGTTGAAGTTTTCCTTTATTCCCTATCACTTTGTGGTAATAGCAGAGATGAACAATTAGTGAATGTAGATACAATGGAAGAACATACTGGAGGTGCATGCTTCAGAAGTTTTACATGCTCATTCACTAAATATAAAATGTTTCATGGCATTTATATTTCACATATTAGTGCTTAGCCTGGGAAAACTTCCTGCTTGGTCAATGAAACTATTCATTTTATGATGGTAATTCTAGTTATGGAATTTATGACTTACATCCACCTGGCATGCAAATTCATGTTCTTCATATTCGTTCTTTATTGAATAGAATTTATTGCAGCCTTCTAAATAAAATGAGATAGAATAAACAATTTCCCACAATGATTCATCATCATTAGGCAGTGATTATTATTTTGCCAGTATTGGGTTTAAGAAGTTGAGTTCAAAGTAACTATTAAAGATCATTATGACACCTGACAGTTCAGGTGCAAGTTAAACTTAATTCTAGAACAAAATAGAATATGGCAGCACTCTGTGAATTTTCTGCCATTGTTGCTGAGCAGGAGATAATGGAGGGAGAAGTGTTCCTCCCTGCTCTTGATTTTACCTAATGTATAACTTCGGGTCCACCAGTTATTAAGTAAAAAGAGAGCACAGTACTGGAAGGGTGCTTGGAATGATATATGCTCCATGATGCTACAATGTGACCTAAACACAACTGAATTCTACAGATAGAAACAGTTAGATAGCATCTTTAAAATTATTATGCCCAGAACAATTTTCACAATACAATAAGTTCCCGACTGCTCAGAAATGAATAAGTGAGATTTCATAGAGCAGCATCTGCTCTTTAGACTAACAAAATATGGAAAAGATTTGGTGCTAAATAAATCACTTTATTATATTTAGAAAATACTTAGTATACATATATGTCTCACTTACACACACACACACACACATACACACACATGATGGGTCCCCATTAGAGTTGCAAATGATTTTTTTTTTTGGCATCTTGAAATTCAGAGGGCCTCTTTGCCCAAAGGAAACAGGTACTGAAATCTTTGGCAAAGACCACCAGTACACAATGAAACTATGAATATAGTAACTGATAGAAAAAGTAAAAGGGCATTATATTTTGCACAGGAAACTAGCCTTTAAGTTTACAACATCTGGTCATATAATGTGAGCATGCCACTTAACCTTGTACTCACCAAGGTAAGTCTCTCACATTCAAGTTACAGAGGAATGGTAGCAATCTACAGTAGTTGAGGGATTTTCCACACTAGGAATTCCATACATTGATGAAATAAAAAATTTATGTACATAAACAAAGATGGAGACAGAGAAATGGAGATATAATACTCCCATTCTACTGAAGGACAAATAAGAAAAATATAAACAAGTGTAAGAAACTTCTGAGAGGATTACTTAAAGTGAATCGCTTTTCATATATGCACTTAGCATTGTATGAGGGGGTAGGGGTATATACCAAGATATTGGAACTGATTGTTTGCCTTGAAGGAACTTCTGAAGAGTTAGAAGAAATAAATTTATAGAGAAAAACACAACAGAGAGAATATAGCAGATGAATGTAATCAAATTCCCAATTATACGGGCACCATGATAAAAGCTATTACAGAGGATAAAGTCAATCAATATATCAGGAGGTATTCTTGCTTTCAAATGATTCAGAATTTTTTTTCTTTTGAAATTTATGGAAATTTTGGTTGAGCCTAGAAATAAAATATTGCTTTTGCCTTATTATTTTTCCATATTGTGGTGGTCTTCTATTTGTTTTAATCATATTTTCTATATAATAATCCTATTATAACAATTCATTTCTGACAATTGAAATAGGTACTCATTTTTCAGCATCAACAACTGACATATAGACAGCAAAGAAAATGGGAAAGAGTGTTGGACTTGACTTTAGAGAACTAGGTCCAAATCCCAGATTTAACACTTATTGTTTATATGACTTTTGCCTCTTTAGGAACTTCTACAACTTTAAGCCAGCCATTTCACCTCAGAGCTGAGACTCTTCAGCAGTAAAAAGAAAGATTTGTAATATCAATACTCTAAGTTCTCTTCTACATTGTAGACCCCTCCCCAAGCCATTCTGAACTCCCAAGACCAGAGAAAGGCCTAAAACATGGGTTAGACAATGAGGTGAGACATTTTTGGCCTATTCTGAGCTTAAACTACTATAATGCTTTGCATGCTCTGGCATAATAGACATGCTATGCTCTCTGAGTGAACTCAAAATGCCCCTTCCTGTGTAAGCAAGTCAAAGACTAGATGAAGTTGACCAGAAACATTCTTCTGCTTATGACTACCAAAAACAAGGCACCTTGATCCAGATACTACTTGGAATAGTGGAACTTTTTTTATGGTATATTATGTAATGTTAATGGTATAAGAAACATAAACATTCTGGATTTATAATTTCAATTGACACCTTGGCATTCTCCTGTCTTTTTGTGTTTAAAACCTATCCAATTAAAAATTATTTTCTCATATCATGGTTAAACATATGGATACTATAATTTTGGCTAACATAGGCATCCTGAGCCAGGAAGGGAGGGATGGGTGAGAGGGAATTGCTTTGAAGACATTAAGTCTCTTTTGTCTGTCCATCCTTGGGTTCATTGTTTACAATGAACTCCCAAGCATTTCACTATATGCGTGTTCTGCAAGTTTTGAGGGAAATGAACACTCATAATCCACCTAATTTTCTTTGTCTTTTTAAGAAAAAAACTTAGTAATGGTTGACAACATCTACCTACGTACTTCTCTGAATAACTTTACCTTGCTGAGAACAAGTTTTCTCATCTATGTTACTATCAAATGGACCTAAAAGACAGATCTAAGTCTGAGGTAATGTGTCATCATGGATAGGTATTTGGAGTCAAGGAAACCTGAGGTCATCTCTTGATTCAGATACTTTGTGACAAGGCGATTTGAACTACTGATTCAACATTTCTGGGTCTCAGTTTCCCTTATAGTTTAATATAGAAAGAACATGTTGGGCTCTGAGATTTCTAAAATTCCTCACAGCTCTAAATCTATAACTCTAAGATATCGAAAGCCACTATAAGCTCTGAATACTTCAAAAAATATTTCAAGTGTTTATCTTCCTATGAACCATCAATATTCTGATTGAACATGGATCACTTCATTGGGTAAAAAACTTCTTAAAGTCTGCATTTTGTCCCGTAATTATTGCCACTGAATAATTGTTGCATCCTGTTTTTTCAGTCTAAGAATTGGTTTATAACCTTTCATCACGTTATCATCAAATCTCTCAAGTATTCTAAGTGGTAAGCCTAGATTTCTCAAAACATGTGTATAGTCAGTATACTTCTGAAAGTTGATTTACATTGTTTGCTTAGACCACTGCAGTATTAACAATATTGTCACTCAACCCAATGAAGAATCATAGATGCATGGGGAGGAGGCAGGCAAGTGAAATTATCATGAGTAAGTCATGTGATATGGTAAAGCTTGCATCTTCCCACTCCAGCTTAACTGTACAGTTCATCTACCAGTGATACAGTTTAGTAATAAATTATTTTGAAGTAATACCATCTCAATATAAAGCTTTGCATAATGATCACACCCCACTCTTTTGTCCTAAAATTTGTGATGATTATGCAGTGAAATTTGTAAAGGAACTGTATTATATTTTTCTTTGTATCCCCAGTACCACAGTATTCATTTAATTGAATTGATTTAAATTTATGCTCTACCTGTCACTACTTGAAGCCTTGATCTGCTTTGAAAATTTGATGGACCCTTGACTTCATTGTTTCAGGTATTCCAGTCAGTGGTTTAACTGTCATCATCATCATCATCATCATCATCATCATCATCGCTAAAATTTAAACAGCATTTACTATGTGACTCAGACAGTATTAAGTGCTTTACAATTATTATCTTATTTGATCGTCACAACAACCATGTGAGATAGGTGCTACCATAATAGTCATTTCACAGATGAGGAAACTGAGGCAAATGTGGGTAAGCGACCTGCCCATGGTCAAATATCTAGTAAGAGTAAATTAGAACCCGTCACATCACTGCAGACTTTGCCTTTTCCTCTCCTAAACTGTCATCTCTATATTTTACCAGGTATACTGGTATCAAGCATTCAAGAAAATTCACTAAATTTTATACATAAGCAACTAGGCAGCAGAATATATAGCATACCAGACAGGACTATTGATTTCTAATCTTACATCATACATTTCTTACTGCTGTGTCCCTGGACCAAACACTTAACCTCTCCTCCTCTGTTTTCAACTCTATGAAATGGGGTAATAGAAGTCAGCTCATAAGTTTGTTGTGAGATACAAATAAGATAATACATATAAAGTGTTTAGCTGGCCATAAATTACTAGACAAATATTGTTGCTATTACTATTGCTGCATTCTTTAACATTTATTAGTCACTTATTATGTGCCAACACTATGCTAAGTTCTAGGAATACAAATAGAAGTAAAAAAAAAAATAAAAATCTCTGCCCTAAAGGAGTTTAAATTATAATAAAGGAAGATAACACATCACAGGAAAGTGGAGATTGGGGACTTACCCAGGTAGACGCAGGTATGCTTTCTGACTTAACTCAACCAGTGTTTGAGGGTTGTCTGAAGCTCAGAAAGGGTAAATGTCTTCCATGAATAGAAGAAAAATGGTTATTAAGTGCTTATTATGTACAAAACATAAGTGCCAGGCATATAAATCCAAAAATAAGATGTCATCTCCTCTCAAGGAGCTCACTTTATAATGCAGAAGATAATCTATGTCAAAGGGACAATCTGAATATAGTCTTTTTGAGCACAGAGACTGTTTGGTTTCCTATGTCCCAAAACTAGCACATTGTCTAGCATAGCATAAGCATTATTGTTTCCTTATTCCTAGTTCGACATTATATCCATGACGCACATAAATGTTAGTATATTAGCTGGAATAGCTGATGATCAAAGTACCACATTATCTCATCATGTGTTCTATGATCCAAATTGAGTTAATCGACTTTCTAATGTCACATGCAACCAATTTATCAACAGAAAAATAAATATCTATATCTCAAATGATGTACATGTATATAAATGTACATACTCACATTCAAACAAATTACCTCTGGAAATATATAGCTCCTGGTTTGACATATTAAGTCAATAAGTATTGTGTAGTTGATCATCCCAAAGTGTTCCAGTAAATCCTAGAAAAGGCTGCTGGGTCCATGAGGACATTTTGGTAGTTTTTTTTTGTAATTTTTCTCATATATTACTATAAATTCTGTAGTTCAGGGTGAATTGAGACTGAAATATAGAAAATGGAATTGTAAATAAGCTCATTTTTACCCAACACAGTTCCTATTACTTGAACAAAGCTAATATATATTTATTGAAATTGATTGATATTTATTTCTGGGAAATGAATTTTATCTAGTAGGTGACAAATTGAGAGGCATAAATCATTTGACAAGCAAACTGTTTAAAATATAAATTAATGTGTATATGAATATATTCATATGCATACATATCAAATATATATATGCACATGTATACATATATATATACACATAAGCATCAAATACATATTAAACTTTTGTACATTAAATCAAAGAAATAGAATTGTAAGTTATTTTTTCCTTGTTTTCAAAAGGTGGTTAAGTGATAAAAATAACAACCACTGTAACACTCTTAAAAACAGCAAAGAGGAAGATATATTCATGAAAAATCAAAATTCAGCACTTTTCTGAAATGAATGATTTTCATTAATATAAACATTATGCAAATGAGTTGCTCATCAACTTCTAAGGTATTTCAGTTAAAAATTCATACTGAAAGTCACAGCTTCCCTTGTAGTGTATCAGGACAGATAATTTATAAAGTATATTTTATTTTAAGAGTAAACTTTATTCTTTTTTATTGAATATACTTTTCAGTTAAAAAAATTAAAATTAGACTTGTTTGCTGTCTAGAAATATGTTTCTTTTTTTAGCATTTTTGGAAAACAAACCTCTCAATTCACCAACCTCGTGGTCTCTCAGACCCTTTGGAACTCTCTCCAAATGTGGGGAATTCCTTTGTTATGTCTTTGACGACACAAATCACAAAATCTCCGGGTTAAATGGGCCATAGGGTCAAAATTTCACAGAGAGCTATACCATGTACAAGGAATCTACCTTTGAATATTTCTGCACAGAATCTTTGTCAGCAGAAAATACTGAGAAGTAGATATAAAGGGACACAAATATTAAAAAGCAAAGCCTGGGGAACAACACTGAGAAGTTAATGTTACATTTTTGGAAAACAGAACAAACAACAGAGAGACTAAAAGCTTATAAATTAGAATCTAATATAATTTTTCTTCTTTTTTGTAATGGGAAATCAGTCAGTCATAAATATTTATTAAGCCTACTATGTGCCAGCTACTAGGCTAAACATTAAAGATAGGAAAAATTTTTTTTTTTAATCACTTCTCTCAAGGAGCTCACAGTTTAATGAAGTAAACACCATGGGATCAAATACATGCAAAAACAACCTACATACAGGACTCATTAGAGAAAGTCCACAGAAGGAAGAAATAAGCATTAAGAGGAAATAAGAAAATCTCCTTGTAGAAGATAAGACTGCAGATGACGAATGAAGAAAGCTAAGGAGGCCAGAAATAAAAAAAAAAAAGAGAGAATTGTAGGCATGGGAGTCAGCCGATGAGAATGTCCAGACTGAAGATGGAGAGACTTGACTAAGGAAAAATATGGAGACATTTATCTCTCATTCATACATATATACTTGTGTGAGGGGGGTGTTGTAAGATGTAAAAAGACTGCACAGGAGAGCAGGAATGCTCTGGGGCAGGCTGAATCACCAGAGGCAATTTGGATTCCCAAACTGCTCAGGACAGTGCTGGAGTCCAGTAGTCCTGATTGAGAGAAAAGTACAGGGCCAATTGCAGCTGCAGCAGCTATTCCTGGGGCTATCAGTCCACAGACTAAATGTTTGAAAGTCACCTACTTGAAATTCCAGGAACCAAGATAGCAGAGTAAAGTTTAAATATTCTCACCCTCCCTTGTTAAACTTGAAAGAATATTGTCCCAGGAAAAGTCCTGAAATAGTGGAGCCAGCAAAAGGGGTAAACAGTCTTTTAGCCCAGGCGACCAAGAAGATCACCTGGAAAAATGCCTCTTGCTATGGCTGAAGGGGAATAATGCAGGACTGAAAGTGTCCCAGGAAGTCCCACCTGAGGGAACCAGCAGGAGGTCCTGAGCCTAAGAAAGATGGAGTCAGTAAGCACTAACACTAAGACTCCTGGTCTTTGTACAGACAGGCAAATTTGGACAAACATCAGCCCAGATGGGGTTTGTGCAGTCCTAGGGCAAAAGGAGACCTCCAGCTGTCACACTTTCCCTCCCTCAAACCATACATCATGAACTTCAGTGTAACCCTGGGGAAACTAAGACTTCAGCTGGCCTCAACCTTGGCACACACCAGGCAGTTCAGCATCATATACACTCCAGCATTATATAGCTTCTAGTTGAAAAAGAAAAAAGAGGCCACAAAACACAAAGCTAGTAATGAGGATCCTAGCTACCAGCACAAGAAACAAGGGATAGAATCCCATACCCCAGAAGCAGGGATTTACTATAGAAGCCAGGAAAAAGGCGATCACCATGAGCAAGACTCAAAATAGAAAAACAGAGATCATAAAATCTTGTTGCTGGGACAGGGAAGAACAAAATATGAATTTGTAAAAGGACAGCACTGACACTGTAACCCACATCTAAAAGCTCAAAAGCTGAGGCACAGTGAAGATGGGAGAGTAGAAGCAGAGGCTTGCTAGAGCTCTCCCCTCATGTGCAGCCAAATACCTGTAAAAAAAGACTCTAAACCTATTCTAAAGCTGCAGAACTCACAGAATGACTGAGTGAAGCAAATCTCCAGTCCAAGACATCCTGGAAAGTCAAGAGGAAGTGTCGATTGCACCATGCTGGGAACAGATAACAGTCTATTGTGGGCCATGCCTGGCACAGACGGCACCTGAGCAGGCCTGGTGGAATGAATCTCTGACGGTTGAAGTGGTTTCCAGACATCACAATCCCAAAATGCCAAGGACAAATTGGAAGGTCAGTAAAAAAAAATATGTAGCTCTTTGAGAGGGACTAGAGAAGTCTTGTCCCAGTCCCAGAGAAGTGGAGGGGGTGGAGGGGACCATGTCAGTCACAGCAGGGGCAGAAGCACCAACTGTTTCTGGAGTTCTAAGCCTACAGATTATGGGGAGATTGAGTGGCTAACAGTTCACCTCCCCAAACTCACTGGAAACAGAGAATTACCTTGACAAAGATCTCAAATAATGAATAAATGAATGTGGAAATGAGCAAACCAGTAAAAAGAATCAGACTATAGGATCTTACTTTTTTGACAAGGAAGACCAAAGCATACAAATACAACAAGGAAACAAAGCCAAAGGTCCTATATCCAAAGGCTCCAGGAAAAATATGCATTCATTTCAGGCCACAAAAGAACCCAAAAAGGATTTTAAAAATCAGGCAAGAGAAGAAAAGCAAAAATTGGGAAGAGAAATGTGAGTGATGCAAGAAAATCATGGAAAACAAGTCAACTGTTTGCTAAAGGGGACACAAAAAATGCTGAAGAAAATAACACCTTAAAAAATAGACTAACACAAATGCAAAAGAGATCCAAAAAGCCAATGGGTAGAAAATGCCTTAAAAAACAGAATTGTACAGGTGGAAAAGGAGGGCCAAAAGTTCACTGAAGAAAATATTTCCTCAAACATTAGAATGGAGAAGAAGGAAGGTGATGACTTTATGAAAAATTAAGAAATTATAAAACAAAATGAAAGGAACAAAAAATAGTAATGTAAAATGTCTCATTGGAAAAACAACTGACCTAGAATATAGATCCAGGAGAGATAATTTAAAAATTATTGGACTACCTGAAAGCCATGATCAAAAAATAACCTATACATCATCTTTCAAGAAATTATCAGGCAGATACAGGAGGGTGGAATAGAAAGACACACATACACTACCTCTTCCCCCACAGCCCATAAAATACCTGTAAAGAAAGACTCAACAAATTCAAGAACAGCAGAAATCATGGAATAACTGGAGAAGATTTCCAGCCCAGGGTGACCTGAAAGGCCTACAGGAAAGGCCTGTTACACTGGATGTGGAGCGTAGCCCAGCTCAGACTTGGCATCACACATGGTGCTGGGAGGAGGACTTGAGCAGGCCTCAGGGGTGAAATCCCCAGCAGCAGCAGCAGTGGTTTGCAGATCCCTCAACCCACAGTGAGAGGGTATTTTCAGCTGGCCAAGAATGGGAGCAGGGTCTTTTCACAGTTCTGGCCGCAGGTGGTACAGCATCAGGCAGCAGCACCTCCCACAGCAGCCCACATCCATTGTTGGATCTTAAAGCCCCTATGGGAATTGAGCCCTGTGTGGCAACCCTGCCCCCACTTAATGCTCCTGAAGCAATTGAGCAGCTGATCTTTATCTCACACTGAATGGCAGCCCTACCACTGCTTAAAGTCCCTGGGAGAATTGAGAAGTTTATCTGAATCTCAGCCCCCAGTTCTGGCTTGGTGTATCTGGAAGTCAGGTGCTTGTGGAGAGCAAACTCAACTACTCACAGATTCTGGGCACAAAAGTTTCTTGTTGCTCCCAGACCAGTGTACACACTTGATTGTGCCACCTTGGAGGAACTGAGATCTTACAAATCCCCAGAGTATACCCTACTCTTGACAAAGTACCCAAAAGTCAAGCAACTGGATGTGAAAATGCCCAAAAAATGGAAAAAAAAGAAGACTATGGAATGTAACTTTCTTGGTGAACAGATATCTTCTACCATTCTTTTAGATGAGAAAGAACAATATTTTCCATCAGGAAAAAACATAAAAGTCAAAACTTCTGTATTCCAAAGATCCGATATAAAAATTCTGTGGTCTCAAGCCATGAAAGAACTCAAAAAGGATACTGAAAATCAAGTAAGAGAGGTGGAGGAAAAGTTGGGAAGAGAAATGAAAAAGATGCAAGAAAATCATGAAAAGCAAGTCAACAACTTGCTAAAGGAGACCAAAAATATGCTGAAGAAAATAACACCTTTAAAAATGGCTAACTTAATTGGCAAAAGAGGTTGAAAAAGCCAATGAGGAGAAGAATGCTTTAAAAATCAGAGTTAGTCAAATAGAAAAGCAAGTCCAAAAGCACACTGAAGAATATACTTCTTTAAAAAGTAGAATGTAACAGATGGAAGCTAATAACTTTACGAGAAACCAAGAAATCACAAAACAAAACTAAAAGAATGAAAAAAAGATGGAAGATAATGTGAAATATCTCAGTGGAAAAACATCTGACCTGGAAAATAAATCCATGCTGGGAAACTGGGAAACAAGAAATACAAGTAATGGGGCATAAAAATTTATCTTGCCTTACAGGACAAAAGAGAAGAAGAGGATAAGGGAAGGGAAGGATGTTAAAAGGGAGAGCAGATTGGGGGTGGGGGTAAATTAGCATGCTTGGCACTTTGGAGTGGAGGGAGAGGAGAGACAGTGAGAAAATTTGGAACTCAAAATTTTGTGGAAATGGATGTTGAAAACTTAAAATAAATAAATTTTTTAAAATAAAAAATTATCAAGGAAAACTGCCTTAATATTCTAGAAACAATGGGTAAAATTGGTATTGAAAGAATTCTTTGATTGCCACCTGAAAAAATCCCAAAATGAAAACTCCTAGGAATGTTGTAGTCATGTTCCAGAGCTTCTCATTCAAGGAGAAAATATTGCAAGCAAACAGAAAGAACCAATGTGAACACTGTGGAAACACAATCAGGATAACACTAGATCTAGCAGTTTCTACATTAAGGGATCAGAAGTCTTGGAATATGATACTCTAGAGGTCAATGTATCTAGGATTAAAGCCAGGAATCACCTAACCATTGAAATTGAGCATAGTAATTCAGTAAAGAAAATAGTCATTCAATGAAATGGAGAACTTTCAAGCATTCTTGATGAAAAGACCAGAGCTAAAGAGAAAATTGATTTTCAAACACAAGAATCAAGAGAAGAATGAAAAGGTAAACAGGAAAGAAAAAACATAAAGGACTTACTGAAGTTGAACTGTTTACATTCTTACATAGAAAGCAAACATTTATAACACTTGAAACTTTTCTCAGTATTAGCATAGTTGGAGGGATACACACACGCACACACACACACACACACACACACACACACACATACACACACAGGCCGACAGCATCAGGTGAGTTAATTATGAAGGGGTGATATCTAAAAAATAAAATTAAAGGGTAAGAGAGGACAGAGAAAGGGAGAAATAGAATGGGGTAAATTATCTCTCAAATAAATGGGGAAAGAAAAAGTTTTTTTCAGTGGAAGACAAGAGGAGGGAGGTGAGAGGTAATGAACCTTACTCTCATCACATTTGCCTTAAGGAGGAAGAGCATATACACTCAATGTGATCTGCAATTCTGTCTTACACTACAGGAAAGTGGGGAGGAGGGGTATAAGTATGGGTTGAGGGAATGATAGAAGGGAAAGCAAATGTGAAGTTAGAGTAATTAGAAATAAATACTTTGAGGAGGGATAGGGTCAAAAGAGAGAATAGAATAAATGGGGCCAGAATAGGATGGAGGGAAATATAGTTAGTCTTTCATATCATGACAATAATGGAAGTGTTTTGCATGATTACACATGTATAACCTATATTGAATTGTGTGGGGATGTATGGGAAGGGAGAAAGTGAGAGAAATTGGAACTCAAACTTTTAAAAGTGAATGTTAAAAATTGTTTTTACCTGCAACTAGGAAATAAGACACAAAGACAATGGGGTATAGAAATCTATCTTGCTCTAGAGTAAAATAGAGAGGAAAGGGATAAAAAAGGGAGAGATGTGACAGAAGGGAGGGCAAATTGGGAAAGGGGTAATTATAATTCATGATTACTTGGGATGGGCAGAGGGGAGAGATGGGAAGGAAATTCGGAACTCATAATCTTGTGTAAGTGAATGGTGAAAACAAACAATAAATTAATTAATTATAAAAAATTTTTTTAAAAAAATACAAAAAAGAAATGGGTGAAAAGGAATATGAACTGGTTTCAAGCCAAATAGCATTCTTGGAAGCAATCAAGAAGGATTTTAAAAGTCAAATTAGACAGGCACAAGAAAAATTGAACAGTGATTTAAAAAAAAGTTAGCTCCTTAAAAAATAAAATTGACCAGATGGATAAGGAGCTACAAAACCTAACTGGAGTAAATGACTCTTTTATAAAGGAGGAACAAAAGCTAACTTAAGAAAATGTTTGTTAAAAATTAGAATTAAACAAATACATACTAAAGAGTCTAGGAGGTATCAAGAATCAGGGAAACAAAATCTTAAGAATGAAAAAAGATAGAAGAAAATGCAAAATATTGCATTGGAAAAACAACTGATCCAGAAAATAGATCCAAAAGAGAAAATTTAAATATTATTGGTCTCCTGGAAAGCCATCTTTAAAAAAAGAGCTTAGACAGTACCTTGCCAGAAACCATCCAGGATAACTATGCACATATGCTAGATCCAGAGGACAAAATGGTCATTGAAAGAATCTATTGATCATCTGCTGAGATGCATGCCACATTGCAAACACTAAGGAATATTGCTGCCAAATTCCAGAATTGTCAGGGCAAGGAAAAGTATTGCAAGCAGCTAGAATGAAACAATTCAAATATCAAAGAACTACAGTCAGGATCACACAGGACCTTGCAGGTTCCATATTAAAAGATTGGAGAGATTGGAATATGATATTTTGTAAGGAAAAGAAGCTTGGACTACAACCAAAGATGAATTATCCAGCAAAATTGAGCATCGTCTTTCAGGCAAGCAGATAGATATTCAATGAAATAAAGGATTTCCAGACATTCGTGATGAAAAGACCAGAGTTCAACAGAAAATTTGATCTTCAAATACAAGACTGAAGAAAGGCATAAAAAAATGTACATGGGGTGGGGGGGAACTTTGCTATTCGATTTGAACAAATTGTTTATATCCCTGTATGGGAGGATGATACTTCTTAATCTTGAGAACTGTATGTTTATTAAAACATTTAAAAAGAATATGCATCGATAGAGGATATGGGAATAAATTAACTGATGTGATGATAAAAAAATCCTAATAAAGGGCTGCAAAGGGAGGAGAGGAAAGGAGGAGGCAGCAAAGGGTAAACTACATTACATGAAGAAGCACAAAAAAGCATATTATAAGAGAGGGAAAGTAGGGAGGGAGGTGAGTATTTTTTGAGCTTTACTCTCATTGCATTTTGTTCAGGAGGGAATAACATTCTCAGTTAATTGTGGGAATCTAACTTGCCCTACAGGCAGTAGGAGGGAAAAGGAGAAAGAAAAGGGAGAAGATGGCTAGACTGGAAGAAAGAAGCAGTAAGGGTAAAGTTAAGAGATGGGAAGGAGGCTGATAGAAGAGATGGAAATCTGAGGGAGGCAGTGGTCAAACTAAAACTTTTTTTAATTTTTATTTTTTTTTTACTTTTTTAAAGAGTTACTTCTTTATTTCAATTCAGCATAATTCTGCCAAAAGTACTAAAAAAAAAGATTGCAAATCAAAAGAGTTAGAAAGATTTGACATATGGATATAGTTCTCTGGATTCTAGATAACACATCAGAGAAGAATGGTGTTAAATCTGAAAGTCTCCATTAGAAAGGATGGAAGGCCAGTCTTTCAAGTCAGTGGGAGGAGTACTAGGTAACTAATTTCTTAGTGGCCCAAGCCAGTCACGAAGGTGCATCAGTGGAGGAAACTTACTGAGTTGTCTACACTGATGAAATCAGAGGTCCAAGTCCTTACTTCCCAGGATAAGATGCTGTTGTTGTGTTGTCTCAGTTAGGTCTGATTCTTCATGACCCATTTGAGCTTCTCTTGGCAAAGATACTGGAGTGGCTTGACGTTTCCTTCTCCTGTTCATTGTACAGATGAGGAAACTGAGGCCAACAAGGTTAAGTGACTTGTCCAGGGTCACATTGTAAGTATCTGAGGCCAGATTTGAACTTAGGAGAATGAATCTTTCTAACTCTGGACCCAGAACTTTCTCTATTGTGCAATCTAACTGCCCTTGCTACTTTACCAAGAAAGAAACAGCAGTGGTCTTAAAGTCAAAAAGATTTAATTTCAAATTTGGCCTGCATTATGGTCTGAAAAGGAAGCATTTACTATGTCTGTTTTTCTGTATTTGATTGTAAGTTGTTTATATTTAATATATGGTCAGTTTTTGAGCATGTTTCATTTACTGCTGAACACAAGGTGTAGTCCCTTCTCTCTCCATTCAGTTTTCTCTAGAGAACTACAAGATCTTATTTTGCCAGAATTGTATTCCCCTCCTTCACTTCTTGTTTTCTTCTGGGATCAATTTATCTAGTTCTAAGGAAGGAAAGTTGAGATCCCCGACTTGTATAATCTATTTCCTCATGTAACTCATTCACCTTCCACTACAAAAAATTAGATTTTAGATCATTTGGTGACTCTGTGTTCGTTACTGATATGAGTTCACTGTCTGTGACACCTTTCAGTAAGATATAGCTTCCTTCCTTATCTGTTCTAATTAGAACTATTTTTTTTTTACCTTTTCTGAAATCATGATTGGTACCCCTGCTTTCTTTACTTCAGCTCCAGCCCTAATGTGTATCCCTTCTTCAAATATGTTTCTTCTAAAGAAAATATTGCAGGATTCTAGTTTTTAATTCATTCTGCTATCCATTTCTACCTAATAGGTGAGTTCATTCCATTCATATTTATAGTTATAGTAGCTAAGTGTGCACTTACCTCTGTTATTTTTCACTTCTTTATTCCTCCCTTTCTCTTATACTTTCCCCCCTCCTTTCCATACTCACAGTGTTTCACTTCTTATCACTGCCTTCTCTGATCTACTCTCCTTTTTTCAGTCCCCCATTCCTTTTCTATTATCCCTGTTCATTTTTATTTCCTCATAGAGTAAAATTGATTTTGATATGCAGCTGAATCTGCATGTTCTTCCCTCTTAGAGTCAGTGTTGATGAAAGGTTAAAGTTTTGACACCCCTCTCTCCAATGTTGCCCTCCAATATAATAACTCTATCATGTTTCTTTTATGGGAATAATCTACCCCCATGCAATCTCTCTGCTCCTTTCAGTGTAATTTTCATTCTCATTACTTTATTGTTGGAAGTGGGAGGGGCATCATGCCATTAAAGTCACTGTATATCCATACATTCTGTCTACATATTCTATTTCTGATTGGCCTTATAATAATAAATTTCTTAAGAGTCACAAATATTATCGTGTCATATAGAAATATAAACAGTTTAACATTATTGAATTTCTTATTTTTTCCTTCTTTTTTTTCTAACCATTTCATGGTTGCCTTGAATCTGATATTAGCAGTCCAAATTTTTTTCACTTCTGGTATATTAATTTAGAAAAATATGAAAGTCTTCTATATCATTAAATATCCTTTTTTTCTTCAAAAGATTATATTCAATTTATCTGGGGGGGGGTTGATTCTTGGTTGTAATCCTAACTTCTTTGCCTTCCAAAATGCCACATCTCATACCCTCCCATTCCTTAATGTGGAAGCTGCTAAATCTGGGTAATCCTTCATATAGCTGCATGATATTTGAATTGTTTTTTATGCTCCTTGCAAAATCATTTCATTTGAGAGCTCAAAAACTTGATTGTGATTCTTCTGAGATTTTTCATGTTAGGATCTCTTTCAGGTGTTAAGGGCAGATTCTTTTAATTTCTATTTTGCCTTCTGGTTCTAATATATCACTAGAGCATCCTTTGTTAATTTGTTGAATGATGTTGCCCAGACATTTTTTTTATCATGGCTTTTAGACATTAAATTTTAGACAATATTATTGTCTAAATTATTATAATAATATTAGACAAATTTATTTTAGACAATAAATCTGATATTGTCTCCCCTGGATCTATTTTATGAAGTTGGTTGCTTTTCCAATCAACAATGTCACTTTTTCATCTTATTATTTTTTTATAATATATTCATTTTATTGATTTTAATGCTCTACAATCGCTACCATAAAACTTAGATTTTTTTCCCCCTACCTATCCCCCACCCCCTGCCCCTGCTCCCTCCCCAAGATGGCATAAATTCTATATAGGATCTACACATATATTCCTATTGAATACATTTTCATTATAATCATGCTGCATAGAAGAGTTAAAATAAATGTGAGAAATCATATAACAAACCAAAACATAATACACATACACACATACACACACACATACAAATGATCTGCTGTATTCTGGGATTGAATTACATAGTTCTTTCTCTGAATGTGGAAGACATTTTGCCTTAGAAGACCACTGGGAACTTTTTTTTTAATGTCCTTGCATTGTTGTGAAGATCCAAGTCTACCAGAAAAATTCTCGCACACTGTGGTCATTGCTGTGCACAAAGTTCTCCTGGTTCTGCTCCTTCCACTCAGTATCAGATCATATAAGTCTTTCCAGGCCTCTCTGAAGTCTTGTTCATCATTTCTTATGGCAAAATAGTATTCGGTTACATTCATATATCATAATTTATTCAGCCATTCCCCAATTGATGGGCATCCCCTTCATTTCCAGTTTTTGGCCACTACAAATAGTGCTGCTATAAATGTTTTTGTACATTTGGGACCTTTTCCTATTTTTATGATCTCTTGGGGATACAGTCCTAGAAGAAATACTGCTGGGTCATAGTACATTGACATTTTTGTAGCCCTTTGGGCATAGTTCCAAACCTCTCTCTACAATGGTTGGATCAGCTCACAGCTCCACCAACAATGAATTAGTGTTCCAACTCTCCCACATCCTCTCCAACATTTATCATTTTCCTGTTCTGTCATGTTTGTCAACCTAATCTAAATACCTCAGAGTTGTTTTGATTTGCATCTCTCTAATCAAAAGTGATTTAGAGCATTTTTTCATATGATTATGGGTATCTTTAATTTCTTCCTCTGAAAATTGCCTGTTCATACACTTTGACCATTTATCAATTGGGGAATGACTTGTTTTGTTGTACATTTAACTCAGTTCTCCATATATTCTAGAAAGGAGGTTTTTAGCCCCAAGATTAGTTGTAAAGATGCTTTCCCAATATACTACAGCCCTCCAAATTTTTGTTGCATTGTGTTTGTACAAAATCTTTTCAGTTTAATGTAATCAAAATTATCCATCTTGCCCTTCATAGTGCTCTCTATCTCTTCTTTAGTCAAAAATTCTTCCCTTCTCCATAAATCTGATAAATAGACTATCCCTTTGTCTTCCAGTTTGTCCATGATATCAATCTTTATACCTAGATTGTGTACCAATTTGGACTTTATTCTTGTGTAGGGTGTCAGGCATGAGTCTATGCCTAGTTTCTGCCACACTATTATCCTGTTTTCCCAGAAATTTTTTTGAACAGTGAGCTCTTATCCCAGAAGCTGGGGTCCTTGGGTATATCAAACAGGAGATTACTATATTCATTGCCCACCGTTTCTTGAGTACCTAGCATATTCTACTTGTCTACCCTTCTGTTTCTTGGCCAGTACCAAGTCCTTTTGATAATTACTGCTTTAATAATACAATTTGAGATCTGGTAGTGCTAGGCCACCTTCCCTAGCATTTGTTTACATTAGTCCCTTAGATATTCTGGACCTTTTGTTCTTCCAGATGAATTTTGATATTATTTTATCCAGTTCTAGAAAATAATTATCTGATAGTTTAATTGAGATGGCAATAAATAAGTAAATTAATTTAGATAGAGTTGTCATTTTTATTATATTGGCTCGGCCTACCCATGACCAATTGATGTTTTTCCACTTACTTAGACATGACTTTATTTGTGCAAAAAGTGACTTGCAATTATGTTCCTATATTCCCTGGGTTTGTTTTGGCAGGTAAATTCCCAAATATTTTATAGTGTCTACCCTAGCGTTAATTGGGATTTCTCTTTCTATCTCTTGTTATTGGGCTTTGTTATTAATGTATGGAAACATGGAAGATTTGTACAGGCAAACTAAAACTTTTGAGGAGTGGAAGGGAGAAGGGAGAAATAAAGGCTTAAACATGGGGAGAAATAGGATAGAGACAGATACAGTAGTCATAATTGTGAATGGAATGAACTTTCTCATAAAACAGGGGGGATAGCAAAATGGATTAAAAAACACAACCCTACAATAAGTTATTTACAAGAAACACATCTGAAACAGGAGGATACACACACAATAAAGGCAAAAGGTTGGAACAGAATATATTATGTTTCAACTGATGAAAAAAAACAGGAGTAGAAATTCTAATCTCAGACAAAGCAAAAGCAGAAATAGACAGCAAAACTACACTACTAAGGTAAACTATACCCAAACTCCCTCTCTCTGAACTTGATAAATCTAAACTCAAAATAAACAAAAAAGAAGTTAAGGAAGTGAACAGAATTTTGCAAAATTAGGTATGATATATCTCTGGAGAAACTGACTGGGGAAAAAAGAAATATAGCTTTTTTCTCAGTGACACATGACACAGACACAAAAATTGACAATGTGCTGGGCATAAATACTTCACAGTTCATTTCAGAAAGGCAAAAATAGTCAATGCATCCTTTTCATATCATGATGCAATAAAAATCATATTTAATAAAGTACCATGGAAAGATAAACCAAAATTAATTGGAATATAATCTAATCCTAGACATTTAGTGGGGCAAACAACAAATGATGGAAGCAACCAATAACTTCATTCAAGAGAGTGACAATAATGAGACAACCTATCAAAGCTTATGGGATGCAGTAAAATCAGTTTATAGGGGAAGTTTTATATCTTTGAATGGTTATATGAATAAAATAGAGAAAGAGGAGATTAATAAATTAGACATGCAGGTGTAAATGCTAGAAAAGAACAAATTGAACATCCCCAATTCAATACCATATTGGAAACACTGAAAAACAAAGGAGAAACTAAGAAAATTGAAATTAAAAAAAACAACTTTTGAACTCATCAATAAAACTGACAGTTCTATATGAAAAAACTAATAAAATTGATAAACTTTTTGTCAATTTTTTTTAAAAAAAGAAAAAAACAAAACTAAATTACCAGCATCAAAAATTAAAAGTGTAAATTAATCTCCAATGAAGAGGAAATTAAAACTGTAATTAGAAATTATATTGCCCAACTGTATGCTCATAAATTTGACAATCTTAGTGAAATGGATAAATATTTACAAACATATATATTGCCCAGATTGACAGAAGAGGAAATACAATATTTAAATAACTTCATCTCAAAAAAGGAATTGAGCAAACCTTTGATGAACTCTCTAGGAAAAACTCTCCAAAACCAGGTGGATTTAGAAGTGAATTTTATCAAATATTCAAAGATTTGTTAAATCTAATACTATGCAGACTCTTTTGGGAAATTGGTGGAGTCCTACCAAATTATTTTCCTGATAAAATATGGTGCTGACACATAAACTGAGGAAAGTCAAAATAGAGAAAGAAAATTATAGACCAGTATACCTAATGATTATAAATAAGATATTAGCAAAAAGATTACAGCAACTTATCACAAGAATAATGCACTTTGATCAGGTAGGATTTATACTAGGTACAAATTAGAAAAATTATTAGCGTCATTGATCATATCAACAACAAAAATAAGAGAAACCATATGATTATCTGAATAGATGCACTAAAAGCTTTTGACAAAATACAACACTCATTACTATTCAAAAATCTGGAGAGAATAGTAATAAATGGAGTATTCCCTAAAAGTAGCATCTACCTAAAACCATAAGCAAGCATTTTATGTAATGGGGATAAGCTAGATGCATTTCCAATAAAATTGGGTTCATTATCACCACTATATTCAACATGGTACTAGAAATTTTAGCTTTAACAATAAGAGAAGAAAAGAAGTAGAAGGAAATGGAATACACAAAGAAACTAAGTTACCACTCTTTGCAGACAATATGATGACATACTAAGAAAATCCTAGAGAATCAAGTAAAAAAAAAACTACTTGAACTAATAAACAACTTTGGCAAAGTTGAGGATACAAAATAAACCCACATAAATTATCTGCATTTCTATATATACAGAGTGCTAACAAAGCCCAGCAGCAAGAGATAGAAAGAGAAATCCCATTTAAAGTTGTTGGAAACAATAGAATATTAGGAGTCTGCCTGCCCAAACAAAAGCAAGGACTATATGAACACAACTACAAAATACTATTCACACAGACTCAGGTCTAAATAATTGTAAAAAACATCAGTTGCTCATGGGTAGTTCGAGCTAAAATAATAAAAATTACAATTCTACCTAAATTAATTTAGTTGTTCAGTGTCATATCAATCAAACTACCAAAAAACTATTTTGTACAGCTAGAAAAAAATAACATCAAAATTCATCTGGAAGAACAAAAGTCCAGAATATCAATGGAATTAAGGAAAAGAAAAACTAGGGAACATAGCTTAGTCATGCCAGATCTTAAATTGTATTTTAAAGCAGTAATCATCAACACCACTTTATCTTGGCTAAGAAATTGAGGAGTAGATCAATATAATAGTTTGGGTACACATGATGTGGTAGTCAACGACTGTAACAGTCTACTATTTGATAAACCAAAG
The DNA here is from genome assembly GCA_023548195.1 of Bettongia penicillata ogilbyi. Lineage (NCBI taxonomy): Eukaryota > Metazoa > Chordata > Mammalia > Diprotodontia > Potoroidae > Bettongia > Bettongia penicillata. Next base: position 161,591 of record JAJHZJ010000946.1, read on the forward strand.
GGTCTCAATTTCTGAGATAAAAACTCAATGTTTGACAAAAACTGCTGGGAAAACTGGAAAACAGTGTGGCAGAAATGGTGCATAGACCAATCAAAATGCCTGACACACTATGCCAGAATAAAGTCCATATAGGTACACAATGTAGATATAAAAGCTGATACTATAAAAAAATTAGAGGAGCAAGAAACAGTTTGTCAGATTTATGAAGAATGGAGAAATTTATGACCAAACAAAAGACAGAGAACCTTATGAAATGCAAAATGGATAATTTTGATTAAATTAAATTGAAAAGTTTTTACACAAACAAATTCAATGCAACCAAGACTAAGAGACAAGCAGAAAACTAAGAAAGAATTTTTACAACTAGTGACTGTGATAAAGGCCATATTTTTAAAATACATAGAGAACCACCTCAAATTTACAAGACAAGTCATTCTCCAATTGATAAATGGTCAAAGAATGTGAACAGGCAATTCTCAAAGAAAGAAATTAAAGCTACCTGTAGTTATATGAAAAAATTCTCTAAATCAGTATTGATTAGAGAGATGCAAATCAAAACAACTCTCAGGTACTAACTACATCACACATATCAGAATGGCTAAGAAGACAAAACAGGAAGACAATAAAATGTTGGAGAAGACGTGAAAGTTGGATCACCAATTCATCATTGGTGGAGCTGTGAGCTGATCCAACCATTCTGGAGAGCAATTTGGCACTATTGCAAAAGGACTATAAAATGTGCATACCCTTTGACCCAGCAATACTGCTTCTAGGGTTTTATCTCCAATAGATTAAAAAATTGGGAAAAAGTCTCACATGTGCAAAAATATTTATAGTTCTTTTTGTGGTGTCCAAGGTATTGGAATGCTTATCAGTTGGGGAATTCCTGAGCAAGTTTGTTATATGAATATAATGGAATACTATTGTGTTATAAGAAATGACAAAAAAAAGTGAACTTCAGAAATAGCTGGATAGACTTATATGAACTGATGGTGAGTGAAGTGAGCAGAACCAGCAGGACAACAAACACAGAAACAGCTACAGTAGGCGAGGACTATTTTTGATAGACTTAGACTCTCACAGCAATGCAAAGACCTAAAACATTTCTAAAGGACTCTTGGTGCAAAATACCATCCTCATATAGAGAAAGGACTATGGATTCACAATTCAGAATGAAAAAGACTATTTTCTCTTTTGTTACATTTGGTTTCATTTATTTTTGCTCATGGTTTCTCCCATTTGTTTTAATTCTTCTATGCAACATGACTAAAGTGAAAATGTGTTTAGTAAAAATGCATGTGTCAAGCACATATAAGATTGCATGCTGTCTTGGGGAGGGAATGGAGAGGGCCAGGAGAAAATTTAAAACTTATGGAGGTTGTTGATGAAAAGTGAAAACAAACAAATAAATGTGGAGAGAAAAAAAGACTACATAGGTCAGGGCTAGGCAATGATGAGCCTTGGAAATCAGAGGATTTTATATTTGATCGTGAGGTGATGAGACCTACTATAACTGACCTACAGAGGAGTGATATAGAGAAGAGCAAAAAAAAAACAACAAAAAAACAAAAAAAAAAACGGAGGCACTATTCAAGAAATATGGCAAAGTTAAAATCAGCTGTAACTGGCAGCAAATTGGATATGAGAACTGAAGGAGAATGATATTCAAGGTTCTTCCTCCATTAATACCAGATCTCAGACTCCAACTCAGATCATCTGATGTCAATCTCAGTACTCTTGTGTTAGATGCTAGCCCTCTTAAACTTTTTCACTCAACAGCGTTCATTAGTGCCAGGAAGGAAAGGGCAAAGTGCATGCTTTGTGTTCAGAACCAAGGCTGCAGTGAAAATGTAGAATGCAATATGGACAAGTGCTATCAAAAACACCTCAGATTCATTACACATTTGATTTTGAAGTAATTTTTAATTGTGCATTCAGAAACTTTTCATTATTGCCAAATTTTTCACAACCCCATGGGGTCACAACCCACAGTTTAAGCAGGACTCTATTAGAGATGTAAAAGATAGAAGAATGTGTTCCAGTAATGGGAGTAACTAACTAAGCCTGACATCTCAGACCTCCAATATTCATGATCTTTACCCTTTATTAATTTTTAAAATTATTTGACTTCTTTGTGTAGAGTATCAGTTAGGAGAGTACCTTAGCTCAAAATGCATGTTATTTTTACAGCTTTGACCCTAAAATAGTAAAATTAGGTCATAGTTTATAGCATTGTTCTATGGCAAATTTAGAAACTTAAACTTTAATTTTTTTTTCTTAGCTGCAAAATTTGATGAGTGCCCCACAATTCAAAGCTGTCATTTTTTATAGTGAAGGTAGGATGCGAAAATGTTTGAATTCATTCTCTAACTCTATATGTGTGTGGATATATGTATATATTTACATGTGTGTATACATGCATACAAACATATGATGGACTTTGGGATTTTACTAAGAGTTTATTAATATATTTCTTTCAAATGAGGGATACAGAATAAACTTAGAAATAAATAATTGCACCTGTAAGTCTTTCTGCTGAGTCACATTAAAAACGCTGTAGGCAAACGTTGGAACACAGATCACTTGCACTATGCATGGATCAAGCTGTCACTAATAATCTCTACACGTACCAAGCACAAAATCAATGTCTGTACTATGCTTATATGTTCACTAAGTACATTTGCACATCCACATTTGAAGAAGTTATTTAAATATGATTTATATTTTGAGGTTTAAAACTCACACCACACCCATAATAAGACAGCAGCTGGAGGTGACTTGGAAACCCAGAATTGGCTCTCATCTACATTAAAGGGAGTTAGCTGTCATATAGCTTTCATATCCTTTTTCAGATCTTTAGAAACATTTGAAGAGAAACAAAACATTATGAGCTTTGGTTCAGCTGGTGGTTTTATAATCAAATTTCTTTCACAGATAGAGAAGTATGATATATGGATATCTTTTTCTAAAATTAGTTTATGTGGAAGAGAAAAGTTGATTTTTTTTTCAGAAAATATAATAACAGCTTGATACCAAAGTGCTGACAACTAAAAAGCTTAAAAATATATGCAAACATTTTCTGTCAACTTGTATGACTTTCTCCTCTTATTTCTCCTTATAATCATACACTTATTTTGTCTTTAGATATAAAAACAAAGCTAACTATATCTATTTAGTCTCTGGTTAAAGCATATGCTTGTGTTATTTGTATTGAAATGGCTGTCAGAACATTTGGAATAAATAATAGTCCTTTTTTTTCATCTTCAGTCTCTCTCTCTCTCTCTCTCTCTCTCTCTCTCTATATATATATATATATATATATATATATACATATATATGTATATGTGTGTATATACACACACATATACATACACACACACATCGTCTGCATTTGTGGAATGCATAGTTCAAATACTTTTGATCAGGAAAATTGAGGTTTAAATTCCATCTCAGACGCTTACTAGATGTGTTAGCCTAAGCAAGTAACAGCTTCAGGGAACTTCAATTTCCATGTGTAATGGGAGGTAGCAGCAGTATTACGTGTGTGTGTGTAGGTGTCTGTGTGTGTGTGAAAATCGACTGAGGTAACACATTGAATGTGATTTAGAATCATAAAGCCTTCTATAAATGTCAACTATTATTACAGCCATTATTGCTATTTATCCCATTCTCATCATTATGCAGAGGAAAAAAAAAACATAGTGATCTCGATTATTTTTAAGTTCATAAAATAGGTTTCAGATGCCTTTTAAATCTATCTATCTATCTATCTATATCTATATCTATATATCTATATCTATATATATATACTGAGAAATTACAATGCAGAGATTACTTTGAGGGAGACATAGAAGTACAAGATACAGTTTCTACCTTATAGAGAACTTTAAAAATCCAACCCATCTTTGGAGTTGGGTAACAAATATGCAGCTGTTCAGTTTTTTGTCCACAGTAATTATAAAGGTTTTAATAATCTGTCAATCAACACATATTTATTAAGTGTCTACTATATTCCAGACACTGTGCTAAATGGAAGGGGCAGAAAGGGGGAAAGAAAGGAAAAATAAAACACTTCTTGTGTAAGAAGGCAGACTACATTCTCCAGGGGGCAGAAAATTTGTGGGTATTTATATAGAGATTAACAGAGTAAGTCCCCCAAATAATGCAAAATCATTAAACAAAACTTATTTTGGAAGCGAGTACATCATACGTTTTAGGAGAGAATGAGCATCAAGAAAGACTTCATGATAGATAAGTTATACCTTGAAGGGAATGCAGGATTCTATGAAGAGAATATAAAGAAATATTGCATATATGTATTTGTATGTATATATGCATATGCACACATTCATATATATACATACATGTGTACATACATATATGCATGTAAAGCTACATGTGCATATATCTACTCCTATATGTGTGTATTATACATATATGTATGTATATATGTGCATGTGTGTATATATGCACACATGCATTACATATGCATTATGTGTGTGTGCACATACACACAAACATGAGGTGAAAAAGGTCTGGAGAGGCAAGATGGAGGGCCATGTGGGAGGAAAAAAGAAAAGACCGGTTCAGTTGGGCAGTAGAGCAAGGAAAGGAGAATAATATTTAATGGAACTAGAAAGATAGGTTGTAGCAACTTATGAAGAGTTTTTAAGGCCTGACAGAGGCTTGTACTTTTTCTAAAGGTATGAGGGAGCCACTAGACTTTATTGATTAGGGGTGTGACATGGCTAGATATGTGCTTAAGGAAAATTTCTTTGGCAGCTATGCAGAAAATGGATTAAAGTAGGGAGAAATGAGTCAGGGAAACCAATTTTGAGACCACAGTAATACTATAGTAGAAAGGTGATGAGGGTCTGAACTAAAGTAATGGCAAGTGAAGTAGAAAAGTGAGAATACATGAGAGATGTTGTGTAGGGGACCCCTTCTTTGCCTATTTTTCCCTAACAGTTTGTATAGTTTGAATTAGTTAGAAAGAATTAATTTGTAAATTTATCTGGTCCTGATACCCCCTCCTTTCCACTTTGGGACTTCATATATGACTTATTTGATTGCTTTTTTGTGAGATTTGATTAAGTCCTTTATTTCTTGGTTAATTTGTGAATTTAATGTTTTTTAAATAGACATCCATTTAATTTAGACTGTCATTTTATTGCCACAGTATTGTACATTTGAATTCCTAATAATGCAATTTTTTTCTTTTACTTGTATTGAAAATTCACTTTTTTCCCCATTTTTGAGACTGATAATTTGACTTTCTCAATTTAAAATATTACTTGTACACATTGAAAGCATTCATACTTTCAATTTATCTCATTAACATTTATGAATTATCTGATTTAGTGGTCAGCATTATCTACACCAAAGAATTATCAACAGGTGGGATATTAGTATGTCAACTTTTACCAGAATTTCCAAAATTCATCCTTCAGTTTGGTAGTAGAATCTAAAGCAAAATATCAAATATACACAAGCAAAGTAATTTATCCAAGGTGGCATTTGCTATAGTGGCCATAAATGAATGTTCATCCATAATACATTGTTAAATACGTTTAAAAAAAAACAACTATTCAGCACCTGCTCATAAGAGTATAAAGTGTCTATCACCATGATTTTATATGAGGAAAAGTAGAGCGACCTGAGAATACTCCTGGTATAAATACATGTTGGGAGTAGTGTAAGAAAGCTATTGAACATTTGAAGATTACACTGGAAGGTTAAATTTATACCTAACTATCTACTCAACAGAGAACTTGTATGTCATAGTCTAATTGAGGTCCACAAGAAATAGACAAAATATGAATTCAAAACATGCTTTTTTCCAGAAATTCTAGATATCCTCAATCATCAAGCCCAAAGTGGAAAGATTAAGTTGAAAAAGACATTCGAAGCAATATATTAACAAAATAAATACTATAATGTTAATTAAAAAATAAAAACATTGAGGCTTGAAATACAAAATGAAAGGAGAAAGAGAATTCCTGAAACAAAACATGTGGGAAATCCCGTTATTCTGACAAGCACAATAACAGCCAGAGTGCACCTAAGATGAGGTACAGAGAAGAAAGCTGTCAAGCAATGAATACTAGGATGTTTAAATCAAGAAAAGTAATGGAAACATTATCTTCTTCAAAAAGCCAGAAAGCGGTAGATCTAGGAAGACTTGTAATTATCCCCTAGAATGTTCACAGTGAAGCACGGCATCCTTACAAAACATTTGAGCATCTTCCTCTCAGAATCAGAATGTTTGATAACAGAAGCCATCAAATACCTATTATCAAAATGTAACAACTTCAGTACCTCCTTCATGCATGGTCCATTTCATGTTTAAGTACTCAATTCAAAGCATTCACATCTTATGTTATTTTAAAAAAAAATGAATATGAATACTTACAAGAAAGTGTAAGCAAGCCATTCGCCCTGGCTAAGGAAGGGTATGCCAAAAATTCTCACGATTGTCTAAATCAACTCCTTATTGATTTGGTAGCCTTTTCTTAAGACACCTGAAAGGACCAAATCATTTATTCTACATTTATTTGTGTAAATCTTTTGACTTTGACCTTATTTGCTCATATATATAATAGCATTAGCCTTAACATTTACCTCATGAAGTTGTTGTAAAGAAAGGTCTTTGTTCAAACCTTGGGGTCGGGGGGGTGGAAACTCTAAAATTTGACTTGCTTTGATTATTTTCTGCCAGCAGAAGCAGTGCTTCCTAGTGGTTAGAAAGTCATCTTTGCATCCAAAAAAACTGAATTTGATTCCTACATCTGGTGCATCATGGCTGTTTGACACTTAGTGAGTAACACCGTGCCTGAAAGGAATGGGAGTGAGGGAATTTTTTTTTTTTTATTAAGCACCTAGTACGTGTCAGGCCCACTGCAAATGCTTTAAAATTATAAATGCTTACAATTATTACCTTACAGGATAATAACAAAAAATTCTTACGATAGAGGTTATTATGATTTCCATTTTATTGTTTAAGAAACTGAGACACACGAAATTCCAACAGATGATCATAATCTGAAGCTGCATTTGCATTCAGATCTGTTTTCAGGTCCAATATTCTAGCTATACTGCACCATATTGCTGCTCTCCTCTGCCAGCAATTCTAAGAATTTAATTTGTATAGCAGTTACTGCCCTAGTAGAAAAGGGGGGGAGAAGGGTTTCCTTGTACATTCAAAATAAAAAAAAGAAGGAACAAAGCCATTCCCACTACTACCTCCCATCTCAAAAATGGAGAGACTGCAAGAACCCTGAGAACAATAGTGCCCTTGCTCCTTTATTATTCACCCTGTTTCCTGGCTTGGTTCTTGTAACCATAATTCAAAGAATGAATCCTTGAGGAGTGGCAGCCTGGCAGTTACTGTTGTGAGTCCTGCCTACTTTCTTTGCTGCTAGAGCAAATGAAGATTTGTGAAAAGAAAATTTTAATTACCTAAGACTTTACCTCTATCAAATAGTTGATTAGAAATGATTACAGTCTTACCAGTTGAAATGAAATTGAAGAAGGTACATTGGCATCTCCTTTGCCACTGTACTCTAAGTATAGTGTGGCTTTTACATCTGATTTGAATGTGAACCTAATACATGTGCTTTCATCCTCTTTTTAAATGTGAGCTCCTTGAAGGACTAACTCAAGTACTAAGTATAACATGCTCTGAAAAAAATGGCTTTTCATCCAGCCATCCATTCAATCATTGATCCCTTCATTCATTTAATATACTTTGTAGGAATTTATGTACAATAATGTGTCTACAAGTAAAACATAATCTCCTTGAAGACAGGAATTATTTCATTTTTGTCTTTCTAGGAAAGACTAAATAAGTGCTCATTGATTGATTAAAATTCCCTACTGCATGTGTGTGTGTGTGTGTGTGTGTGTGTGCTCATAAACAAACAAGGCAAGTACTGTAGGAAGGGCTGCAAGAGAAACAAAGATGACTAAGATGCAGTCATTGACTTCAAAATTTGTCTAGCCTAATAAATAATTATGCCTCTTACCTGATTTTTCTAAAAAAAACCATATTCTAGAGTAGAACAGAGGAAATTGTCTATCATTAAAAATCCTATATTTTAATATACAGCTTGTGTGTTCCATATTTTCTCATGCTTCTGATAGTTACTTATTTTTTTATAAATAGCCCTTTTCTTAAAAAACAAAAAACCTCAGACCTCAAAAGCGATGAAATTGAGGTATTGAATATTTATATGAATATCAATAACAATGCATTCACAAATAAAAATAAAAGGTAGATATTTAAATGGCAACCTACTTCCCATTACTGAGTCTCTCTTTTTATTTAGGAAAAAACAGTAATATCTTGGTTTCATTTATGTTAGCAAATATTAAAGACTAAATAACTACTCACACTGTCAGATGATTCCCTTGCAAGTCTATTTCTTAAATATGCAATATTTTGTAATAAGTCAAAGAAGTCTATCACTTTGTAACTCTAGCTCACATACATGCTGAGATCAGTTTGATAATTCAAGCATTTTATTGTGTAAGTTTTTATTAGTAAATGATGACTTTTAGGTTTATAACTTGCATGGTTCAGTCTGATGTGACTTTAAAAGTAGCAGAGTAGCAACCCTCTGAAAATGGAGCTTTAAAAATAAATAGTATCTGACTTAACTATTGCTATAAAGTGACATTTTAACAAAAGAGAGTCAGAACCATTAAACTGGACACTACAAGTGTCCGTGAGCCATGAGATGCCCCTCAAAATTAAGGCATTTTTATTTATTATTGTTCTTGCATGTTGATTTTTAATTTTTTTTATTCTTAGGCCAAAGATTCTCCAGTTTACAAATTACAATTTCAAGTTAAATATTGGCAACTTTCAACTGATTAAAAACATTTTGAAAGGATGGGTATAGATGTTATTTTCCCATATGAAATGAAAAACAAAACCCTTCATGTTTCAAACTTTGAAAAATAACAATATACATAATTTTCAGTTTTGTTGCTGGAAAAGGAGGTGGAAGCTGGCTTATTTTTTTTTCCAAAATAGTAGAATAGGTAAATATCAGCTATTACTTGATGTGTAACTTATTGATAATATAATTCCTGAAGATGGAGTGAGAGAATTTTAGATTACTCAGTTCAGTATATCTCATCACAAAAGATCTAGAAAAGGCATCAGACTGAACTCTGATTGACAAATTGTAGAAAAAGGGGGAGTCATTATTTTCAGCCCAAGTCAAATTATCTTGCTTTTTAAAATGTTATTTACTTAAAAAAATAAGGTGGCAGAGTAGAAAGGCTTTACACATACCCTACCTATACCCCATAGCCTATAAAATACCTCTAAAGAATGTCTCTCAAAAAATTGTAGAGCAGCAGAAGCCACAGAATGAAGGAGGGAAGGAGATTTCTAGCCCAGGGTGTCTTGGAAGGGCAATGGGAAAGGTCTGTCACATCAGATGTAGAGTAGAGCACAGCCCAACCTTGGCACATGGCACTAGAAGGAGAAGGACCAGAGCAGAAATGGAGCAGGCATTGGGGAATCCCCAGCAGCAGCAGAAGCTCTCAGATTCCTCAAACCACAGGCACCAAAGGCAGCTTCAAAGGTCATTGAGAGAGCTTTTTCATCTCAGTGACAAGGGAGCAGGGTCCTCCCCTAGCTCTGACCCCAGTTGGCAGCAGTTGCAGCAGCAGCAGAAGATGGAGGCATGGCCATGGCAGGCAGTAGGCAGCTTCCACTGTTGGAGCACTCAGCTGAAAGGCACTGGGGGAACTGAGCAGCTCATCTGAACCTCAGCCACTAGCCGGGCCAGGGACCAAACACCCCTCCCTTGATTGTACCACCTTGGAGGAACTGAGAATTTACAGGTCCTCAGAGAGTACACTACTCTTGACAAATGCCCAAAAAAGGGGGAAAAAAAATAAGACTATAGAAGGTTACTTTCTTGGTGGATAGGTATTTTATCCCATCCTTTCAGATGAAGAAGAGTAATGCTTACCCTCAGGGAAAGGCATAATAGTCAAGACTTCTGCTTCCCAAACATCCAAAATAAATACACAATGGGATCAGGCCATGGAAGAGCTCAAAAGGGATTTGGAAAATCAAGAAAGGGAGGTGGAGAAAAAGTTGGGAAGAGAAATGAGAGCAATGCAAGAAAATCATAGAAAGTGAGACAACAGATGGATAAAGGAGACCCAAAAAAATGCAGAAGAAAATAACACCTTTAAAAATAGGCTGTCAATTGGCAAAAGAGGTCCAAAAAGCCAATGAGTAGAAGAATGCTTCAAAAAGCAGAATTGGCCAAATGGAAAAGGAGGTTCAAAAGATCGCTGAAGAAAATAGTTCTTTAAAAATTAGAATGGAACAGATGAAAGCTAATGACTTTATGACAAACAAAGAAATAATATAACAAGACCAAAAGAATGAAAAAAAAAGGAAGATAATGTGAAATATCTCATTGGAAAAACAACTGACCTAGAAAATAGATCCAGGAGAGACAATTTAAAAATTATAGCTCTCCCTGAAAGTCAAGGTCACTAAAAGAGCCTAGACATCACCTTTCACAAAATTATCAAGGAAAACTGCCCTGATATTCTAGAACCATAAAGTATCATAAATATAGAAACAATCTACTGATCACTTCCTGAAAGAGATTCAAAAAGACAAACTCCTAGGAATATTGTAGCCAAATTCTAGAGTTCCTAAGTCAAGGAGAAAATATTTCAAGGAGTTGAAAAGAAACAATTCGAGTTTTCTGGAAATACAATCAGGATAACACAAGATCTAGCATCTTCAACATTAAGGGATCAAAGTGTATGGAATGTAATATTCCAGAAGTCAAAGGAACTCTTTTTAAAACCAAGAATCAACTATCCAACAAAAGTGAGTATAATACTTCAGGGGGAAAAATGATCATTCAGTGAAATAGAGGACTTTCAAGCATTTTTTAAAATACATTATGTAATTTATTTTAAATTTTCAACATTCATTTCCACAACGTTTTGAGTTCCAAATTTTCTCCCCATCTCTCTCCTCCCCACCAAAATGCCTTGCATTCTTATTGCCCTTTTATCAATGTGCCCTCCCTTCAACTACCTCTCCCTTCCCTTATCCCCATCTTCTCCTTGGTCCTGTAGGGCAAGATAAATTTCTCTATCCCATTACATGTATTTCTTACTTCCCAGTTGTAAGCAAAAACAATTCTCAATATTTGTTCCTAAAACTTTGAGTTTCAACTCCTCTTTCTTCCTCCCTCCCCACTCATCCCCACTGAGAAGGCAAGCAATTCATTACACACTATATATGTGTAGTTTTGCAAATGACTTCCATAATAGACATGTTGTGTATGACTAACTGCACTTTCCCTCATGCTATCCTGTTCCTCATTTCTTCTATTCTCTTTTTTGAACTTGTCCCCACTCAAGGGTGTTTATTTTTAATTACTATCTCCTCTCATTTGTCCTCCCATTATCCCCCCAACCTCCTTCTTCCTTCCTCCCCTACTTTCCTGTAGTATAAGATAGATTTTCATACAAAATTGAATGAGCATGTTATTCCTTCCTTGAAGCAATTGTGATGAGAGTAAATTTCACTTTTTTGCTCTCACCTCCCCCCTTTTTCTTCTCCACTGGAAGAGCTTTTTCTTACCTCTTCTATGAGAGATAATTTGCCCCATTTCATTTCTCCCTTTTTCCTCCAATATATTCCTCTCTCACCCCTTAATTTTGTTTTTTTAGATATGATCCCTTCCTATTCAACTCATCCTGTACTCTCTGTCTGTCTATCTGTCTGTTTGCCTGTCTGTCTCTGTGTGTGTGTGTGTGCACGTACGTGCAGATACTGAGAAAACTTTCAAGAATTACAAATATTATATTTCTATCTAGGATTGCTAATAGTTCAACTTTACTAAGTCCCTTGTGATTTCTCTTTTCTCTTTACCTTTTCATGCTTCTCTTGGTTCTTGTGTTTGAAAGTGAAATTTTCTTTTCAGCTCTGGTCTTTGCATCAAGAATGCTTGAAAGTACTTTATTTCCTTGAATGATCATTTTCCCCCCTAAGTATTATATTCAGCTTTGCTGGGTAGGTGATTCTTGATTTTAATCCTAGTTCCTTTGACTTCGGGAATATCATATTCTAAGACCTTTGATCCCTTAATGTGGAAGCTGCTAGATCTTGTGTTATCCTGATTGGATTTCCACAATACTCAAGTTGCACCTTTCTAGCTGCTTGCAATATTATCTCTTTGATCTTGGAATTTTGGAATTTGGCTACAATATTCCTACAAGTTTCTCTTTTGGAATCTCTTTCAGGAGGTGATCAGTGGATTCTTTGAATATTTATGTTGCTCTCTGGTTCTGGGATATCAGGGCAGTTTTCCTTGATAATTTCATGGAAGATGATGTCTAGGCTCTTTTAGTGATCATGGCTTTCAGGTAGTCCCATAATTTTTGAATTTTCTCTCCTGGATCTATTTTCCAGGTCAGTTGCTTTTCCAATGAGATATTTCATATTAACTACCACTTTTTCATTCTTTTGGTTTTGTTTTTTCATTTCTTGGTTACTCAAAAAGTCATTGGTTTCCATCTGTTTCATTCTAATTTTAAAGAATTATATTTTTCAGTGAGCTTTTTAACCTCCTTTTCCACTTGGTTAATTCTGCCTTTTAAAGCATTCTTCACCTCAGCTTTTTGACATTTTTGGCAATTGAGTTAACTTTTTAAAGGTGTTGTTTTCTTCAGCATTTTGCTGGGAGATTCATTTTTCACTTTTCGTGAATCTCTTGTGTTATTCTATTTCTCTTCCAAATTTTTCCTCCACCTCTCTCACTTGATTTTCAAAATCCTTTTTGAGCTCTTCCATGGCCTGGGATCATTGCATATTTATTTTGGAGGTTTCAGATGCAGACGCCTTGACTTTTATGTCTTCACTTGGTAATAAACATTAGAGGGAGAATATCTGTTTACCCAGAAATTAGCCTTCTGTTGTCATATTTTTCCCCTTTTTGGGGCATTTTCCTAGCCAGTTACTTGACTTTGGGGTCCTTTGTCAAGAGTAGGGTATATACTCTGGGGACTTGTAAGATCTCAATTCCTACACCATGGCACAATCAAGGGAGAGGAATTTACTTCCTGGCCAGGCTAGTGGCTGAGATTCAGATCAGCTGTTCAATTTCCCTAGGGACTTTATCCTGGGGGTAGGGCTACCACTCAGGGTTGAGGTTCTGATCAGCTCCTCAGTTCCCTCAGGGGCCTTAAGCTGAGAGTTCCAACAATGGAACAATGGATCTCAGCTGCTGCCTGACATGGCCACTGCTGCTGCTACTCTACTGCTGCCTGAGTCTGGGACTAGGGGTAGATTTTGCTCCCTTGTCATCAAGGTGAAAAAGTCCTCTCATTGACCTTTGAAGCTCACTTTGGCACCTGTGGGTTGAGGGATCTGTGAACCTCTGCTGCTGCTCTCAGGAATTCTGCTCCCAAGCCCGGCTCCTCCCAGTGCTGCATGGTACAGGCTGGGCTGTGCTCTGCTCCACGTCTGGTTTGACAGTCCTTTCCCATGAGCTTTCCTGTTCACCCTGGACTAGAAATTTCCTTCATTCCATCATTCTGTGGATTCTGCTGCTCTAGAATTTGTTGAGAGTTTTTCTTTACAGGCATTTTATTGGCTATGGGGGAAGAGTTGGAGTATTTGCATCTTTGTACTCCACCATCTTTACTTTGTCCCACTTTCTTGATGAAAAGACAAGAACTGAAAAGAAAATTTGACTTTCAAAAACAAGAATCAAGAGAGGCATGAAAAGGTAAAGAGGAAAGAGAAATCACAAGGGACTTACTAAAGTTGAACTGTTTACATGGAATGATAATATTAGTAATCCTTGAAAATTCTCTCAGTATCTGGGTAGTTGGAGGAATTACACACACACACATGCACACATGTGTGTATATATATATGTTTATATACATATATATATATATATATATATATATATATATATAGAGAGAGAGAGAGAGAGAGAGAGAGAGAGAGAGAGAGAGAGAGAGAGCACAGGATGAGTAGAATAAGAAAGGATTATTTCTAAAAAATAAAATTAAGGAGTGAGAGAGGCATGTATTGGGAGGAGAAAGGGAGAAATGGAATGGCACAAATTATCTCTCTTAAAAGAGGCAAAAAAACTTTTTCAGTGGAGGAGAAAAGGTGGGAGGTGAGAGGGAAAAAGTGAAGCTTACTCTCATCACATTTGTCTCAAGGAATAACATGCACACTCAATTTGGTATGAAAACCTCTCTCACACTACAGAAAAGAAGGGGAGAAAGCAATAATCAGGGTGGCAGGGATGGTGGAAGGGGGGTAAATACAAGAAGTGAACAATTAGAAGTCAGCACTCTTGGGGAGAGACAAGGTCAAAAGAAAGAATGGATGAAATGGGGGTGGGCAAGATATGATGTAAGGAAATATAATTAGTCTTACACAATATGTCTATTATGGAAGTCATTTGCAAAACTACACATGTATAGCATATAATGAATTCCTTCCTTTCTCAGTGGGGATGTGTGGGGAGGGAGGAAGGAAGATAAGTTGGAACTCAAAGCTTCAGGAACAAATGTTGAGAATTGTTTTTACATACAATTGGGAAATAAGAAATACAGGTAATGAGGTGTAGAAATTTATCTTGCCCTACAGGACAAGAGAGAAGATAGGGACAAGGGAAGGGAAAGATGTTAGAAGGGAGGGCAGATTGGTAGAAGGGGTAATCAGAATGCAAGGCATTTTGGGGTGAGAGGAGGAGAGAGATAGTGAGAAAATTTGGAACTCAAAATTTTATGGAAATGTATGTTGAAAACTTTAAATAAAAAAAAATTAAAAAATACTTTTTTTCTTAAAATTTTCAGTTCCGTATTCTCTTCCACCCCATAGTTCAACCACAAAAAATCCAGCAATATACATGTGAAATCATACAAGACATATGTCCATAAACTTCTCTTCCTTGTTTGTGCCACCTTGGAGGAACTGAGATCTTAGGTCCCAAGAGTATACTCCCCTCTTGACAAAGGACTCAAAAATCAAGTAGCTGGCTGGGAAATTGCCCAAAAAAGGGAAAAAAAAAAATATGACTATAGAAGATTACTTTGTTGGTGAACAGGTATTTCCTTCCATCCTTTCAGATGAGGAAGAACAATGTTTATGATCAGAAGGCTCTAAAATAAACATACAATCATCTCAGGCCATGGAAGAGCTCAAAAAGTATTTTGAAAATCAAGTAAGAGAGGTGGAGGAAAAATTGGGAAGAGAAATGAGAGCGATGCAAGAAAAGCATGAAAAGCGAGTCAACAGCCTGCTAAAGGAGACTCAAACAAAGTGTTAAAGAAAATAACACCTTTAAAAGCAGATTAACACAAATGGCAAAAGTGGTCCAAAAAGCCAGTGAGGAGAAGAAAGCTTTATCAGTATTGGTCAAATGGAAAGGAGGCTCAAAATGTCACTGAAGAAAATAGTTCTTTAAAAATTAGAATGGGGTATATGGAAGCTAATGATTTTATGAAAAGCCAAGAAATTATCAAACAAAACCAAAAGAATGAAAAATATGAGACAATGTGAAATATCTCAGTGGAAAAAAATAGATCCAGGAGACATAATTTAAAAATTATTAGTCTACCTGAAACCATGATAAAAAAAAAAGAGCCTAGATGTCATCTTCCAAGAAATTATCAAAGAAAACTGACCTCATATTGTGGACTCAGAGGGTAAAATAGAAATGGAAAGAATTTGCCAACCACCTCCTGAAGGAGATCCCAATTTTTCCTTTTGGGATAGCCAAATTCCAGAGTTCCCAGGTTAAGGGGAAAATATTGCAAACAATTCAAGTATTTTCAAAATACAATCAAGATAACACAGGATTTAGCAGCTTTGCTACTAATGTATCTGAGGGCTTGGAATGTGAAATTCTAGAGGTCAAAGGAGGTAGGATTAAAACCAAAAATCACCTACCCAGAAAAACTGAGCATAATATTTCAGTGGGAAAAATGGAATTTCAATGAAGTATAGGACTTCCAAGTATTCTTGTTGAAAAGACCAGAGCTGAATAGAAAATTTGACTTTCAAATACAGGAACCAAGAGAAACATGAAAAGGTTAACAGGAAAGAGCAGTCACAGGGAACTGACTAAAGTTGAACTGTTTACATTCCTACGTGGAAAGATGCTCTCTGTAACACATGAAACCTTTTTTCAGCTTTAAGAATTAACCTTAAAAATAATTTTAGCATGCAACTGGAAATGAAGATATACAGGCAATGAAGTATAGAAATCTCTTTTGCCCTACAGGAAAATAGAGGGGAAGGAGTGATGTAATAAGGTTGGGTAATAGAAGGGAGGACAGACTGGAGGATAGGGTGGATGGGGTGCATCCTGTTCTGGGGTGGAGGTGGGAGAGATGAGGAGAAAATTTTTAATTCAAATTCTTGTTGAAAGTGAATGTTGAGAACTGAAAAATAAATAAATTATGTATATTTTTTAAGTATTCAAATTGAGTTTGTTTGAAAATGCATATTTCATTCTGCAATTGTTTGTCCATAATCTTTCTGCAGAGGTAGATTGCATTTTTTGTCATATTCTTCAAAGTCCTCTGTACATGTGGT
Organism: Bettongia penicillata ogilbyi; assembly: GCA_023548195.1. NCBI lineage: Eukaryota > Metazoa > Chordata > Mammalia > Diprotodontia > Potoroidae > Bettongia > Bettongia penicillata. Next base: position 178,212 of record JAJHZJ010000946.1, read on the forward strand.
GCATCATTTCATTGTCAGAATTTTTATCAATTTCATTTTTTCTGTACATTATTTTATAAGTTGCTCTCATGGTTCTTAAATCATTTTTCACTATTTTCTAATGCATAGTAATTTCATTACATTTGTTTAACATAATGTGATTCTTTACTCTTCAATTTACGGTCACTCCCTTAGTTTCCACTTTTTTGTCACAACAAAAAGAGTTTTTATATATGAATATATATATATATTAATGCATCATATTTATATATGAACACACATGAGACAACCAGTGAAAAATATAAAATTTGTGATGTGGAACTCAAGAGAAGGACAAGTTTCCAACTGTCTGACAAAGTAATGCAACCACTGGATGGGGGAGAATCAACAACATCTGAGTAGCTGGGGGTTCTTAACACATTACTGCTCAGAGTGGCATCCAGGGAATCAAAAGGTCCTTCTCATAAGTGAAACCCCCAAAGCAAAATACTAGCCGCCCAATATATATCATTTTTAACTAATAGCTTCAGAGCCAGAAGGCATCACAATCCCACCTAACTCAGCACAGCTGTGAACTACCAGAGTTCAAGGGCTATTGAGCCTTCAAATGTTCATAATTTAGCCTGAGTCTGGGAAACTGAATTCCAAAATGGAAAAAAAAAAGCTCCCACTTTGCTTGTGCTTAGAGGGACTTCAACATTCATAGTGAATCACTTTCAAGCACCCTAAACCCTCAATGTCTATATATTTTTTCTTCCCATGACTTATGCCCCCAGCACATCAGCCACACACAAAGATGATCATACTCCAAATGTTGTACAACTTTTATGTTTAAGTATTAAAAACAATCTTGTCAGACTTTAGTCCATTAGCTTTCTATTTCTCCTTGTGTCTTACCAAACCCTACTTTTTGTCCACACGCTAACCTGCAAAACCTTGACCCCTCGGATCTTTCCCAAGACATCCACTTTGCACTAGGCACTCTTTTGTCTTTCCCTCATAATGACCCCATGGTAAACCAGTGTAACTCTACTGTCCTAATCTCTTGAGTCCCTATACCTCTTATCATGTTTCTAATGTGTCCTGCCAAACCTTTGTCTTTGATTCCTCCCAATATCCATAGCCTTTGCTTCTACACATGTGCAACTGAAGAAAGATGGAGAGAATTTTGTAACCATTATGATTGTTCCACTATAAATTTATGTTACAAAACGTCAACTAGACCTTCACCCACAGTGAATAATAATACTTTGTCTCGCTTATCAGCTGATTATCCCACTCTCCCAGCAGCTCTTTCAAAACTTTTCATCTCTCCTAAAACTTCCCATGAGTTTTTCTCCCCACTACTTCATTGCTTAGAAATTTTCTACATATTTTATGGAAAAAAATGAGTACATGTGAATGAGGTTCATCTTTTTCCCTTCTCCTCATCTCATGTCTTCTGACACTATCTTCTGCCCTAACCTTTTCTCACGTGAAATGGTAAGTTTATTTCTTACCAATGATAATTTTTCTCCCTGTACAAGAAAACCCATTCTGTCCCATCTTCTCCACAGAATGTTCCTTCTGTCATCTCTATATCTTATCTTCAATCTCTTCATGTCTACTAGCTTCTTCTTTACTCCATGCACATTTCCCCATATTTTCACAAACAAAAAACAAAACCCACAAAAACTCCCAAACAAAAGCACCTCACTTGATTCCTTTAGCCCTTCTCTCATTATATATTTCTTCCATCCTTTCTAGCTGTCAACACTTTCTGTCCTCTCTCCTTAACTTCTTACAATTTCAGACCTTATCATATTTCTCCAAAGTAAACAATGATCTCTTAATCACTAAATCAAATGGGCTTTTCTCAACCCTCATTCTCCTCAAACTCTATTCAGCCCTTAATAATGTTCACCTTCTTCTCCTTGATGCTCTCTTCTCGATATGTTTTTGGGACATCACACTCTCTTTTTCATTGTATCCATGAGATCATTCCTTCTTAGATGCCTTTGCTGGTTCCTATAATTGTAGATATCCAAGTGGAACTTCTTTTCTTCTCCCTCTGTACTACTTTGGTATTTCATCATCTCCATGGATTTAATTACCATCTCTACGTTGATGATTCTCAAATGTACCTCCTGCTTTAACCCCTTTGCTGTCCTTCAAACTCGTATCTCAAACTGCCCTTTATACTTCTCAAACAGGATACATAACAGACATTCTGAATTACATATTTTTGAGCTCATATATATTTAAAACTGTACTCAATATCTTTCCCCCTAAACCCTTTCCTACTTCATAATGTCCCTCTTATGGTAAAGGCAAATACCACCATCCTACTTCCTAGGGCTTAAACCTTAAGTATTTTCCTCTCACACTCATTCTTTCTCTTCCTCCATATCCATTGTATTGACAAAATCTATCAATCTGACTTCTGTAACATCTCTTAAATATACCTCCTTTATGTAATCTGATACTCCCACCACTCTGGGGCAAACCCACAAAACCTCATGCTTATTACAATAAGTTACGTGCCACAATTGACTCCAATCCATCCTACTGACAAAATGATGCTTACTACAGCGTAAATCAGACCATACCTCCTCTTAGTTGACTAGTTAATAAACCCTGCTGACTCTCTTATCAGCTCTAGGATTTAGTGCAAAAGCCTGTGTTATCTAAAACCTTGTATAACTTAGCCTGCTTCTCCCATTTTACTCTTGTTACTCCTTCCTCATTGATCCAGTGGCACTGAACTCCTTATTTTCCTTTTCCTTTTTTCAATTTTTCATTTTCTTAAATATAAATTCATTTACTTAACTTTTTACCTTCATTTTCACAAAATTTTGGGTTCCAAATTTTCTCCCCATTTATCTCCTCTCCCTACCCCAATACACCGAGCATTCTAATTTTCCCTGTCACTAATCTGCCCTCTCTTCTATCATCCCTCCCTTCTCTTGTCCCCATCTTCTCTTTTGTCCTGTAGGGCCAGATGACTTTCTATTCCCCTGTCTTTTGATCCTGTCCCTCCCTGAGTGTTGACTTCAAATTGCTCCCTTCTCCCATTGCCTTCCCTTCCATTATCCCTCCTCCCAGCTTATCTCCTTCTCCCCCACTTTCCTGTACTGTAAGATAGGTTTTCATGCCAAAATGAGTGTGTATTTTATTCCTTCTTTAGTCGAATGTGATGAGGGTAAACTTCATGTTTTTTTCTCAGCTCTCCTCTTTTTCCCTCCACTAAAAAGTCTCCTGCTTGCCTCTTGAATGAGATCTAATTTACCCCATTCCATTTCACCCTCTCTCTTCCCACTACATTTCTCTCTCACCATTTACCTTAATTTCTTTTAAGATATGGTCCCATCAGGGCGGAGTCAAGATGGCGGAGTAGAAAGATGCATGTATGTGAGCTCCGAACCCACAGCCCATAGATTTAATGTAAGAAGAGCTCCCCATAAGTTCTGGATCACTGCAGGGGGTGCAGAAACATAGTGGAAGAGATTTCTGTTGCAGACAGCCCTGGAGAGCCATCCCCAGGGTCCGTCGTGCCCCAGAAAGTGGACTCCACCCCAGCTCTGCCCTGGCCGCAGCCCCAGAGAAGCTGATCCGAGCAGGCTCAGGAACGGAAGCTGCGGCGGCCGGGAAGGTCCCCCCACCCACAGAAGCTACAGGTCAGTGAGAGAGACGGCTGGGCTAGTTGAGATGGGAGTGGAGCGTCTCCGTGACTCAGGCCCCCTCGGGAGGAAGCTGCGGAGGCAGAGGCGGAGGCAGGAAGCGGCAGAGGCGGGGTGGCGGCAGAGGCAGTGGCGGCATGGCGGCCCCGGGACTCCCCCAGCAGCAGCAGGCAGGATCTTCATTACTGAAAGTTTCTCCATAAACCACCTAAAGGAGCTGAGCCTGGGAGACAGCCCTGCTCTATCCACTCCATTTCTGAAGGTCTCTGCATAAAGCCCCTGAGGGAACTGAGCCTAGGAGGTGGCCCTGCCCCCACCCCAGCACCAGAACTAAAGCTCACATTGAATAGCAGCCATGCCTGCCACGGAAAGGCCATTTGAATCTCAGACCCCAAGTACTAACTGGGCGGATCTAGGCGGGGGTGGACAGGAATCTCAGAAGTCGAGTAACTGGCTGGGAAAATGCCTAGGAAAGGGAAGAAAAATAAGACTATAGAGAGCTTTTTTGAGCAGATGCAAATGATCCCAACTTTTGGATCTGATGACGAGGACATATTTTTGCCATCAGGGAAAGACATGGAGGGCGGGGCCTTGGTACCCCAGACATCCCAGTGGGATGTCAGGTGGGCTCAGGCCTTGGAAGAGCTCAAAAAGGATTTTGAAAAGCAAGTTAGACAGGTGGAGGAAAAACTGGGAAGAGAAATGAGAGAGATGCAAGAAAAGTATGAAAAACGGGTCAATACCTTGGTAAAGGAGACCCAAAAAAATGCTGAAGAAAATAACACCTTGAAAAATAGGCTCACTCAATTGGCAAAAGAGGTTCAAAAAGCCAATGAGGGGAAGAATGCTTTCAAAAGCAGAATTAGCCAAATGGAAAAAGAGGTTCAAAAGCTCACTGAAGATAATAGTTCTCTCAAAATTAGAATGGAACAGATGGAGTCTAATGACTTTATGAGAAACCAAGAAATCCCCAAACAAAACCAAAAGAATGAAAAATGGAAGAAAATGTGAAATATCTCATGGGAAAAACAACTGACCTGGAAAATAGATCCAGGAGAGACAATTTAAAAATTATGGGACTACCTGAAAGTCATGATCAAAAAAAGAGCCTAGACAGCATCTTCCATGAAATTATCAAGGAAAACTGCCCTGACATTCTAGAACCAGAGGGCAAAATAAGTATTGAAAGAATCCATCGATCACCACCTGAAAAAGATCCAAAAAGAGAAACTCCTAGGAACATTGTGGCCAAATTCCAGAACTCCCAGGTCAAGGAGAAAATCTTGCAAGCAGCTAGAAAGAAACAATTCCAGTATTGTGGAAATAAAATCAGGATAACTCAAGATCTAGCAGCTTCTGCATTAGGGGATCAAAGGGTGTGGAATAGGATATTCTCTCTTTTCTTGTAGAGCAGGATAAATTTCTATAGCCCATCACATGTGTTTTTCATTTCCTGGTTATATGCAATAATAGCTCTCAACATTCATTTCTAATACTTTGAATTCCAACTTCTCTCCCTCCCTCCCTCCCTACCCATCCCCACTGAGAAGGCAAGCAATTCAATAGACTAAATATGTGTTGTTTTGCAAAAGACTTCCATAAAAATCATGTTGTGAAATACTAACTATATTGCCCTCTATCCTACTCTATCCCCCCTTATTTTGTATTGCCTCATTTGACCTTGTCCCTTCCCAAAAGTGCTTATTTCTAGTTACTCCCTTCTTCCATTTGCTCTCCCTTCAATCATTCCCCTCACCCCACTTGTTCCCTCCTCCCCTACTTTCCTGTAGTGTAAGGTAGATTTTCATACCAAATTTAGTGAGCATCTTATTCCCTCCTTAAGCCGTATGTGGAAAGAGTAGCTTCACTTTTTCCCTCTCCCCTTCTCCTTTTTCTCCTCCATTGAACAAGATTTTTCTTATATCTTTTATGAGTTATAGCCTGCCCCATTCCATTTCTCTCTTTCTCCTCTCAGTATTTTCCTCCTTCACCCCTTAATTTTTATTTTATTTTTGTGCATATCACCTCTTCTGATTCAACACAATCTGTATTCTCTGTCTGTGTATGTATGTATGTATGTATGTATGTATGTATGTATGTATGTATGTATGTAAGTATGTATGTAAAATCTCTCCACCTACCCAAATACTGAGAAAAGCCTGAAGACTAACAAATATTATCTTTCCGTGTAGGAATGTAAACAGGTCAGCTTTAGAAAGTCTTTATGATTTTTCTTTCCTGTTTATAATTTCATGTTTCTCTTGATTCATGTGTTTGAAAGTCAGATTTTCTCTTCAGTTCTGGTCTTTTCATCATTAATGCTTGAAAGTCCTCTGCATCATTGAATGACCATTTATTCCCTTGAAATATTATACTCAGTTTTGCTGGGTAGGTGATTCTTGGTTTTAATCCCAGTTCCTTTGACTTTCTGGAATATCCTATTCCAAGCCCTTCCATCCCTTAATGTTGAAGCTGCCAGATGCTGTGTTATCCTGATTGTATTTCCACAATACTCAAATTGTTACTTTCTATCTGCTTGCAATATTTTCTACTTGACCTGGGAACTCTGAAATTTGGCTACAAAATTCATGGGGACTTGCTCCTTTCAGATCTCTTTCAGGAAGTTATTGGTAGATTCTTCAATATTTATTTTGCCCTCTGGATCTAGAATATCAGGACAGTTTTCCTTGATAGTTTCATGGAAGATAATGTCTATGTTTTTTTTGATCATGGCTTTCAAGTAGTCTCATAATTTTTCAATTGTCTCTCCTGGATCTATTTTCTAGGTCAGTTGTTTTTCCAATGAGATGTTTCAGACTGTCTTCTATTTTTTCAAACTTTTGGTTTTGTTTTCTAACTGCGTAGTTTGTCATAGTCATTGGTTTCCCTGAACTCAATTCTCTCTTTTAAAGAACTATTTTGTTCAGTGAGCTTTTGAACCTTCTCTTCCATTTGGCTAATTCTTCTTTTTAAAGCCTCCTTCTCCTCATTGAATTTTTGGACCTCTTTTCCAAATTGAGTTAGCCACTTTTTAAAAGCGTTATTTTCCTTACCATTTTTTTGGTTTTCCTTTAGCAAGCTGCTACCTCACTTTTCAAGCTCTTCTATTGCCTGAACCAATTCAAGTTCCCTTTGGAGCTCTGGAGGAAGAGCCTTGACTTCCTGTAACAGTATGACTTGTTCTTCCTTGTCTGAAACGATGGAAGGAGAAACCTGTTCACCAAGATAGTAACCTTCTATGGTCTTATTTTTTGTTCTCTTTTTTTGGACATTTTCCGAGTTACTTGACTTCTGAATTCTTTGTCAAGAAAATGGTGGAGCTCTTTTGTCGCTTGTGGGTTGAAGTATCTGGGACTCTCCTTCTTGGGAACTCTGCCCTGGAGGTCTGTTCAGGTCCTATTCCTCCCAGCGCTACATGGTTAGGCCTGTACTCTGCTCCGCTCAGCGTCCCATGATATAGACCTTTCCTGTCAGCCTTCCAAGTTACCTTTGGCTGGAAACGTCTTTTGCTCTGTTGTTCTGTGGCTTCTGCTGCTCTAGAATTTGTTGAGAGTCATTTTTTACAGGTGTTTTTTTTAGCTGTGGGGGAAGTGCTAGAGTATATTTATCTTTCTACTCCGCCATCTTGTCTCCACCCCCCAGATTCCTTATTTTTCAACAAATAAGACAACTATCTGCTTGCCTCCCCAGGAATTTTCTTTTGCTTTCTCCCTTACCTACTTATCTTTGCTTCCTGTCCTCCTTCAAGTACAAATAAAAATTCCATCCTCTTTAAGAAGCTTTTCCAAACCCCTCATTATTCTAGTGTCTTCTTGTCCTTCTTCAGTTAATATTTCCAATTTATTCTATGTATATCACTTTTGTACATCTTCATTGTTTTCTTCACCATGAGAGTGTAAGCCCCTTGAAGGAAATGACTATATTTTGCTTCTTTTTGTATCCCTAGTGCTGAGCACAGAGTCTCATACATAAATGCTTATTGACCATTGACTGACTAGCATAGCAATGATATTGCAATTTAAATACTGGATGTAATTTTAGGCTGACTTAAGAGAGATGATAGTCTGGGCACAGTTGCCCATGATTTGCCTACATCATATATAATTTGTTGTGAATTTCTTTTCAGAATTGAACCCTTTTTATCAAATTACAAAGTACATATTTTTTTCATTTAAATTCAATGATGCCACTTTGTTAACATTATCATAATTTGTCAACTGCTAAGTTATCATGATTTTATAGTTTTTCTACATTCATGAGTGTGAAACTACATTGTAGATCAAGTAAAGTTTGTATGTGGTAGCCTAGTAAGCAACATGCACATTTTGAGGTTATCCAAGATTGAGTTTTGGGGCAGCTTTTAGAAAGCTTAACTTTGAAGTTTCGTGTGGTCATCCAGCAGACATTGTGACCCAATGTGTAATTGTGAGATAATCTAACTTATATTATTGAACTTTAATGGATAATTGAAACAAATTGCCTTGGTTTCTCCTTAGATATTTCTTATTTCTCATGATTCCATGTTGCCGAGGTGTATTCTGATTTGGAAATTCAGTAATAACTGCACTTTGAAACAGAGTTCATACTTGAATATTCATCAATATCAATTTGTAATTATGGTGTCTTAGCCATACCATTTCATTAAAAGTTAGATATTATCATTTGCCTAGTGAATTAAACATAGTACATATATGCAACAAATGTTATTGAAATTTGATTGTTTCAGAAAGGAGTAGGATAATGACCTACATCTAACTTCCTAAAAGTATTTTCCTTAAGTGTATATAGCATAAATCTCCTCACAGCCAGTTGAGTTTTGTTTCCTGAAGAATTTTGAGGACATCTCAAGATATAACCAGATGTATAAGGACACCATTATTTATAATTACCTTTCTCCTAAGATAAAAGGTGAAGCTTTAATGTAATCACTTGTTAATATCCTACAATTTCCTCAGCATTAAAAGTTACATAAGAAAAGTCATGATTCCTTCCTTGTAAGGCTCTCATTCTGAACCAGAAGTTCTTAGCCTTTCTTCTGTTATGGTCGCTTTTTGCATTCTGGTGAAAACTATGGACCACTTTTCAGAAAAAAAAAAATATTTCCATGAATAAAATATATAGAATTACAAAACAAGCCAACTATATTGAAATACAGATACGAAAACTCCTTTTTCTTTTATAAAGTCTAGGTTAAGAACCCATTCTTTTAAATTAATAAGATAGTTTTACACTTTGTTACCTCTATATTCTACATTCTAAATAACTTTATCTCATTGTGATTCCCAAACATGAAATTCCATCTTTTAATTACATGAATTTGAAGACTTTTAAGTGAATAGTTAGTTATGAGGAAATATTTGGAGACATTTGAGTTTTTAAGAAACAAGGATAAGGAAGGAATATTTTTAGGGCATGGGGCAAAGGTGATGACCAATTGTGTAAAATATAGTATAGATACAGAATAAGTAAAGTTTTCTATGAAGAACTTCAAGAAGTCCCTAGTTTTTCTTGATCCTAATTTTCAGTAAGGTAAGCCTTTCAAAGGTAAGTTTGATACAGGTTTTATGGATTTTAAATTCCAAACAGAATAGTTTGTATTTAAGCCTCAAAATAATAGGGGATAATTGGAGTTTCCTAAGCTATTAAGTAATATTGTCAGCTTCATGCTTTAGTTATATCACTTTGATAGACATGTGGATAATGAATCAGAGATGGGGACCCTGAGGAATTGAGATATATTAGAAAAATATTACAATTACATAGGCAAGTGGTGATAAGCATCTGAACTTACAGCATGGCATTCTTCTATATGAAGAGAAGGGGGTGGAAGTGAAAAATGCAATCGAGCTGATTTACACAGAATTGACATTCATTAAATATATGGCATGATTAAAAAATAAGGAGAAAAGGGTAGTTCTGAGGTTACAAACCTTAATTACTAGAATGATTGCATTTTCCTTGATAAAAGCAAGAAAACTTAGAAGGGGGAATAGTTGCAGAATAATGATGATGAATTCTATTTTTGCAGTTTGTCTATTGGACACGTACAGTCAATTCTTATGATTTATAGTAGTTATGCTTTATAAAATCATTGTAAACATTGAAACAGTGGATACTGAGCTACTGTTCCTAAGGAAAATACAGGGTTAGCTTCTTGTAAGCCTCTGGTCAAAACATTTTTGAAGCTTTTTTTTTTTCCACGGAGGCCTCATATCAGCATATATATCAGCATACATACATATCAGCAAATTTCCTCTTCTTTCTTTTTACTTCTGTACATACCATATTGTTGATCATTAATATTGAACTCATGACCATAAACACTCTAACTCATGTCTGGGCAAGGCTTATCTAACACATATATTTTCTCTGCAATGCCCATTACAGTCTTTTTGTCATTTGGAAGAGTAGTTAGCACTTCAGCAGTATGGGGGCATTTCAAACAGCAGAATCACCACCAAAAAAAAAAAAAAGCACAAAATGTGAAATGTGTGGCACTAAATAGACCACAAAAAGAATACTTTTTTATATTATGATAACTGAAACTAGAAGACAGATAATCACTTTGTTCAACCTCAGCTAGGACATGTTCTTCAAGGAACTAAAAATTGTCTTCTGTGCATGTTAATGAATGATCTCAAAAGCAACTTGAGTATAATTTTTAGGTTATGGAAACATTTTAGGAAGTAGATTAATTTCAAATATGAAATTCACCAGTAATGAAGATTGAACATAGATTGAAGTTTCCAGTAGCAGTTGATAATGTGAGACTTGTACACAGGAGAGTAGGCTGTCTATATTGATCTGGGTGTCATTTGTGTATTGAGACTGTAACTAAACTGATGGAAGATAATAAGGACACTTTGAAAGAGTTTAAGGGTAGAAGATAAGAGGACCCAGACACAGTCTTGGGGCACACTCATATTTATGGAACATGATCACAATGACGAACCAGAAAAGAAGATTAGGAGGCAACAATCAGATTGCTAAGTAGGGAAACGAATATAGGAAATGTCACAAAAAAGTCCAGAGGATCAAGTATCTGAGAAGGATGTCATAAGTAATAGAAAATGTTATAGAAAACTTCAAAAGAATGAGAATTTGGAAAGAGGTCATTTGACTTAACAATTCAGAGATCACTGATAATTTTAGGAAGACCAATTTCAGCTAAAGGAATGGAAGTGGAGATGATTGATATAATCTGTTGAAGAATGATGATAGGCGATAGCATGATGAGATGATAAGATCATTGGAGTCTTTTATGTATGGATGAGACTGGAAGTGTACATAGGCAGGAAGGAATGATTAAATATATCAGGGTATATTGAAGATTAGAGAGAAAGAGTTAATGATTATGAAAGCAGTCTACTACAGGAGAAAAACCGGTGGATATGGAACCAAAGGTAAAAGTAAAGTGTTTCATCTTAGGAAAAAGGTCAAGTCATTATTAAACACAAGTAAAGGAAGAAAGAAAAGGAGATGTTGTCAAAAGTCTTTGAGAAGTGGAGTAGGGAAAAAGAAAGAGCTCAGGCAAATGGTCTCTATTTTCTTAATCAAATATGAGCCAAAGTCTATTGTTGAGATAGTTGGAGAAGGATATTGTAGAAGGCTTGTAGACAAGACAAGATTTGGAACAGCACTGTGGAGAGTATATAAAGAACCAAGAAGGGAGGAGAAAAAAAGATTACCTTGATGAAATAAGGGACAGGATAAATTAAATAATAAATTTGAAATGGGTTCAGTCAGCTCAGTTCTATGACATTATTCCATCATCATTCAGTAGCAAGTAAGAGAAAAGGAGAAAAAAATAACAGAGGTATTCAAATTGGGGGTTTGATTAATTGAAATTAGCTTTAGAATAGAATTAATCAAAAAACAGCCTTTGAATAACCACAGTCATTCTTGTAATATCATATTTTGCTCATTTTCAACTGAGAAAAGAAACTAATTCTCTGTTCTAAAAATATGGAAGAAACGATTACACATATTTTGAAGTTCAAAAGGTCTACACCTCTATATCTACATCTCTGCCTTTTTTGCCATGTTGTATTTATTCAGATATTATGAGTAAATTGAAGTTTTCCCAATTAATTGGGAAAAGATTCGATCAGAATAGGCATCAGAGTGCCACAGAAAATACACTAAACATGAATCCGAATCCGGTTGTCCATTATCTGTATGACTTTAACTTGTAAAAATTCCAGTTTCATATATTTAAAATGTTGATTAAAATCTTATACCTTTCTCAGAGTTGTTAAAAGGAGCAAATTAGATAGTATGGGTAAAGCGAATTGTAGCAATGAAAGATTAAAAATAAAACAATTAAAATTACAGAATAGTATAAAAGTTGCTTTAGATATTGTCTAAATAGATCAATGTAGAGGTGTAGAAGTAGCTTTGACTAAAGCTAAAAGTATAGATATTCCCAAATTCTGTTTTTGTTTTTGAAGGAGAGACAAAAAATTACTGTGATTGATAATCAGGCATGATAAAGAAGAAAAACTATACTTGGTGATATGAAAGGTGCTATAGTACCAGATAGAGGATGTAAGTAGTTTACCAAAATTGAGGCATTAAATGTGCTTAAAACTTATCAGCTTTAATATTATCAAGTTTACTCAGCCTACAGTGACATAATTTCAAATTTAATAACATGAAACATTAAGAGAAACTCACACATGCATATTCTGACGTACACAAATATATCTTATGTGAATGTGAGCAAGGCAGCAATCATTAATGCTAACAATAAAAGCAATATTAAAAGATCACCCACAATTTTGTTTCACATATTAGCCATAGGAATAGCAGAGTTGCTGGTCATCTCAACTGTACAGTGAATGATTAGTAAAAATTACACAAGCTTTCATTTTTATGGTTATATTTTCTTGGTCCCAATCAAGGGTAAAATAACGCTTTTAAACATCTATGTACTAATTCATCTATTTCTCAATAAGGCAGAATATTTTAGAAGTTTCTCGGTGGCACAGTGAAGAGATCACAGCAATCAGAGTTAGAAAAACTTGATTTTAAATTCAACCTCAGAAGCTTACTAGATGTGATTGTAAGCAAGTCACTAATACTGTGCCTCAGTTTAGTCATCTAGTGAATCTTAAATTTCCTAGGGAGGAGGAAACTGAGACACTTTTAGATATACTGTCCAAGGAAACTATCATGAAAGGGGAAAGTCAGAAAATGAATAAGGACAAAATTAAAGCTAAAGAAGATTTAATCATAAGGGAAAGACAGGGAAACTACACTATATGTCAGCCATATTAATCATTATTGTTTTGGACTATTTAGAATAACTAGACAGTATAAGAACGAATATTGCTGTGCTGTAGGAAATGATGAGTTGGTAGGCTTAGAAAAATATGGAAAGACAGACTTGTGAAGGAAGAAGTTATCTGCTCTCAGAGAAGCAGAGGACAAATAGTATAGTATAGTCTTGCATAAATGTTTGCAAATATGGTTATAGATATGTAAGTATATGAATGTGTATACATGCATGTATGTGCATGTATATGTCTTTGTGCGCATATGTATGTTTGTATGTGTGTGTATGTGTGTATGCATGATGTCTATGTAAACATGTGTGTGTACTTAATTGTACCCTCGTGGGGTGGGGAGAAAGAAGGAAGAAAACAAAGTAAAAAGTGCACAGCACAGAACAAAAGAAAACACATATAGAAGCAAATTAACCGTGGACTCTTCTGAACACAAGTATTATTTATTATATAGACTTTCTTGAAAGTGAAATTCATTACTATATATATTTTAATACTCTCCTAAGTTCTGTTGTGCACATGACAATGCTTTTTTAATCTTATTTCCTTCTTTTTATTTAAGTTTTAGTATTTAAGTTTAAACTATATTTTTCTTTCTTTATTGTGAATTTGTTTAAAATAAATTAATTTTAAAAATTAATCAGTTTTGCTCAAAAGATTGAAAAAAGAGTGAATAATGGAAAGTCAATAATCAGGGGAAAAATATTGAAATCATCAAACTTAAGAATATAAGTGGTCTTCCAATTCTCACATTCTTACTTTGAAGTCACTGGTAATCTACCTATATATATATATATATATATATATATATATATATATATATATATATATATATATATATATATATATATATATCTCACTATTATTTATCTTATCAGATTCAAAGTTTATATTATCTTTTTTTATTCAACAGGGAGGAAAGTTTTTGCCAGTGCTGGGTCTCCAGGTCATCTTTTCTTGGTACATGATACTATTGTTGCTATTCTTACATGGATAACTTCATATTACAAAGTACCATACCCTTCTTAAACTCAGAATTTGTCTTTGGGCCTTAATTAGGGATCTTTGCTTCAAGGTCTACATTATCAAGTTTGTGGTTGTTGTTTAGCCATTCTGTCATATCCCACTCTTTGTCACCCTATGGACCATAGCCCACTAGGCTCTTCTCTTTTCTACTATCTCAAAGTATTTCCAAGTCCATGCTCACTGTTTCCATGACACTATCTATCCCTCTTGCCCTCTCTTGTCCCCTTTTCCTCTTGCTTTCCATATTTATCACCATCAGGGTCTTTTTCAATGAGTCTCATCTTCTTATAACCTGACAAAAACATTTAAATTTCAACTCTGTGTTTAACCATCCAGCAAACAGCCCTGAATTAATTTCTTTTAGTATTGATTGATTTTTTTTCTCTTTCCTGTCCTACAGACTCTGAAAAGTTTTCTTCAGCAACCTAATTCAAAAACATTTATTGTGTGACAATTTCTTTATAATTCAATTCTCACAATCATATATTGCTATTGAAAAAAAACAACAAACACAACTTTGATTTTATGGACTGTTGTTTGCATGATGATGTCTCTGTTTTTCAGTGTGCTGTACAAATTTGTCATAGCAATGAGCAAGTGTCCTTCTACTGAACAAGTGTCTTTTGTTTTTTTATGGCTGGAGTTGTGATTTGCAGTGATTTTGGAGCCCAAGAATACAAAATTCAACAGTTTCCATTTCTTTTCCCTCTACTTACCAAGAAGCGATAGGACCAATTGCCAAGATCTCAGGGGTTTTATTTATTCATTTTTTAATATTAACTTTCAGGCCAGCTTTTAGATTTTGCTCTTTTACTTTCATCATGAGGCTTACTTCCTTTATACTTTCTGACATCAGAGTGGTATCATCTGCATATGTGAGGTTATTGATATTTCTTCAAATTTGAAATCCAGAGCAGAATTCCAAGGACGTTGCACAATGCCATGTATATGGTAGATGTTTAATAAGCATTCATTGAATGGGATTAAGTTTGTTGAACTGTAAATACAAAACTAGAAGAAAACTGAGATGTCATCTCATTCACCTTAATTTTACAGAGGAGGAAATCAAGTCCTAGAAAAACTATATAACTTTTCTCAATTTAGTAGATGGTAGAGTTATTTGAGTCCAGGTTATGAGTAGTCAAGAAAAATATTCCCAGCTTATAGGTATAACATATTTCTTCTATTAATTAATTGTGCATGAAGACCTTTGATTATGAAATAATTTCTGAATAATATTTAGGGTCCTGAATATTATTTAAATAATATGTTTTTATAAGCTTTAGAAAGTGAATATATAAAACATATTCCATTCTAATGCAACTCAGATGTGATGCACAAACCATTCATTATAAGAGTTTATGTGCAAATATAAGTTGTTATTCATGACATTACACAATTCTGAAAAAAAAAATAACAATGATGCTGGGCAGAGAGAATACCTGTTACTTCTATAGGAATATTCCCCAACTTCAAACAATTTTTCTTTTATATTATGTTTTAACACATACATGAAGGTAAATTAGGAATTATACACATACATATGTATACACACACACACACGTGTGTGTGTGTGTGTGTGTGTATCGCAAAGATTAAGGACCATTTGGGAAAGAATGCGGAAAGAATGTTCCAGCAAGGATTGAATAAATAGAACCACTTATTCATACTGTCCTCTTGACTATCATCAAAATAACTAAACCGAAATTAACAAGTGAAAAAGTTGGTCCAAGACCCCCTTAAATTTCCCCCTCACCTATCTTTTAAAAAGAAGAGTTATAGAATATAGTTATTTAACTTTCTAAACCCCAGCATCTCAAAATGGCTTATACACATTAGTAATCAAACCCCACAATGCCACAGTGTAACTTTAGTGAACCAAAGGTAAACAACAAAATGTCTGTTACTCTAGGTGTTACTGTTCAAGCACCACACAAATCTGCATCCACAAAACAAAACTTTAGTTATTAAATTTTAATTATTTTCTATGTATCACTGCCAATAAACTGAACACAACTGCTCAGTTACTTTTAATTATCTCTGGCCTCCTTGGTAACAATGTGACCCAAGCTCATTTGATAATCCTTGTGAATTTATTTTCATTACGGAGAATATGTGGTAAGTTATTTTTATCCTTAACACTGGAGAATGTAGACTCTTTGGCAGTATTATGAATTAGAAAAGGTGACAAATTAATGCCTGCAGCCTTACTTTGAATTAAATTGTCTGAATTTCATAAAGCAAATTTTCCCTGGCTTGGAATGAGTGGGAGAAAATATCCAATGGGTGATAAAAGTGGCAAGATTAAAAGGAATCCAAGGATCTGGGAGTATTAACAATTTTTTCAAAGATCAGAGCAAAGCATTTCCATGACAAGGCAAAATTCTTAGATTAAATGCCAAAAAGAAATATGAGAAACCATTAAAGTCACATGGCCCATGAATATAAACCATCTGAAACAAATGTTTCAAACAAGAGTGACTGGAGCATGAAAATCCATTGTCCTAAGCCCATAGATGGAGGTAATAATGAAGATTATTACGTTTTGTAATCTATTGTCCTGAAATCTGTTGACAGATCCAATAGGATGAGGTTGAATGAGAAATACCTCAAATTCTCCCAACACAAGGTTAATGCAAATCTTATATATGGAAATTTCAATAAAATGACCAATTCTGTGTCTCATATCAAAAGAATTAAGTCTGATAAAAGTTGTTTAAGTCATGTGTATATGTTCAAAGTCAAAGAAAATATAATATTCTAAATTTAGAAAAAAGAGAAGTAATATCCTATTTGATGTATACTGCATTTGTATAGATAATATAATTTCTTTAAGAAATAATGTATTTTCAAAACAATTCAATGATTTTTATGTGTCTGTTGTAGGGAGTATGAGGCATTGGAAGAGATAAAATCATTGATGATATAAAGTTTACAATGTTCTGGGGTTCTATGACATGTAGAGATAGAAGATTTATTGAAACATTCAAAGAAACTTGCCATCTCATTTGTTAAGATTTTCTGCTACCAGTGTAGATTAGATTTCCCAGTGTAATATTCCTGTTCTCTATGTTTGTATGTATGTTTATATTTGTGTTTGATGTGCTTGACATGTGAGAAAGATCTTTCTACCAATTAATACTATCTGAAAATAAAATAAAATGTATCAGATGTATTGGGGTTCTGTTCACTGAAGGTCTTCAGGCAAAGACTAAATCAATATTTTTCAGACATGTTATGGAAAATATTAAGGTACAAAATAGACTAGATAACATCTGACATCCTCTGTGACTTGATGATTCTGTGTAAAATACAATGATACATGGTAGATGTATTCACAGAACTAAAAAATTAAGTGTTGAGCTGATAAAATCAGAGAAGTCTATATACAAATAGTGGTGTAGCAGGTTTGGATATAAAGAAAGGGCTGGATTTTAGCAGTTAAAAAAGAGAGAGATCATCTGAGGTAAATGAGAAAGGTCAGGATGCAGCAAAAGACCAGTTGTGTTTTCAAAATGAAAGAGCAGTTCAATTTTGTGTTTTATAGCATGAATAGAGGAGAATGACATGATATTAAGAAATTCCCATGATATAATTAAATAGAATGAAAGAGGAAGGGGGAAAGTTATGAAGTAGAATAATTTTAATAATAGAAAATATAATTAAGATAAAGATCTTGCACTCCTCAATCTTGTTAAAAAAAATGACTGATAAAAATCCTGGAAAACTACTGGAAGAAAAATAATATAAAAGTAATCCTAATAACCATGAAAGGTATATGTGCAGCCCATCCTTCATGTGATATCTATATACATACACTGTACACATATATGTGTGTGTGTGTGTATATATATATATATATATATATATATTTCACAAATATATAGATGCATGCCCATGATTTTGTCAAAAAGCAACTCACGAGAAGGTTTTCAGATATCTATGTATCTACATATCTATGTGTCTTAGATATAATATAAATTGATTAAACACACACATACACATACACACACACACGCATGTTTTCTCTCTTTGAACCAATTTGTATGTAAATGCAGTTTAAATGCTGCCCTCATTTCCACTTTTGCTGTAAATGTTCTTCCTAACATATCTATTTTATGAGATCTGTCGAATGTGATGACAATACACTTCATGTTTTTTCTCAGCTCTCCTCTTTTTCCCTCCACTAAAATGTCGCCTATTTGCCTCTTCTATGAGAGATAATTTACCCCATTCCATTTCACCCTCTCTCTTCTCAATACATTTCTCTCTCACCGTTTACCTTAATTTTGTTTTAAGATATGATCCCATCTATTCAATTCACTCTGTGCTCTCTCTCTCTGTGTGCATGCATGTGTGTACGTGTGTGTGCGTGCATGCATGCACATGTGTGTATGCATGTGTGTGTACGTGTGCGTGTAATCCCACCAACTACCCAGACACTGAAAAAGTTTCAAAAGTTACAAATATTGTCTTTCCATGTAGGAATGTAAACAGTTCAACTTTGGTAAGTCCCTTATGACTTCTCTTTGCTGTTTACTTTTTCATGCTTCTTCTCATTCTTATGTTTGAAAGTCAAATTTTCTTTTCAGCTCTGGTCTTTTCATCAAGAATGCTTGAAAATCCTCTATTTCATTGAAAGACCATTTTTTCCCCTGAAATATTATCCTCAGCTTTGCTGAGTAGGTGATTCTTGGTTTCAGTCCTAGTTCCTTTGACTTCTGGAATATCCCCTTCATGCCCTTCGATCCATTAATGTAGAAGCTGCTAGATCTTGTGTTATCCTGATTGTATTTCCACAATACTGGAATTGTTTCTTTCTAGCTGCTTGCAAGATTTTCTCCTTGACCTGCAAATTCTGGAATTTGGCAATGTTCCTAGGAGTTTTTCTTTTTGGATCTCTTTCAAGTGTTGATCAGTGGATTCCTTCAATACTTATTTTGCCCTCTGGTTCTAGAATATCAGGGCAGTTTTCCTTGATAATTTCATGAAAGATGATATCTAGGCTCTTTTTTTGATCATGGCTTTCAGGTAGTCCCATCATTTTTAAATTGTCTCTCCTGGATCTCTTTTCCAGGTCAGTTGTTTTTCCAATGAGATATTTCACATTCTCTTCCATGTTTTCATTCTTTTGGTTTTGTTTGGTGATTTCTTGCTTTCTCATAAAGTCATTAGCCTCCATCTGTTCCATTCTAATCTTAAGAGAACTATTTTCTTCAGTGAACTTTTGAACCTCTTTTTCCATTTGGCTAATTCTTCTTTTGAAAGCATTCTTCTCCTCATTGGCTTTTTGAACCTCTTTTGCCAATTGAGTGAGCCTATTTTTCAAGATGTTATTTTCTTCAGCATTTTTTTGGGTCTCCTTTACCAAGGTCACATTGACCTGTTTTTCATGCTTTTCCTGCATCTCTCTCATTTCTCTTCCCAGTTTTTCCTCCACCTGTCTAACTTGATTTTCAAAATCCTTTTTGAGCTCTTCCATGGCCTGAGCCCATTGAATATCTATTTTGATGTTTGGGATACAGAGGACTTGACTTCTGTGTCTTTTCCTGATGGTAAACATTGTTCTTCCTCATCAGAAAGGAAAGGAGGAAACACGAAGAAAGTAGACTTCTTTTTCCCTTTTCTGGGCATTTTCCCACACAGTTACTTGACTTCTGAGATTCCTCTCCACCCCCACCTCATTAGTGCTTGGGGTCTGAGATTCAAATGCTGCTCCCCAGCCTCAGGGCTTTCAGTGGCGGTTGTGGCTGCTATTCAGGGTAAGATTAAATTCAGGTTCTCAGGTGTGGGTAGGTCCACCTCCCAGGCTCAGTGCCCTCAGGGGGTTTACATGGAGACCTTCAGTAATGGTCCCGAGGTCCTGCCCACGCTGGGAGCCCCTGTCTACCTCTTCCCTCACTGCTTCCTTCCAAGGGGCCCTGAGTTATGGAGACACCCCACTCCCCTCACAGCCAGCCCAGAAGGGTCTCTCACTGACCTATAGTGCCTGTGGGTGGAGGCACCTGCGTGGCTGCCAGAGATTCTGCCCCTGAAGCTTGCTCAGATCCGTTCCTCTCAGGCTGTGTGGCCAGGGCAGGGCTGCTCCAGGTCTGGGGTGCAATAGACCTTTGGTGATGGTTTTTCAGGGCCCTCTGGAACAGAAATCTCCTCCACTCCGTTGTTTTGTGGTTTCCACTGCTCCAGAACCCGTTGCTAGTTCTTTTTATAGGTAATTTATAGGCTGTGGGTTCAGACTAGCATCTGTGAATCTTTCTACTCTGCCATCTTGGCTCCTCTACCCTCACCTAAGCTCTTAGACAACTCCTTCAGATACCTCTGAAATGATAATCTGACCAAATTTTGGAGGTGTAGAAACCAATAGGAGACAGACTATGGCAGATTCACAGACCAGGACAGAATGGAAGTTCCACAGAATCTGTTCCACAGTGGTCAGCACATAGCACAAAGGGCAGCACTCCAGCTGCAGCATGGCTAAGCAGGAAACTCTCTGGGCAGCCTCAGGCATCAGCAGCATGGTGGAAAGGTGGATTGGCAGTCCAGGGCGGGAGAACAGCAGAGCTGAGGGAGTGATAGCCACTCAGCTCCAGGCATCAGCTGCAGCCGCTTTTGAGACTTTCAGCAGGGAGGTTAAATATCTGTAACTCACCTATCTGATCTTCTGGGAACCAAAATAGCTCTCTCCCCCTCACCCTATTGACCTCTAAAGAACCATAAAATATTTCCCCATAAAAATTCTAGATCAGTGGAAACAGCTGAAGGGGCAAACTGTCGCTAACACCTGAGACTTTGAAATTAGCTTAAAGGGATTTCGCTTACTATGGCAGAGGACAACCAGAAAGAGAGGGACCACAGGGTGGTGGAAACTCACCTAGGACACAGGCATGAGCTGAGTTTCTCTTTGCTCTGGGTGAGCTGAGAAGATCTCCCATGACCAGACAACCCCTCCCCATACTTAACAAGCTAAGCCAGGAAATACAAAACAAAAGGAAAAACAAAGGCATCTGCCCTTAGCTTTCCTACACCAACAGCTCAGCAACATATTCTTCAGCTTCTAACTGAAGAACCAGAGGCTACAATGTACAGAGCCTCACCATCACGAGCAAGAAGAAGCAGAACAAGCAGGAAAAGACCATAGCATCTTTTTACGAGGACAAAGATGAAAACATGACTACCAAAGAGGTCACTGTTGAGACTGTACTCTCATCTGAAACTACAGAAGGGACTATGAGCTGCTCGCATGTAGTGAGAGCACTCCTGGAACAGCTGAGGAAGGAAATAGAAGAAAAAAATAGAAAATTATTTTCAAAGTATGAAAAAAGAATTCACTGCAGAGAAGAGTTTTTGAAAAAGAAAAATTTAACAAATGCAAAAGGAAGTATAAAAACTTACAGGAGAAAATAATTTCTTAAAAGCAATAATTGGACAGATGGAAAAGGAGATGCAAAAGTTATCTGAAAAAAACAATTGTATGAAAATTAGAATTGGACAAGTAGAAGCTAATGACTCTATGAGACATCAAGAATCAGTCAAACAAAGTCTAAAGAATGAAAAGATTGAAGAAAATGTAAAATACCTAATTGGGAAAATAACTGACCTGCAACAGATGCAGTAGAGAAAATTTAAGAATTATTGGCCTACCAGATAGCCATGTTAAAAAAAAAGAGTCTGGACAATGTCTTCCAAGAAATCATCAAGGAAAACTGCCCAGAAGTACTAGATCCAGAGGGCAAAATAGTCAAAGAATCCCAAACTAAAAACACCCAAAAAATATTATTGCCAAATTCCAGAACTATCAAGTGTAGGAGAAAATACTACAGGCAGCCAGAAAGAAATCATTCAAATGTCGAGGACTTACAGTCAGGATCACACAGGACCTTACAGCTTCTACATTAAAAGACTGAAGGAATTGGAATTTGATATTTTCTAAGGCAAAGGAACAGTTAGACAAGATAAAAAAAAATGAAGGAATAAGAATAGGCAAAGAAAAAACTAAGTTATCACTCTTTGCAGATGATATTATGATATACTTAGAAAATCCAAGAGATTCAAGTGAAAAACTACTTGAAATAATAAGCAACTTTAGCAAAGTTGCAGGTTACAACATAAACCTGCACAAATCTTCTCCATTTCTATATGTTAGAGAGAAAGCCCAACAGCAAGAGACAGAAAGAGAAATCCCATTTAAAGCTAGGGTGGACACTATAAAATATTTGGGAGTTTACTGCCAAAACAAATGCAGGGATTACATGAACACAATTACAAGACACTTTTAGAACAAATAAAGTTAAATCTAAGTAAGTGGAAAACCATCAGTTGCTCAAGGGTAGGTTGAAGCAATATAATAAAAATGATAATTCTACCTAAATTAATTTACTTATTTATTGCTATACCAATAGAACTATCAGATAATTATTTTCTAGAGCTGGGAAAAATAGTACCAAAATTCATCTGGAAGGACAAATGGTCCAGCATATCAAGGGAACCAATTAAAAGAGATGCTACGGAAGGTAGCCTAGGGCTACCAGATCTCAAATTGTGTTTTAAAGCAGCAATTATCAAAACCACTTGGTATTGTCGAAGAAACAGAAGAGTAGACATGTGGAATATGTGAAGACATAGTAGACAATGAATAGGGGCAATCTACTGTTTGAAAAACCCGAGGACCCCACCTTCTGGGATAAGGACTCACTGTTAGACAAACACTGCTGGGAAAACTGGATACAAGTGTGGTGAAAACCAGGCACAGACCAGTACCTGACACTGTACACAAGAATAAATTCCTAATGGTTACACAAGGTAGGTATAAAGGTTGATACTACAGACAAATTAGAATAGCAAAGAATAGTGTGTTTATCAGATTTATGAAGAAGGAAAGAAATTTTGACTGAAGAATAGATAGAAAGTATTATAAAGGTAAGACTAATAATTTTGATTACGTTAAACTGAAAAGTTTTGGTAAAAGCAAACTTAATCCAACTAAAATTCAGAGGGAGGTAGAAAACTAGGAAAGAATTTTTACAGCTAATGATGGTGGCAAAGACCTCATTTCCAGAATATATAGAGAATTGAGTCAAATGTCCAAAAGTACAAGTCATTCCCCAGCTGATAAATGGTCAAAGGACAGGCATTCAGAGGAAGAAATTAAAGATATCTATAATCATATGAAAAAAATGCTCTAAATCCCTTTTGATTACAGAGATGCAAATTAAAAAAAACTCTGAAGTACCACATCATGCATACCAGATTGACAAACATGACAGAACAGGAAGACGATAAATATTGGAGAGGCTGTGGGAGAGGTGGAACACTAATAAATTACTGGTGGAGCTGTGAGCTGATTCAACAATTCTGGAGAGCAATTTGGAACTGTGCCCAAAGGGCTACAAAAATATGCATACCCTTTGACTCAGCAATATTGCTTCTAGGACTCTATCCTCAAAAGATCATAAAAATGGGAACGAATCCCACATGTACAAAAATACTTATAGTAGCACTCTTTATGGTGGCCAAAAACTGGAAATCAAGGTGATGATTGTCAATTGGGGAATGGTTGAATAAATTACAGTATATTAATATAATGGAATACTATTGTGCTATAAAAAATGATGAACAGGAAGGCTTCAGAGAGTCCTGGAAAAACTTATATGATCTGATGCTGAACAAAAGGAGCAGAACCAGGAGAACTTTGTGCACAACCATGACCGCAGTATGTAAGAGTTTTTTCTGGTAGTCTTGGAACATTTTTTTTAATATAAATTTATTTATTTAACTTTTTACATTTATTTTCACAAAATTTTGGGTTCCAAATTTTCTCCCCTTTTATCCCCTCCCCCCACCCCAATACACCAGCATTCTAATTTTTCCTATCACCAATCTGCCCTCTCTTCTGTCATCCTTCCCTTCTCTTGTCCCCATCTTCTCTTTTGCCCTGTAGGGCCAGATGACTTTCTATTCCCCATTAACTGTATTTCTTATTTCCTAGTAGCAAGAACAATACTAAAGAGTTGTTCCTAAAACTTTGAGTTCCAAATTCTCCCCATCCCTCCCTCCCCACTCATTCCCT
Organism: Bettongia penicillata ogilbyi; assembly: GCA_023548195.1. Lineage (NCBI taxonomy): Eukaryota > Metazoa > Chordata > Mammalia > Diprotodontia > Potoroidae > Bettongia > Bettongia penicillata. The sequence goes on from JAJHZJ010000946.1 coordinate 202,229, forward strand.
TTGGGAAGGCAGGCAATTCAATATAGGCCATATCTGTGTAGTTTTTCAAATGACTTCCATAAGAGTCATGTTCTGTAAGACTAACTGTATTTCCCTCCATCCTATCCTGCCCCCATTGTTTCTATTCTCTCTTTTGATCCTGTCCCTCCCCAAGTGTTGAGTTCAAATTGCTCCCTCCTCCCATTGCCCTCCCTTCCATCATCTTCTCTACCTTGCTTATCTCCTTCTCCCCCACTTTCCTGTATTGTAAGATAGGTTTTCATACCAAAATGAGTGTGCATTTTACTCCTTCCTTTAGTCGAATGTGATGAGGGTAAACTTCTTGGTTTTTTCTCAGCTCTCCTCTTTTTCTCTCCACTAAAAAGTCTACTGCTTGCTTCTCAAATGAGATATAATTTACCCCATTCCATTTCACCCTCTTTCCTCCCACTACATTTCTCTCTCACCATTTTCCTTAATTTATTTTAAGATATGGTCCCATCCTATTCAAGTCACTCTGTGCTCTCTGTCTCTGTGTGTGCATGCATGTGTGTATGTGTGTGTGTACACATGTGTACATGTGTGTGTATGTGTGTGTGTGGTCCCACCAACTACCCAGATAATGAAAAGTTTTAAGAGTTGCAAATATTGTCTTTCCATGTAGGAATGTAAACAGTTCACTTTTGGTAAGTCCCTTATGACTTCTCTTTGCAGTTTACTTTTTCATGCTTCTTCTCATTCTTGTGTTTGAAAGTCACATTTTCTTTTCAGCTCTGGTCTTTCCATCAAGAATGCTTGAAAGTCCTCTGTTTCATTGAAAGACCATATTTTCTCTTGAAGTATTATACTCAGTTTAGCTGGGTAGGTGATTCTTGGTTTGAGTCCTAGTTCCTTTGCCTTCTGGAATATCCTATTCCATGCCCTTCAATCCCTTAATGTAGAAGCTGCTAGATCTTGAGTTATCCTGATTGTATTTCCACAGTACTGGAATTGTTTCTTCCTAGCTGCTTGTAAGATTTTTTCCTTGAGCTGGGAGTTCTGGAATTTGGCCACAATGTTCCTAGGAGTTTCTGTTTTTGGGTCTCTTTCAGGCGGTGATCGATGGATTCTTTCAATACTTATTTTTCCCTCTGGTTGTAGAATACTAGTGCAGTTTTCCTCTATAATTTCATGGAAGATGATGTCTAGGCTGTTTTTATTATCATGACTTTCAGATAGTCCCATAATTTTTAATTGTCTCTCCTGGATCTATTTTCCAGGTCAGTTGTTTTTCCAATGAGATAGTTCACATTCTCTTCCATTTTTTCATTCTTTTGGTTTTGTTTTGTGATTTCTTGGTTTCTCAGAAAGTCATTAAACTCCATCTGTTCTATTCTAATTTTGAGAGAAGTATTATCCTCAGTGAACCTTTGAACCTCTTTTTCTATTTGGCTATTTTTGCTTTTGAAAGCATTCTTCTCATTGGCTTTTTGCACCTCTTTTGCCAAGTGAGTTAGCCTATTTTTCAAGGTGTTATTTTCTTCAGCATTTTTTTGGGTCTCCTTTACCAAGGTATTGACCTGTTTTTCATGCTTTTCTTGCATCTCTCTCATTTCTCTTCCCAGTTTTTCCTCCACCTGTCTAAGTTGCTTTTCAAAATCCTTTTTGAGCTCTTCCATGGCCTGAGCCCACCGGATATCCACCTGGGATGTCTGGGATACAGAGGCCCCGGCCTTCCCATCTTTTCCTGGTGGTAAGAATTGTTCCTCATCATCAGAATTGAAAGGCGGGAACATCTGTGCCCCATCAAAGTAGCTTTCTATAGTCTTATTTTTCTTCCCTTTTCTGGGCATTTTCCCAGCCAGTTACTTGACTTCTGAGATTCCTCTGCAACCCCGCCTAGATCCACCCAGCTGGTGCTTGGGATCTGAGATTCAAATGGGCTTTCTGTGGCAGGTGTGGCTGCTATTCAATGTGAGCTTAAGTTCTGGTGCTTGGGTGGGGGCAGGGCCGCCTCCCAGGATCAGTTCCCTCAGGGGCTTTATGCAGAGACCCTCGGTAATGGCCGTGAACTTCTGCCTGCTGCTCCGGGAGGGAATTCCAGGCCACCACTGTTGCCTCTGCCACTGCCTCTGCTGCTGCCTCTGCCGCTGCCGCTCCCTCCACTGCTTCCTCCCGAGGGGGCCCGAGTCATGGAGACACCCCACTCCCCTCTTGGCCAGCTCAGAAATCTCTTTCACTGGCCTGTAGCGCCTGTGGGCGGAGGGACCTTCCCAGCCAGCGGAGGTTCTGTCCCTGAAGCCTGCTCAGATCTGCCCCTCTGGGATCTCAGGACCAGGACAGCACTCTGCTGTCCGGAGCGGCATGAACCCCTGGGGATGGCTCTCCAGGGCTCTCTGGAACAGAAATCTTTTCCACTGTGTTTCTGCGTGCCTTGCAGTGCTCCAGAATTTGTGGGGAGTTCTTTTTGCAGGAAATATATGGGCTGTGGGTTTGTAGCTAGCATACCTGAGTCTTTCTACTCTGCCATCTTGGCTCCTCCCCCCGCCCAGTCTTGAAACTTTTTTAGCAATTCAAGGACTTAAAAAAAAAAAATCCCAATAGTCTTCTAAGGCAAAATGCCTTCTGCATCCAGAGAAAGACTATGGAATTCAATTGAAGGTAGCAGGTAATTTGTGTGTGTGTGTGTGTGTGTGTATTATGTATTGGTTTGCTATATGATTTCTCTCATTCAATTTAATTCATCTACACAGCATGACTATAGTGAAAATGTATTTAATAAGAATGTTTGTGTAGACCCTATATGAAATTGTATGCCATCTCAGGAAGGTAGAGGGAGTGAGGGGTGAGGAAGGGAAAATAATAATCTATTTTATAAGGTAGTGATTGTGGAACACTGAAAATAAATAAAATTAATTAATTTTTTTAAAATACTGTCTATGTTATTTTTTTACCATGGCTTTCAGGTAATCCAAAATTTTATAATTTGTCTCTCCTCAATCTATATTCCATGAAAATGTTTCTTTCTCTTATGATATATTTCACATTTTTCTATCTTTTCTATTCTTTTGATTTTGTTATTTTATTCCTTGATGTCTCCTGGATTCATTTGCTTCTACTTGCCCAATTCTAATTTTTGCAACTACTACAAATAACTAGAGGAAAGTATAATGTATAAAATATTCAGAGTTTTGATGAAAATAAAATAACAACAAATGAGTTCATTCATTGTGTTTTTCTGTATTAATTTAGCTGTCTATACAAAAATATCCCAGATAATTCATTCAAAGTAAAGTTATTGATACCATTATGCCACACCTTGTGAAAGTTAAGAACAATGAATAATATAGGACTTATACTTCAAAGGGAATGAAAATCTAGTAGAAGGCATAAGTAATGTGAGCCAATAGTCATGAGTAGACGATGGATAACCATAAGAGAAACAAACTGAACATGTGAAATTCATAAGCAGCCAATAATCTTTCTGTCTCATAGTTGGTTGGACTTCTACTAACTATGTATAGTGGAAGTAATAGTTGAACTGAATATTTGAATCTCACTGACAAGCAAAGGTAACCAGAAAAGGAATTTAAGTGGAGTAATCACAGAATGAAGTACTAGAAGCAAAAATAAAAATGAAAAGAAGGCATAATTTGGGAATTTCAAATAGAACAAAAACTCCTCAGGATAGGAATTGTTTCATTGGTTTTGTCGCTGATTGCTTTCATATCAGTGGAGGCAGTGGTGATTGTACTGGGTAGTGGTGCTTGCCCCTCTTTTATCCTCAGCAGCCAGTATAGTGCCTGAATAATACCAAATGCTTAATAAATCTTTCTTTGTTTTTCTAAATGAAGGTGTTCAGCATTGAATAGCTGTGGTATGTAGACTCTGGGTCATATTGAAGAGGGTTTTAAATGTTTGCTAAGTATTTTTGATATTTTTCTAGTGAAGAATAAGAAGTAATTGATGATCTTTCAGTACGATGTACCATGGATACATAATAATTTGTAAGAAGAACATTTAGAGGTAGAAGAACCACTACAGAGGTTATTAAAATAGATCAATACAAAGTTGATAAGGGTATGAGTAAGGATATCAGAGCAGATAGAAAGGGAGGAAGAAGATTGAAGAGATAATACACAAGAAGAATTGAAAAGCCTCAGAGATTAATTGTATTTCATGGTTGAAATAGGGAAATATCAACAGAAACTTAAATACTTCAAGTATAAGAGTCTGGGAGAGTGAGTGTTTTTAACAGAGACATACTGGGTGGACAATGAGGAGCAAGTCAGGAGGAAAAGTTGACCATTTTTAATTTGTCAATTTTGAAGTATTATCTGAATAAGATGGAAATTCCCAGCAGGCGTTTTAAGTTAAGTCCTAGACCTTGGGAAAGAGATGAGATATGGAAAAAGATGGATTCAAATTCTAGAGAAGTCACTTTTAAGGGTAGGGGAATGAAAAGGATCAATAAGGAAGAGAAAGTAGAGGAAGACTACAGAACTTGGGTGATTACCCACATCAAGGAAACATAAGGCCAAGGAAAACTCCTAAGGGATCTAGAAAGAAAAGCAAGATAGTGTATAATGATGGACAGCAAAAGGAAAAAGGGTATAAAGGAGCAGGTTAATAATGTCACTCTCTCATTTGCAAAATATCATTTTTCATTGTCTCCTTCCCTTCTGCATGTTAATGTATTCAGGGTCTCTTCAATTCTTAAAATCGTTCCATTTCTCTAAGACCAGTTGAGATCCCATCTTTCAGGATGCCTTTCTTAACTGCGCCCTGATTCCCTAAGGAAAAGCAAATGCTTTCTTCCCAAATTCCCATGTATTCACTAGTCCTCTTATGTATAAATTCTAGCTCATACAAATTCATTTTGTGAGAGTCAGCAATGTATGGAAGATAGGGCACTGGATTAGTGAAAACTGTGTTCAAATTCTGCTTTGGATTTAACTAGCTATGAACCCGGGCAAGTTGCTTAACCTAAGTTGCTATACATTTCAGTTAAAGAGGTTGGCCTGATGTCTTCTAAGGTCCCTTTCAGGTTTAAATTTATGATGTTATGATATAAACTAAAATCTCTTTGACATTAAGCTACTTTTTAGTACAGTCTACTTTATTCAATCCCAGGATTCACTTATTACTGCCTAATACATATGGTATAAGTTTAATAAGGTTCTTTTGAATTCAAATGAATGATAGATAAAGATCCTCAGATGTTGGAAAAGTTTTGAATTAAGCATACCAGGAAGACCCAAAATATAACATCATGGAAATATATTTTTACACTTTGATGCCTTATTGAATAGACAATGTAGCTAAAACCATACTACTAATCATCTCTAATTTTTTAAGTCTATGAAACATGACAAATACCAGAAACAAAACAAACAAAAACATTGTGCAGATAAAATTAGAAGTATGGACTGCAGGAAAATAAACAAATATTTCTTTTCAGAAAGTAATCTGAAGACAATTTAAATATGTCCTTAAAAATGACATTTCAGTGCTCTCTCTCTCTCTCAACTTTTCCCTCAGGGTATAGCTATGGATGAAGACAGTTAAACCTGATTGGTTGATAATAACCAATTAACTTAATGTTCTATACATAGAGTCCATCCAAGAGAATCTGGGATGAAATAATCTAATCCAATCTTCTTCATGAGGAAAAAAATATCAGCAGTAATGTTCAAACTCAGCTCTGATTTATATATAGTTCTGTACATGTGGAGCTAGGCTAGTGGCTAGTGCTCAATTATAGAGTTTGCCCTTTAGGCATACAGATCTACTTTTTCAGACTAGTTTCTCTTGAAGAGCATGCTCATAGGAGAAACTGCAGAATAAAACAGATGGGAGGAGGGAGCAAATGATGGCAAGTTCTAGAAAACTCAGGTATTACATTTTATAGGTTTAAAATGAAACAGATTCTTACTTAGAAGCAAGGATGTACATCATTGCCATTAATTAGCTAAAGAATAACAATAATGACAAGAAAAATAAATCATTATTCCTTGAAGTCCAGTTGGGCCTTGTGCTAGTGCTAAGGGCTGTGTTCTGTGCTAAGCTTAGCAAAACACATTCAGAATTTATTTCAATATTGTTTTATACAGGAGCAGCAGCTGTGAGAGCACCTGCTGTATCTCTCTCTCTCTTCTTTTTTTTTGTTAATAAATTCCACTTGGATATCCATGAGCCCACTATGGTCCTGGGGTTTCAGGACTCAGAGTTACCGAAGTTGTTCAGTGATGAACTCTTAAATAGGCACAATTCATCGGTGCCAGGATCTTTGGGGATAAAGCAAGGAAGTCTTGTATTGTAGCTGTATATACACTAACCTAAGTATATTCAGTTACACTAGGTACTCATGGACTCAAGGTTTATTGAAAAAGACTATTCAGGGTTCAAAAGGCATGATTTTGACCTTTTCACCTGTTTGGAAAGAAGTAAACAACAGAGATTCTTGGGAAGGACTGCTGCTGCCAGTTTCTTCTATTATATCCACTGGGAATGTTTCCTCCCAACTCATGTTTACCCATCATTCCTGGCCCCAGTTTGCTTTCACACAGATTCTGTCATATTCTATTCAATCACTTTTTTATAATTTTCACAAAGACTTTCTCAACCCCTCTTAATTCTATTGTCTTAGCTTTGCTAATTATTTCCTATTTATCATATATATTATATATATGTGTGTGTGTATATGTGTGTGTGTATATACACACATATACGTGTGTATATGTGTGTATATCTATATCTATCTATCTGTCTGTCTATCTATCTACCTATCTATCTATCTAGTTTTGTCCATATTTGTTTGAATGTTGTCTCTTGAATTGGTTTGTTAGCTCCTTGTGCGCAGGAACTGTCCTTTTGTACTTCATGCACTTAACACAGTGCCTGCCCATAGTAGACATTGATTGATGGATTGAAGTTCATTTATAAAGGTAGTTGAAATTTCACTTGTAAATTTCAACAAATGAGTACCTTCCATATTTCAGGCTACTCTTTTTCTAATTGTAATGCACATTTCATTGTTTATGGTGAAATAGATGTGTGTTAGATTACGTTCTGAGACATAGAATCGCATAAGAAATAGAGAGAATTAACCCAAGAATTGAAGAGATTTGGGCTCAAGTACCACTTCTGATAATTATTGAGCATGTTACCCTGGGTCTGTCACTTAACATCTCACTGCCCAAGGCAGCTAAGATTCTATACTGCAGATTATTGGCTGATTTACATTGTTAAGGAGAGTTTCTTCACCGGCAGTTCCTCACACCAATTGAATAAAAGGTCCTTCTGTAGGTACTCTTACACAACTACTTTCCCCACTGTCTGATTGCTGTTTCAAATTTAAACATCTACAATTAAGATAAATTTTTAATATATGTATGCATGTTTTTATACATAAGGTCCTTTATGCATATGCATAAATATGCATAGATGCATATATATGCCACAATATTTACATGTATACCTGAATATGTCCATATAAATATGTGGATTAAGAATTTTGATTTCCTAATGATTAAGATTTAGCCCCTTGTTCTTTATAAAGGTTCTTACTTTTTTTCTTCTTATCTTTCACTCAATTTGTCCTCAAATGGCAAATTCACCTTGTAATCAGAGCATCACCAAAGTTAGGAGAACTTTAAATTAACCAGTGAAACTAGATGACTTGAACAAACTAAAAGGTCCTAGTGTGTTACAAAACCATGGAAGCAATTTCACTGTTCTGTGAGAGTGAGGATGGAAACACATCTTACCCACTGACCACGAAACCTTATTGTAGAGGCTCATTTATCAGAATC